>VXBW01002687.1:454849-502997 GCA_013400375.1 Thinocorus orbignyianus | reverse complement strand
CCCCTCCCTGTTTTTTTCCCTTCTGTATTGCATCCTGCTGACAACTATTATGCTTAGATGGGAACAACCATACAATAATTCCTCAGAATATAAGGTTGAGAGTGAATTTTGAACTGAGCCTACACCATCTATATCATATTATTGAAGGAACAGAAAACATATTTACGTGTATAAACAAAACCATCTAGGTTAAGCTGCTTTCTTTATTCATGTTGAGGAGATCATCGCATTACATGTTTGTCCATAGTTATGCACTGGTGCAGATTGTCCAATGAGTTGAAGGAGTCGCTGGTTTTGGAAGTTTTTAACTAGCTATTAGTCAAATATCTGTCATGAACATGCAAGGAAAATAGTGCCTGCTGTTAGACAAAGTGTAAACCATGTGACTTTTACAACTCTTTCCAGAAACATTCCGTGGGATTTGCATGAAATTAGGTTGATCTCCACAAAATCCAAAGTCTCTCTGCACATTTTTTCCCTGCGGAGCTCTCTTCTAAAACTTTTCTGGATGCCTCTGAGAATTGTTTTGTGTTTATCCTAGTGCCAGTAGTAATTGTTCTTATGTCTTTTGTTATTTTGATGGCATTGATATAAAAACTCAGCTACTTATTATTCTGTTCACAGCTTCTGGATGGGATTTACCACTATGGGACTTGTTTGACTTTGCCGCAGTGTAATCAGCTCATTCTCTTGCAGGAAAAAAAAATAATCTGATATATTTGGAGTTTTCCTGTCAAATTCTTGTCTGTTTCATGTCTTCATTCTCCAGTGAGATCTTGATTATGTGGCAGGTCTGTTTCTGGTTAACAAAAATCCAGATTGTTGTCTAGAAGGTGAGATGTTTGCATATGTTTGCTGGAGTTTTCATAAGGGAGTATTAGCAGTGTTTTAATTGATCTAACTGGAAAGATGTATTTCTTGAGGGAAGATATTTGCTGGTCTCCATTAGGACAAAGAATCACTGATAGTATTTATTTCTTGTGAAGACATACTTTCTGGCAGGGGCAGATAAGTGGAGCAATTAGAGTATTCACCACTTTTACCTGATACTCTCTGTATATGACATTTACCTTCCTGAGTATGAAACTAATAAATAAATACTTTATTCTAGCTACGAGGGAAGGGTGGCAGCTAGTGAGTGAGTGAGCCAGCTGACAATGCTTAGCTATTCAGAGGAGGAACAGCTCTCAAAAAGATGGTGAATTAGGCCTGGCTACAGCTCAACAGTTTTGAGAAGAACAGATTTAGCCAAGAGGAAGGAAAGGATGAGTGCTCTTGATGATTTAATGAGGCAGATGGTTTATTGTTTTGAAACTGAGCTACTACAAACTGCTACATTTTAACTTTATGTTTAAAACTAATTTATTGTTTTTAAAGACTAGACTGTAGTTCTTGTTAGTCTGTTGCTATAGCAATATTTATGTTTGTCAAACAACTAACAGCCCTTTAAAATATACAATATCATTTAAGATCAGTACATTCCATCAAAAATTTAAAAGTGCTGCATAAAAAACTAATCTGCTTTGGCTGTCATTTAATTCTCTAGTATTATGTTCTATGGTTAGTGCCAGGGATGTTGATGGACCTTCACAGAAAGACTAAACTTGCAGAATTTGTGTTCTATAATTCAGTAGATGGTACACTCCAGCGTTTTGACCTTTGCATGGAATTCTTAGTTGAAGCTCAACTAAAATCAACATTAAAATAATTGTACAGAATTTTAAAAGACGTTTGATCTTTTAGATACCTGAAATATTTTTAAGGTGTTTTACATGTTAAATCCATGGAGGAAAAATAAACTCTTGCAGTCATTATCTGCCTATTCTAACCTCTGCAATGTTAGCATTAAGAGTTTTTTAGAGTTTTTTTAATAATGCCCGTTTTATGATGGGGCAGTATATTAATGACTGGAAGTTTCATATGCTGAATAGTGAAGTTTTTAGTTTTAAATGAAAACAGTATTAAAAAAAACATGGTCAGAATAACGTTATAAGATTTTGCTATAAATTAAAAATCAGGTTGGTCAAGAAGGAAGACATGCACAATTTATTTACCACATTTATGAGGAGCTATGAGTTTAAGCCTGTTTTTGAGTTGGGACTGCATCAGTTTTTTTTCCCATCTCTGCTGAAGTATTTTTTCTTCAGAGCCTGTAAACTAGGGGAATAAACTATAGACAATAAGTCAGTGAAGGAAGCTCAGTAATAGCTTCTTTCATAAAAGCTTAATGACCTGTTTTGTTAATCACCTTGGCTACTTGAATGGACCATCGCAAATTATCCCAAAATCTCATTTTGTAAGCTGCTGTTTTTTTTTTTTTTCTTCAAATAGAAAGAATTGTCTCTGTCACAAGTTGTTTATCCTCTCAAAAAGAAACTGGTGCCCTGGAAAGGGGCTGTTTCCTTCTCAGTGAATATGTCTGTAACTTGCAGAGCCTATGCATCTATGACAATGATAAATCTGAAAACCTGGTATCATGAGGGACAGCATTTTAATATTCTAGGTTGCTTTAAAGAAGGTTAGGAACTGCTTGAATTAATGATTTATCTTTGCAATGAGCTTAATATATTATAAAATCTACTGTAGAAAGAAATGTTTAAGTTGTATATACAACTTTGTAAAGAGAAAACGTAATAAAAATTCAAGTGGTTGTCTATGCTGTTTTGGGGGAAATTGTCATCAGTGATACTTTTCAAATTGACAGGAGTATTCTTTGAAAATCAGGAAAGTAAGTGGAGCTTCTAAAGCACATTCTGTAGAAATCATATGTATGGATATATGTTATATATAGTATGTTGCTGTAGACATAATAGTTTCTAGTAATGAAAGTGTTTGCGTTTAGCCCATAATTCCCATGCTGGAGGTGGTCATAACAAAACAGGTTCTATACAAAAAGATGGTTCTTAGATGTTTTCCATACTGGCTGTTTTTTCAGCCTTAATTTTACCTATAGGTATGAATTTGTGATTTTAATGGATATTTTTAGTCAGTAATTTAGAGTGCATTTGAACAACTGATCATATCTATTAAATGCAGGATGGATAAGGCTTGAATTTCTTGTCTAAGAATGACAGATTTCCTTTCATTTTCTTATGTGATGCTTCTTGAAGGCCAGTTCCATTGTACTGAACAGGGCAGGTTATCATAGCTTGAACTTTCAGTTTTGAATTTAAGTTTAAAAAAAATCAATACCTGGTACAAGGATCAATGTTGCTGAGTGGTTCCATACTTTGGCTTTTTAATGCTATCCTGATACCATTCACAAGGAACAGCTTAGTAACCATTATGTTACCTGTGAAATACTATACCTTAAACACTGCCAGGGTACACAGTAGTAGTCACAATATCTTTCTTAAACCAGATTTGATATGTTCATGTATGAAGGTAAACCCTCTTTTTATAGATCCAAAGCATAAATTCTGCTTAAAAGTAAATAAAACTAGTAAAAAAAAACCTTTAACTTGTTCAATTAAGAAAAAAAAATATTTATTTGGCTACTACTCAGATATAATTGCATCCTATAAATGACACAGACAGACAATTGTGACAAGACAGAGAATTAGATTTTAATAAGTGGCCAGACAAGGTCATATCAAAGCCTATACAGCTCAGCAAAGACCATCCATAGCTAATAATACTGTGCACATAGAGTTTAATACATATCCCAGTTAATCCGTTATTTGATTATGGGGCCCATCTTTGTTGATGCAGAATGTTATACTGTGGCTCACGGAAGATTTACCTGCTGGTAATACAGAACATCATGGTCCTTCAGGATTTTGTTAAATTAACCAAAGTAAATTATACTCTCTATTTATTAAATACGTTTCTTATTTGCTCACATATCCTGAAGGCAGAATGAAATCTTTACAATTAGAAAGGTAATTCTGTTACAGAGTTTTCTTAATTTAAACTGCAGATTTCTTGATGAAAAAGGGGAAAAAATTAGCATTTCAAGGATGTGTGTGAAAATATTTGGTAGGATAATGTGTCTATATCAAGGAAACATAGATGTGATTATAGTCATAGCTTTGGTCTACGTTTATAGGCCCCATTTGCACATAAATTATTTAATTAAAATGTGCCTATAATATGGTATTTCAATCAAGTGTCATTTAAAAATGACTAACTTGATGTGTCATCCTGACAAGTTAGATGACAAGAGAAACTATATTTATTTTTTAAATTAGCATCTTACCATCAGAGGTAATGTCAATTTTTAAAAAGTATAATCTAAAATTTCTTTTAAAAAAAGAAGACACACATGCTGTGGATAATACCTAAAAATAATTCCTAGTAAAAGTAGAGAAGAAATAAGTTGTGTATGAGTGACACAAAGACTGATGGGTTTGTTTCTGTCCACAATATTTTGAAGCAATGAATGTTAGTTTGTGCTGTTCTCTGTCCATAGTTGTCTGTTGTGACTTGGTTTCTTGGAATGCAGAATGATTTAGGTCTCCCTTTTTTGCTCTGCTGTTCTTGGAATCTCTGTATCACCTTCATGTTAGTCATGCTCAGTCTTACTGCTTACTCTTGATCTCACTTTTTCCCACAGGCATTTTCTTTTCCAGTAATGGGTACTCAGTGCTATGGTTCAGTTTTAATTACCGAGACTAATTTGAAAGAGGAAGAGGACAATAGAAAAAATAAAGTCTATTCTGGAAGGCAAAGAGGCTTGGTGTATACCTAATACTGTCAGGGTAGAGGAAAGGGTTTTGTCAGCTGGAGATGTAGGCCTGGCACTCAGAGTTCCAACAGGATAGTTTTGGACCCATGTAATGTAGAGTTTGGTTTGGATCACTAATAGTGCTGTGAGGATTGGTTCTTTTCCTTTCCCACATAAGTGAAACTTAATACTGGATGGAAATCAGAAGAAACTAGAAACTTAATCTTCGACTAAGCCTAACTGGAGTTTCTGGAGAAGGAACCAAAGAAACATGTATGGATGAAGGCACGCAATCATTTTGGGCTGGGTTACTGAGAAGAACAGATGAATAAGGGTAATATAGTAACAATTGCTGTTAGGCATATGAAAAAGTGATCAGTTGATGGTACACATGGTGGCACAAAATCAGCAAATGGAATATGTGGCTGCTCTGGGGAACATAGAGGGCCAATTAATCTAGATACTAAGAAAATGTTATTGGTGAACTGGATTAGAAAAGGAAATGGTTGACTGCCTTCACTGAGATCAGAACTCAGTCAATTAGTGAGACTTATCAGATGACTTGGTGGGGGTCTGAATGACAAATAACGGATTTCTGAGCGTGAGAAGATTGGTTATGGGACCGTGGGAGGTTAATGGATGATTGTGTAGGGCGAGGTGACAGAAATTAAAAGGAAATATTTTTCTACCCACTATATGATTGGTTTATGGAAATTATTGCCATAAGATATCAAGAAGGTAAAGAGCTTAGTGGGATTAGATGTCTATATGGGTAATGAGAACATGTGCAGTTACGTTAGATGGGATAAAATTAATTAGGGCTAAACCACCTCATACTTCGAGGCATAAACCAAGCAGTAATGATTGGGGGGTTAGAAAGAGACATCTTTAAAGATGGTTTTGGTGGACTGAATTCTAAAGTCTAGCTTTAGCAGGTCCTTGATTAATGTAAATCCTAAATGCTAGGGAGACAGATAAATGTTCTAACAATCATATGTAATATCAGACTTACTGGGGTCATCAGAAATGGTAACGATGACGATCTGAGGTTGATAACATTGTATTGTTAATCAATTTTCCATTTTTCTGGTTGACATAACAACTCTTCAATTCACCTAAAAGCAATAAGTGTTATTTACAGATTTAAGTTAACTACAAAATAAAACACCACACCACTGCCCCCTCCCCCCAAGAATAGGAGAGAGACTGAAAAAACAAAGGTTATTTTGGATTTGCACTGCTTTATAAATCTGATTTTTAAGGGTGAAATAAGTACATCCTTTTAATGTATTTAAGCACACTCTGGCTATGCTAGTAACACTGGAAACACAGTGTCACTTAATGCACTTTCATTTAAACAGTTCGGATACTTTAAGAATCCTAGGTAGTCCACTTTCCCTATAATTTATTCTCCGTCTATTTGTACCATTAACCTTGATGCTTTTCCTTCTTTCATCTGGCAATACTTCAAAGCTTTTTACCAAATTTTTGCTTAATTCTTTCAGGTTGTGCACATAGAACTCATTTACCTCCTGTGAGTAACACTCTTGCTCTTGACTGCTATTTATTGCAGTCCCTAGCATGTCTTTAAAAAGCCACTACACTACTGGCTTGCTGAATAGTGTGTTGGAAACTGGATCGTGTGGTTGCCAGAAACGCTTAGTAATCCATTGGCTGTAATAATAATAATAATAATAATAATATCTTGTAATTTTCCATTATTAAAATGTGGATTTTTTAAAAATAAGAGTAATATTTTTTTTTAATAAATTAAACATTATAAAATATTCTAGCCTTGGAGCTTAGAAAGGCTAACTTTCTTTTTCCTCTCTGTTTGTCCTTTTTCATTTCATAAGATAGGTCCTCTTTCATTAGTGATGGTTCCTACCAGAACAACAGAAGACTAGATTGTTTATTAGAAATTATTGTCATGAAGCCAATTTCCCCACAGATTTAAGCCCCCAAATAGATTAGTTGTGGAATATAACTGATAATTTATAAAGAAAAGATGGAAACTCCCATAATAGTACTTTAAATATCCTTACATAAAAAGCTATTTTTCAGAGGCTGGTTACAGAAATTTTTCTGGCTCTGTAATCAGTCCCTTACAAACAGCTAACAACATACGTGCTATGCAGTACATGTAATTTTTAATATTTTGTCTAGATGAAGTAGGAAAGTTATCGTGACACAATTGGACAAGCAGGGGAATTAACAGCCTACTGATGCCTTCCAGATGTGTGTACTGGTGTGTGCATATACACGTGCATGTGTATTTATTACAGATGTGCATGTCCATTGCAGAATATTTTTCGTTGGAGTACGTATAGAAAGCAACTATTCAAACCTGAATAACGGAAAATTGTGGTTTGTATCACAATATTTAAGTATGGTAGTTCCCAATGTTTCCCCCTATAAACCTGCCATTCTTGATATGCTATATAGTAACTAGAAGTACTGCCTACAGAAAGCAGTTTGTGATGGCCACATATCACGGTCAGGATATCATTGTTTCTGACAGCCACTTTAGGAAGAAGTTGTAAAATTTCTCTTTAGAGAAAAATCTAATCTAGAAATGCATGCCCTGAGCTGTTTGGGGTGCAGCACAAACAGCTGTGCTCTTACCATAGATTCCTGTGTTTCTGAATTCTTGACCTCAGCAACTTTGTTGCCAAGACCATCAATATGGCTGAGGGTTTTGGTGGTTTCTGTGTTCGTTTACATTTGTTGTTGAGTTTTGTTACAACTAGTGAAGCTGTACCCAGTTACTAATGAAAGCACCAAGAATCTTGCTTTGGGGATATTTGTTTAGTTAAGTTGGAGCGGGCAGAAATTCAATTTTTGAACCTCTGACTTACTCAAAAGCTCCCTGATTCACCTGTCTCAAATTTCATAGCCTTTTTCACCATAAAAAGCCCTATTTTGTCTGCCAATTTCCTTGAAGTCACTGACATGGATTTTCAACTTGAACATGTTGAAGTCTGGTGAAGGATGTATGTCTAACTTGCTGTTTCTTCTTAGAGTAAAAGCCCTCACAAATGTTGTTAAGCTAAAATAATTTTGTTCCTACAGAACTAGCTAGCTTAGTCGGTAGGGAATATGTCTCTCTCCCCACTCTCATTGGAGAGAATGGTAGGAGAGAGCATCTGTCAATTGTCACATCAGCCAGTGCAGCCCAAAAATCGACAAGAAGAATTCAGAATCTAGAAGCAGCAAGGTTTCTCCTTGCATGTAAGAAGATTTCATTGTTCTGTTTCAAAAGCAAAAAGAATCAGTTTCACCAACAGATTTTTGAAAAAGACTTGTCAATACAGTAGAGAAGATAGGATTTTACAAAAGCTAGAAAATTCTGTTGAAAAGTGACAGGAATTTTATGCCTAAAATTCTTAACTGCTTTTAAAACCCAAGAGCTTCTTTCAATAAAACTAAACAGTTCTTGATGTGAGTGGCATGTGGTACTGTATGCTTCTATAGGTTGAAATTCACATTTCTAAAACTGAAATTACGTTATAACCATCATATACACAATTACTCTACCTTTGTAGACACAGAAGTTTTTCTTTTGTACTTAATCTGGGAAACTCCTTTTTCCTAGTTAGAATAACAGGATTCAAACTTTGAGTTTGAAATTCATTTATCATAGAAAACTGGCTAAAATTTCAAAAGGTTCTGAAGTAGATTTTTAGGAATATCAGTGACACTTGTAGTAATGAAATTATGACAGAAGATTCAGAGACTGTCATCTTATTTAGTAGTTCATAGGAGATGATTGCATCAAACTTACAAATGATTTACAAATGTAGATTTGTATAATCCCTGTTTCGAAATGAATATAAATACACATTTTAGCATTAAGGATCACAGCTGGCTTGATTTTCTAACTTGTTTCATAATTTTGGGTAATACACATATCCTTGTACGTACCTGAAAAATGTCTTATATTTAAAAAAGGTTTTATTATTTCCACAGAAAAGGATTCACTACTAGCCCTACTCAGAAATATATATTTAGATATAACTGTATATACTTCATTCCCTTTTAATTTTTCACTTTGAAACCGTGGTTTTGAAAGAGTGTCTATATCTTAGCTACCCTTTTGAATCATGTTTAAGCATTAATTTAGCTCAAAGTTGTCTCTTCTTTCACATTTATATATTTATTAAGATCTTTTCATAAATTTTGTAAAAATTTCTATGGATTTTCTGTTGGACTGAGGTTTTTATTTTTTCCAGGATTTTCCCTTTTTGGAAATTAATAAATATAGCTATTATAGAATATACAAATGCAACTAGAAGATAAGAATAAATTTTTGGGTTATCTCTTTCATATCCTTACTCTACAAGTTTATATGCACTAAAACTTCTGTTAACTGGGTTAGTCACTTCAGTTATGTACATACCATGCATGTAACGGATTACATGAGATTACATAAAACCCAATCTTATCAAAAGATTTCTTTTTAATGTATCCTATTTTTTTTCACTGAAGTGCTATGTAGGTAGGAACACCAGACTACTCCCTTCAGGATAATTCTCTAAGAACTAACTAAACATAGGATGGTGAGTAATGCTTATGAATGTACAAAAATAACCACAAGAGCACTCCACCAAAGACAAGACACCAGAACGGTGGGTCTTTGTTTTAGTTAATTAGAAATCAGTTTCACATTTGTTTTTTTTTGTATTTAAATAACAGCTTCATACGCTGTGACTGAGGAAGTCATTGTTCTTTTAAGATGACATCCTGTTTGATTCTTAACTTAAAAAACTATTTAGGTACTTAATGTAAATTAATTTCTCTTCATAATTATATAAAATTATCAGGATAAGTTTTACGTTACACTGCAAGATATTTTTCCTGATACTGAATTCAGTTTGTAGTATTTTGTTTGGTTATTGCACTTCAAGTTCTTTCTCCCTTAACTATACCTTCTGCATTACTTGAAAGTTTAAATAAACAGCACTTTCCATTAGCAAAGCTCAGAAATAATCATAATCCTTTAATAATACTCTTTTTAGTAATAATGTCTTACAGAAATTTCCATTTTCAGTTCATAATACAAATTCATACATGCTCTGCCATGGCGAAAACCATTTACAAGCAACAGCAGCAAGCATAGTTTGATGGAATTCTGGGCCACTTCCTTCCTCTGTGCCACTCACATTAACCAAACCATTAACACCTGCTGAACCTTCTCCCCATCAGTCATCAATCATAAGCAATCAGTTAGGTACTTGATAATTAACAGAGAAGGGGAAAACACTTCACAAGTCTAAAAATATGTCTTTACGGTGGCTTCATGCATAAACTCAAACAACAACAAGGGAAAGGTTTAATAACAGCTTCAGTACCTGTACACCTGTAAAATAAATACCTCAAAGTGGAACCTAGTAGTGTGTTTGACACGCTGGCCTTCCACATGGTTGCTATGTCCTTTACTTGAATTGCAACCCAGGGATTGGGGCATGAAAGAAGAACTGAAGTTGGTTAGAAGCTTGAAGGGGAGCAAATGAAAAAAACGCTAGAGTATTTCTTTAAAGTCTACAGCTGTGATGCACTTCTGTGGTCCTTGTGTTATCAATATTCTTAAATGAAGGTGCCATCACTGAAAAGGCCTAGGTTTGTACTGTTCTTTACTATTTGGAGATGTACTTGGTTGAATGGATGTGCTGAAAATGCAAGATGTATTTATAAGGATCCCCATTCTGAAGGGCCTCAGAGACTAAGCTGTGGGCTGCCAAAAATATCCCTCCCAACTTGTTGGTTTACTGAACCCACTTTGATAAAACTAGCTATCTGCTATAAGGGTGCTTGTTTTCTGTTTTCAAATATCCTGGTTATTTCAAAGTCAGTTCTGTTTTTGAAGTTCTGTGGTACTGCTGAGGGTAAATACATGAAAATTTACTCTGTGTGCATCACTGGTGTATTAGGTGTGAAGAGGACTTGCAGAATCTTGACTCTTTCCCAACATGATCAGTGTATCCAAGGTCATTTTTTTGAATGCCGATGTTAGTGCTTCCCACTTTTTATTAACTGTGGTGTTTTATCAATTCATACTGTGTTGAGAGCACTGTATTAAATGCAAAATAAGCTTCTTAGATATGAAAAGACCTCTTTCTTGGCACCTTACTCCTTATCCTTTCCCGTTCAGAAGTTTCTGCAATGACTTTTCTATCATCTTGTTAGTGGGACTTCAGTGTGGGACACTCCTAATTATTCTTTTCCAGCATTTTTTTTGTTGTTGTTTTTCTTTCTTCTATAGTTTTTGATGATGTAAAAGAGTTTTAATAAGGAGAATAATACTTCAAAACTTCTCCAACAGGCTAAAAGTTGATGATCACGCATTTGTTTGGTGATTCTTTCACTGAATAGGCCCAGTGAGATGGAATTACAGGCTTCCCCAATGCCAGAGTGTGCCATGAAAAGCAAAGAATAATTTAGAATAACCAGGAAAGTTATGCTACAGAGGCTAACGGGACCCCAGAATGTAGAGGGAGAATGTCTGAAAACATTTCTCCCCAGCATCAGACTTCTATTTCAGCATTTGAAAGGCAGACATGGAGTAAACATGGTCAGGTCTGTAGTCAGACTTCCTAAGTGTACAGAATTCAGTGAATGGGTTAAGCATGATGTCAGTTTTAAATCTCAGTGTTTTTATATCAGAGCTGCATTAGATCCCCTGCACTTTTATAATGTATGTAAGTATAGAACATTATATATAAAGGTATATGTGAAAAATAATAGTTTTAAAGATCAAAAGTATGTAATGAAAATATCCCTCGTAACAGTAGCCAGTTGAAACTTGTTTTTAGAATCTATTTTAATCTTTAAGTGGCAAAGCAGATGCAGCAAACAGGCCTTCTTCCCTTGTGCTCTCCCACTCTACTTTCTCCTTGCGCCTCTCTCCTCCCCTTTTAGCATGCATATTGCAGATGAAAACAGCAGAGAAGAACCCTGGAAAATATAGTGATCTGTTATCAATGCATATTTCATGAATTTGCCTAATTTCCTGCAGTTATGACTTAATTAGGTAATTATTCCACTCTCTGTCATTGAATGTGATTTCTTAGTTCTTCCTCTTGTGACCAATGAATATCCTTTCCATTACTGTGTAAATACAAAAAAATCAATGAAGTTTTCAATGAAAATGAGCCACATGAGGGCTTTTCAGTGCAGGTCATGCTGGGGGTGAAAATGAATTATTGTTCTTTGGAGGGCTGTAGTACTCTAAGAACACCCACTGTCCCCTGCTATTTGGTTTCAGAAGGGAAAGACCTTTCTTTACACATAATAACCTTTTGATATTCATCCTTCCTTTCCAGCCTAAATAGCACCAATATTCTTTTTTTTTGGAAGATATTAACCTTCTTTCATATTATTAATTTATAAATGCTGATTTTCAAATATATTCTGAAGCCTGGTATGCCCCATATCTGCTACTGCCGAGCTTCTCCCTTCCCTGCTCATGCACATTTTGATAAAACTAAGAGATACTACCTCCATAAGTTTCATGGAAGTCATAACTGGGTGGAAAAAAAAAAATCCTGTTGATGATCCCCATGCTTCAGCCCTCCCCCACTTACTGAAACAAAAAGTCGTATTAAAAAGTGAAACTCTGTTAAGAGTTTGAGCTCAGCTTAATTTTTAGTAAGAAATTGAATATCCTGTGGTGATATAGATCATAAAAACTTTGGAGGGACCTGCACTTACTGTTGTAAGGAGAGCACACAGCAACTTATGCTTGATTAGCTTCCTGAACAACTTATTTTGTCGAAAGACAGTATGTGATAACAAAATTATTGCTACAGTAAGTATCTTGACACAGGTTAATTTTCAGTTTCCTTGGCCGTATGCAGCAGCTTCTTAGAGATGTGACAGTCTATCATGAAACCTTTGAATTCTAATGCAATATTTAATGTCAAAATTTCCTAGCAACACCGTAATTGTTTATTATCTCAGTGTTAGTATAGGTAATTATAAAACAAACTGTTGAAAATATTTTCAGAGTACTTGAAAGAAAATTACCAGTACTGTGGGCAAATTCTTCACTATTTAGAAGAGCAGAACTTTAAAGAACATTCAACTGCAGACTGCGTTTCAGTGCTTTTTCAGGTAACAGTTAATATCCATGAATGACCAAAGGTGTCAGAGAACTACTTGTGTGATTTCAAATGGGTAGCTTTAATTAGGAACAAGCTCTTAAAGGTCAGTATCTTTTATGCCGGGGTCTAGCTGTGTGGCACACACACATTGCAATGATTTCTCTTTAAATATCAAGGGGGAAAAGCAAGGGGTCATATCTTGTGTGCCTGATTCTCCAAGGTAGTTCTGTTGACTTCTGCAGAAGTGCTTGCAGGAGTCAAGCAGCCGGGATTTGCCTCTTTTTTGTGTGTGTTTCCCCCCCAGTCTCTTCTTTGCTTTATCCCACATAGCTGCTCTGTACACATACAACATAAAAATGAGCACTGTTGTGGTTAATTTAGTGTTGAAATTGACCTGCTGAAGTAAATGTCCAGTTTGAATGACCAAGCTTTTATTTTGGCTTTATGCGCACCAGTGACTCTCTTATTTCACACAACTGCAAATTGAACAAGGATTTAGTAAAGAAGGATTTAGCAAGAAGAAAGATGTCTTGGAGGCTTGGTAATAGCAGATCTAGCTTGTTGCAGTTGGCAGGTGGTTTTGAGAGAGATGTTTTCAATGGTGGCCAAGCTGGGAGATGAAGGGCTTTGCGTTTCAGCTTTTCTACCAAATCCAGTAATACATCACTTGTGAATGGTACAGCTTAAAGAATCTTGTTTTATGTTAATTGTTTCACAAAAAAAGAGACAAACTCCAGATCATCATTTTATTCATCGCGTTCCTGAGCCAAGGTGATTGCTTCCTCAGAGAGAAACCATAACTCTTTTCAAGCCCTCATGAAATTGTGCAGCTTCTGCTACAAAAAGAAAGGTTCAAATGTACATGACTTCTGCTTGGTATACCATCAGAGCCTGGAAGCTCTTTGAAAAATGGCAAATTCTCAACTGTTTTCTATCCACCAGTGCACAAAGCCTGTTACTTCCCCCCTCCAGCTTTTCTGCCATTTTCAGTTCCCTCCACAGATCTGAATGTTGAACGTTGGCTTCCATTTTGATCTGATTTTGCTCACCCTTCCACTCAGTGAATCAATCAAGTACTGTTCTCACTTGGAAATGTTAATGTTTGACTTTCTACAGCAGTGACTTGAGATGCTGTGACAATTCTATTTAGCTTATGGTAAATATTTCAGAAAGGAAAAAAAAATCCCTTGCCTTGCAGCTTAATAAACTGTCACAGCAGATGCAGTTGTGTAAAATGGATTTGAAATCCTCTTTACTTCTCTTTAAATACTTTCACTTCTGGCTTTACATTGTTCCCTGGTTGTTTAAAGCTTCTTTGGATTTCCAGCACCTCTGTTAAATATTAGGAAATCTTAGTCACAAAACTAAACAGTACAGTGTAAATGGCTTCAGTTTCTTCTTGAAGTTAACATAGAGTTTCAAGTGGCTAGTGGGACCTTTTAAATCCTGCCTAATTACATGTTCCCTTAAGTGAGGCTATATAAAGCTCTTGAGGACATCTGCAGAAAAGAGTCACGGGGCATTTTCAAAAGCGAACTACTAAAATGTTAATTATCTGAATATCAACATTTTTATTTGGGGTCATTTCTCAACTTTAACTATCCACTGCAAAGTACAATTTCAGCAATTGATTATTACGGTGCTAAATGACAAGATGAACCTTATTACTCATTTGTTAAATGAGAGAATACAGTTTTTGATACAGATACCTCAGCATTGTGTACAACAAACTAAGTTGCATATTTAAGTTGTTCCAACATCCATGAGAAATTGCAATGCTCCCTCATTTTATTATTTTCTGAAGGCAAAGAATAGTGGTAACACTGAAGTAAAAAGGAAAGAGTAAGTAAAAGTGAGATTAAGTAAGAAAAGAGTGTAGGGCTACTTAAAATATAAGTATTATTTTATTTTGAAAAGTTTTATTGTCATAAGGAGTTGTGGTAGGGGGAAATAAGAGGATTTTGTGTGCATTCCCAAATGAGGTGAAAATTGTCTGAGGAATTCTTTGAAGACAACCAGTAACTATGAAACCAATAATATACAAAAAGGAAACTAGTTTTTAAAGTACAAAATGAAGTCTGTAGAAAGGTTGAGTCTATGAATAATAGAGAAGATAAAAATTAACTGCTGATGTGGAAAAGTCCAGGGCCTCAATATATTTGTCATTTAAACATCTTGGGGTATCCTAATTGAAAGTCTCATGAAAAGGTACTGAATAAGATTTTGATGATAACCAACTTAAGTGGTTTACTGAGAATTGTCAGAAATACTGGTGTCATGCTCCCCTTTTTGAGTCATCTAAGAATTTGAAATTCATACTTGTCTCTGTATGTTTTCACCTGAAAGTGAAAGGGACTTATTTTTGCTTTGAATAAAAAACATGTGGAAATAAGAGAAGAGTTCAGAAACATGGGCTAATGTGACTTCACGATTTTAAAATGACAAAGTGTTTGAAGTTGAAATTATAATGGGAGCCCACAGTGCACAATAGGTAAGTGAAGCAGAAAACTGTTCACAGGTTGATTTTTGTTCTAGCACGTATGACTTCTGTCTGTGTCCGCTGTCTGAAATAAGATTAAACATGCAATTAAAAATCCTTCATATGGCAAGAAGCAAAAATTTGTGATATGATTAGTGTTTGCGTCCCATCTGCCCCTTGCCTTGAAGAAAAGTTTTATAAGCTTTGTGGTCTAATATGGTTTGGTTAAAATTTGGAGAAAAGGAAGAAGATGGTGGTGTGGTTCTAGGAAATCTGCAACTGTCTCCAACTATAAAACATGATCTCAATAGCAGACTACAGAAAAATCTTTGAAAATTCAACAGATGTAGAACTGGTGGGGAAAATAAGAGGGTGACACCTTAGTAGTGCACGTGGGAACTGGTGATATAGGAAGACGTTTTTGTATTTAATTCAAGGAAAGGAGAAAGCCATTGAAGAAAAACAGAGTTGACAGGGTACATTCTATTAATGAGGAAAACTGACTTTTTGTGCAGCATTTTGAGTGGATTTCTGTGGTGAAAAATGGAGGAGGTCAAGGCTGACAAGAGAAATTGGAATATGTTAGATACAAAGCCAAGGTTCTAATTTTGTCTTTTTGAACACAGAAGAAAGTTTTTCCTTCAGAAAATTTGTGTAGGAAGATGGAGTGCAAGTAAAACAACTCAATGATATGAGGACTAGGGGAAGATCCATATTAAAGGCAGTACCTGGGTTTGAATTATAGGTTGCATGTTA
The DNA here is from genome assembly GCA_013400375.1 of Thinocorus orbignyianus. Classification (NCBI taxonomy): domain Eukaryota; kingdom Metazoa; phylum Chordata; class Aves; order Ciconiiformes; family Thinocoridae; genus Thinocorus; species Thinocorus orbignyianus. Next base: position 486,994 of record VXBW01002687.1, on the reverse strand, counting down.
ATGGTATTTATAAAGACTGAAAAATGAGTTAGGGCAACAAAGTGGAAATTAAATGATTTCCACTTGTTCATGCTGACTGTAAACTGATACCTGGCAACTCACAAAGAAGTATCAGTACAAAGTTCATAGTGGGAAACTGTGCAAATTATAAGTAAATGAAAGTATTTTAATTTTTTTTATTTTACTTGTGTTCTCTTAGAGTAACAAAAATTGCTATTTATGGAGTGAATCACACAATGTGTGCTATAAGCAGATGCTGGAATACTCACATTTTTTTTAGACATTCCAGTATTACAGAGGTGATGATCTTCCCTTCCAACGAGCATGTGTGAATGAGTATGTTACTCAATTTTCTTTAATACTATGCTTTGATTTTTAGCTTCTGTGAAATATTCATTTGAGATCAGCAACCATCTCAAACATTTTCAGACACAGTGATAGGTGGGAAAATACTGTGTAAAATTAAACATAGTTGTTATGGTTTTCCATAGAAAATACTAAAGGATAGCTGAGGCTTCCCTGAAACTTCTTCCCCTGCCCCCCAGGTTTCCGGCAGATTAATTTGGATGTGTCAGTAATGTGTTTTGCTTTGTTTTCTGGAAATTTAAATTTACTAAGAAGTCTCATAAGGTGTATTGGAATGTCCTTTTGGGATCAAGTGACTTGTGAACTTGAGGTAAATATGTATGTTTTGCTGATAACTTTATCAATTGGATTATGCCACTTTATTGTTTGTAGGAGTCAAGATAATTAAAAACATATAAATACAAAAAAACCCTCTAGACCTTTTTTAGATTATAAATACAGTTATTTTGATAAATTCACTTAAGTAGACATTCCCCCAGTGTAACAGTAACAAATCTGTTGAATTGTCAAGGATGATGCCCTGTGCTGTCACTGTCTTTAGGTGCATGTCATTATTTACAATGTTATAGAGACAGTCAGAAAAAAGACACAGCTTTAATCTCTCATCGAATAAGTCAAAAATTAAAATTCTGAACTGACAGTTCTAGGCTTGCAGCTTATCTGTAATTTTTCTGATTTCTCCTATATATATTAAGGTTCAATTTCAATCATTTTGGGACAAGTGCTGTGACAAAGTCAGATGTGCAAAGCTCTGAAAAAGCCAAGGTTTTTTAACAAGAATATTGAGCAGCAGACGTATAATGGTGTCTAACTACTTGATAGGAGCCTCTGTAATGGTGCTGCATTTGTGCGGCTGAGCTAATGCCTTACGTACGTGCTCAAAATCGCCGTTTTCCTATTTGCTAAGAACATGGTACAGCCTGAAGTTCTTAACCTTACAATTGTAATTGGATTTTTGCTTATTTTCAAAGGAGAGCGAGGTGAATTTTTCTTTTTATAAAATGCCTGCATTCAAGAAGCACTACATGCAAATGAAACAAACTGCAAGGACTCAAATGTCCTGAAAGGAAGCAGCAGACTAAGCTCCTTGTTGGCAGAATGAGGCACATGCTCTCACTGCTGGTGGAGCAAAGGAGGATTGCACAGCCACATCCTATCCAGCCGAACAGTTCACATTTACTTCATCTAAATCGTACATGACACCAATCTATATCAGAATTCCAGTGATATGAATATGAATTTACACAGTGCTTGTAAACATCTTGATAAAACATTAGTGCTGTGCAACCGCAAAACACTTTAAAGATATACTTGATGACAGCCTGTTGTAGGTTAGACCTGAATATGTTACACTCTAATGCAGAGCTATAGTAATTGGTTTGACTATAATTGGACATCTGGTTTTGAACGTAAAACACTGTTGACTACTGAGTTCCATCTCTGCGCATCTCCTTTAAGTGTTTCCCCAGGAAAAAGAAAGAAAGGAATAAAGAGAGAAAGGGAAAAAGAGAGAAAGAAAGAGAGAAAGAGAGAGAGAAAGAAAAGAAGAAAGAGAGAAAGAAAGGAGGAGAGAAAGAAAGGGAGAAAGGAAGGAAGAATCCCATATGAATATTTTCTAGATTTTTGAACCACCGGCCCACAAGACCTGTTTGTGTACTATGCAATTAGCGGTGTTCCTTTCTAGCGTGTTATAATTAGTATTTCTCTTATTCTAAATTGCTTTAACTTGCTATAGCTTGCCTTGATGGCACTTAGTTTTCAACCAAACCAGGAGCACTGTGATTCCTTCAATACTGAATATGTATGAAAATGGTGACACATCCCATGAACTTATTTTTTGCTTTGCATCTTCTACTATCTTAAAATCTGTGATTTAAAAACATCAAAGTATATGCTAAAAGCTCCACATTAAAACCATGTACGTTTCATTATAGTTCAGCTTATAGTTAAAGGCTATAATCTTCTATTAAATAATTTTATATTTTATATGACATCCTATAGGACGATTTTACATTAAAAATGGGTCAAATACAGGAGAACTTGCTCGGGACTTGATCAAAACCCTGTTCATTGTTTGCTCTGTCGCCTTTTTTTTTGGCCCATCTTTCAGCTAGGGGAAAGGCAGCCATTGTCATTTCTGATAAGCTAATATCTATTTCAGTTTTGATTTCTAATTCTCTGTGATGTTGCAATATTTCAGTCACAAAACTGCAGATGCCCATTTACTTTAAATTTTAAAAAGTCAGTCCACTTACCAAACCCCTCCCCCCCCAAACCAACTAGCTAAATATTTGAGGGTTTTTATAAGACTTGAATATTTTTTTAGTACACATTTTGTGGGATGTAAGCCCAGAGGCACAAGTTGTTCTGTTATTATCCATAGAAATGAACAAATTTCAATATTACACTAGCAAAATACCTGAGCATAAAGTTAACGCAACATGCGCATAGTTCTGTCATGCTTCAGATCTGAAATGCCTTGCTGATTTTTGTTGTTGTGCTTGATTAAATACTAAAAGGGGATAGATTCAAGTCAGACTAGATTTAAGGAAGAAATTTTTTATGAGGGTGGTGAAACACTGGCTCAGGTTGCCCAGAGAGGTTGCAGATACCCTATCCCTGGAAACATTCAAGGTCAGGCTGGATGAGGCCCTGAGCAACCTGATATAGTTGTAGATGGCCCTGCTCGTTGCAGTAGCAGGTTGGACCGGATGACCTTGAAAGATCTTTTCAACACATACCGTTCTATGATTAAAACACCTTTGATTGCAGGAAGCTGTCCCAAGTATGTTCAAATAATTTGATACGTGTAAGACATTGTAAAACTGTAAAATAATAACAATTATAAGCTGTGAAATATGTTGCCATAGACAGTTGTGTATGGTAAAACGTTATGTTGGTTTGACAGGGGAGTAGAAAAATTCCTGGAGAGAAATCCTTTCCGCATTGCAGCATCTATTGAAACCTTTGATTTGAATAATCTGTTTCTCAAGTGTTTAGAATATTAAAGGAAGTAGCATATGTATTTTTGTTGGTATTTTGTGTTCTTTGTGACTCTGCCATCAATGATTATAAATTTTGGGGTCCAAGGGCCTTTGAGGTGATCCTGGACAGCCATTTGTACATCTGAAATGCTAGTCATATTTTCAATATCAGGTGATTTTAATATCTGACCTTAGTAAAATGTACTTATGTAATAATATGAACAGCAATAACATATGAATAATTTGGAATTACATTTATGCAATTACTTTTGGTGACGTTAAAGCTCTGATGTCCTCAGCCGCTAGGTTGGTTCTGCAGCTTGAGAACATGCAATTCAGTACAAGAAGACAAACAGACAGTATGCCAGTGTTCTCACAACCAGCTCATGGGTATTAAAATGGAATGGAGAGAGGAGTACATGTTTTTATCAATGCAGGTAACAGTTTGCATATTTAACATAAGCCCCCTGGCATTTGTTCAGTTCCTATTGGAATTCAGGAGATTCTAGATCCAAGTATAATATTTTGGGATAATGCAAACAATTTTGTCTTGCTGTCCCAGTGTAATTGGTATCTGTTCTCTATGTCTGAACTGCTGATAAATTTACTGTTTAGATGGGGCAGCGAGAGAATCCGTGTTGTTTTCCGCAAATTGGACTTAAGTTATGCTGCTGTGACTGGAGAGTCTTCTCAGTTTTCAGATGCGTAGCTACTTCTCACCTTGTTTCTTTGAAAGTTAACCTTTATCTCTTGAAGCTCTGTGTGGGCACTTCTCCAGATTTGAAAAGCTGGAAAATTACAGTCTAATTCTTTTACCTTGGATCAGGTGACTATACTCACAATGGTAAATGGTGGTGCCTTGCTCACTTTGGAGATCCATAGAATCTGTAAGGTGCCACTCAGCAGAAGGAGCTGCTCAATGCATGCAAAATCAGACTTTTGAGCTGTTTGTCTATTGTTGGGGGTTTTTATGTATGAAAAATGAGATTCTCCATTATACTCCTTGTTCCGGTAGAAATACCTGTACACTTGCATGCACTGAACCTTATTGGGCTACATGCTGGCTTTGACTGTTTCATGCAATGCAAATTTAATCTAGGAATGAAAAGCACTCAGGTAATGCAGGAAGACTTTAATCAATGTGTAGATCATGCTTAGAATTCATGAAAGAACTGGAAAGGTGACCTCTCAGGTGCTATGCTGTTTCCTATACTCATGCTCAAGGCAGAAGGCATGAAGAGGGGCATGACAGTGTACTTTGGTTGGCTTATTTGATATACAGCCCTCTAGGGATCGTATCCCCCTTATACATATTAGTGTCCTTCAGTCTCATCTAAATAATGTCATGGTGTAGAATGGTACAGAGAGTTTCCTTTGATAACTTTCCACTTGGCCATTAGTGTGCCAAGAGAAGCTCTGCAAAGCTGAGACCTCTAATAGTTTGGTGTTTTGGGGTTTGGTGTTTTTTTTTCTTTCTTTTTTTTTTTTTTCTCTTTTGGATCAGATGTCTATTTTCTATTTGCATAAAGGATACCTTGTCTAAATTTATTACACTGGAGACAACTGGGTCAGACATTATCATTACTATACTGGCCACTTGTCTCTGCCTACTGGTTTAGAAGGAGCATAAATTAGTTTGCTATTATTAATCCTATTTTGAGAGATTAAACATAATTTAGTTCTAGTTAAAAATTGTACAGGCAGTTTGGTACTTCAGGTTCACTTACAATTTTGTGAATACATCGTACCATATGATGCTTATAGCACACAACAGCCTGCTTTGTTTGTCTTTGATTTAGATTTGAATGTATTGCTGTCATGTTAAAAACAATGCCTTAAATTAAAAACAAACCTAACAACTATATGTCCTTAACAATAGTCCCAGGCACCTCAGCTCAGACCTTTGTTATGTTTTCAGTTCGCTTGTGCCAAATTCTGCTGAGGACTGACCTGCAGCATGTCTTTCTTCTCCTCATCTACTAACTAAAGTTGTGATATATTCAACTTCCAGCTTATCAGAGGCTACCTACTTGCTGATCATTTTTTGTACAATTTATTTTCCCTTTAAACTAAAATAATTTCTTTTTCTATCATTTCTCCTGGCATGCCTATACCCTCTTCAAAACCTCCTACTCAGATCCTCCTCCCTCTCTTATCTGTAGAACTGAGGAACAAGCAGTGTTTCTTCTTTTTATGTCTTCACTCTTCTTCAGTGCGACAAATCCAAAATCTACTGGTGATGGCTGCACCTTAATGCATGTTCCACTAACACTTATATTTGAAATGTCTTTCCCTGTCATGAAAATTCTGTTTTAGCAATGCTCTTCCCGGGAGGTCTGTTAATCCGACAGTAATCCAATACACAGAACAGTCAAAATAATACCCTGCGCCTGGAACATTTTCATTCTTCGGGTAACCTAGCGCTTTATTTGTATCAATTGTATCCTGTAACTTTTAATTAAATGCTTATTATTGTAAAACTATGTCATACAATGTAATCTTCTCAACGTCAAGCACTTCTGCAGCACCCCATGGTTAGATGAGACCAAAGTGCTTCAGAGGTGAAAGTCAATCACTCAAAGCTTGCAAATTTAGAAGAGGTTTTTTACAGGGTCAGTTCCTGAGCTGTTTCCTCATACAAAGTTTATACAAGATATTTTCCAACTAAATTCATACAGGCAACTGAACCACATTGTTTTACTTTGAATTTGCAAAAATATTCTGCTATTATCCTGAAATTGTGTTACCTGGTTTTTCATTTCTTTTTCCAACTGAGATGATTAAACTTCCGCTTAACATGAAAGCTCTTTTATTAGTCAATTATTTTAAATTAGGTTCATTATACATCTTAAAACTTCTATTTGTTCTTGTACTGTAGCTTTTATGTTCTGTTACTCTCCTTCCATTTTTAGTTTATAATTTTAGTTGTGGACAGATTTGTTAGTTGTTTGAAAGAATCCCTCAAAAACTCTTTGTGTATCCTGACAAAGAGGTGACTTTCAATTGTTTTTGAGAGAAGCTTTATGTTTTTCTTGTTGAGTTTTGTTGAGAAATTGAGTAGTAAATTGAGTGAATGCACTGTTCAATTAACGCGGTTTTCATCAGATCCCAATAACTGTATTAAATAAAAATGTTAGACATATCTAGATAGAGGTAATGATATTTTACTATATCAACAAAGTCCTAAGGACATGAGAGAACAGGTTTTTAGGTTGTATTACTACCCTTTTGTTTAGATCAACTGATACAGTTGCAAATTTATACCATCTTTAATTACCCAAAGAAGGATTTCTGTGCATGAATGGCTGATTGTTTTATCAATTATAACATTTATCATAATAAAATATATTTCACTCTGCATAAAAACCTATTTTTGTCTCCATAGACACAGGACATCATTGTATATCAGTATTCTGCTGTAAATATATACTGATGTTTTGTCTTTCTATGTTAGTATTTTAGTTGGTTCTCAGTACATATTTCCATATACATACATTGATTGATAGATGCATAGATGGCCTATTAAAAGCATTGTACACATGGGGTTTTGTTTGGGGAGCTTTTGGATTACTTTTTTCTCCCCTGTTGTATGAAAATACTATTTTTCCTCTTATATGCCTTCTTTATCTTTTGGCTGACAGTGTGACATTAGACAGATAGATTGCCAGTGATTTTAGACACTTTGAGCATATTTTGTTCTTTTTCACATCTTGGATTTATATATTCAGGTTTGATCCTCATTACATACTTATGCATTTGCCTAAGGAATATTTGAGATTTATTATACTCTGGCCCTGTTTTAGTATCTTGCAGTTTGCTTTTGTAAGATAGTGGCAGAAATTTAATTCAGTATTGAAAAGCTTATGTATTGAAATTCTGGGTGCTTTCAGGTACAACTTGCATTTCTCATAAAAACAGCTTTGGATAGCAAGGTGCGGTGTAAATGTTTTACTGACTTGTTGGGATAGATGTATCAAAGATTCATAAGCAGCAAAGCCATGAATGAGTTATGTAGGTCACTCAAATGAGTGCCTTTGTAACAATATAGTCATGCTTCTAGTGTATGCCACAAATATTATGAGAGAAAATAACCTTATTAACAATGGATTTAGGGATTTTTTTTTGTTGCTATTTTCTTATCTAGGCACTTGCAAAGAGAGGTTTCCTTAGTAACATCAATCTGTTTGTTCTGGTGTCAGAGGGTGAAAACAATTCTAACTTACTAAATTCCAGAGATCCTTTGAAATACTAGAACAAAACCATCCTATGAACAATATAATGATTAAGAAGATCTGAGATCTTGGGGCCACCTACAGTTGGATATCAATGTTGTATGGCCCACTGAGAGTCCATGCAATTGGTATTGCCCTCTGCAATGGACCACCTACTGCCTCACAAGTTATGAGGCTGTGACCGTACCATTTTCCCAGGATCGAACATTATTCCATCTGACTGTTATGCTTTCATGCTGAAAAGTGAGGATGTTCTGTGGCATTTGTTTCAGATTTAAGAAAAACAGCTAAGAAAAATAACGTGGATTACAAAGTATGATCTTTAGCATGGAATTAACTATGGGCTGTATAAGCTAGGCTGTCAGGTGAGCTGGGATGCTCTAGCTCCAGTTCCATGACTGTCCCTTGGACTGAGCTTGGGGAGGTCCACAGAAGTTGCAGACAATTTTAGATAGCAGCCTGGATTTCCTTAATCCTGAAACCTTTCTCACACTTGCTTTTTAGCAAAAAGACAGTCTTTTCACGTTTTAAGATGTGGTGGCAAAAACGTAACTGGTCCTATCGTATACTCAGGGAAGAGTAATCTGTTACATTTTTCAGACTGGAATTTCAGCTTTGATAGAAGGTTGTCTTGTCTCTCAGGGACGTTTTCAAGTGTTTGCCTTCTGAAGCTATTCATGTAACAGTCTGAGATTGATGCAGTTGTTTCACTGTGTAATGTTTTGCATCTTCCTGTGAAGCACTGACTACCAACTAGTGCTTAATATATGATAACGGCCTACTGAAATTGATGCTCTGCTTCTGTACTTGGCACCAGGGAGTGAATAGTACATTGCAAAGGTTAATTTTCTTATGTGTATCCCAATTGTGTATGTCCTCAGGATTGATGTGGTATTGAGGTAGGAAAGTATCATTATAGGTTTTTGGAGTTGGAAAACTAAGACTGTGGAGAAAAACTCATGCAAGTCACTGAAGCATACATGGAAGATGATGTTGGAGCTCTTCCTTCCTTGGTCAATACTATTTTGAAGGTGGATAAAGGGAGAAAAATGATACCTAAAATTTTGATTGGTTGCCCCATATAGAAAAACAATAACATTACTGCTGAGTTATCTGAGAGCAGGATCCAACTTTTGAATTGTTTCACTGAAATAATTTTGTGATTCAGTCAAAAAGCTATGGACAAAACTGAAGCAACCTATTTGGTTTTCCAAAGTGCCACTACAACACTTGACTTCACGCTTGACCCTGCATTTTCTCTACTTCTTCAGTGCAGTAAAATCTGCAGAAATCTCACTTGAGAATACATATTCCATTAGGTAGTTCTCTCATAAAATGCTGATCTGCCCATCCTCTTGCAGTCTGCCATCTCATTGATTTGCCTGCTCTTTCCAGTTACTCTTGGAAATAGTGGATAACACATTATAGCATAAAGTCTGAGTTGGCTCAGAACCAGCTTTAAAACTTTAAGAATGTGAAGGTGGGTTAAAGCTGTCAACCTCTTCTTTCTTGTCTTGGCACATAATCTCTTTCCATCTACACAAACTATTAAACTTGTTCACCAGACAGGATTTGAGTCTCCAAGCTTTAATTTGTTACTCTCAAAATTACATGCATTTAAATTATCTAAGGGACCTTTTAGGATTGAATACTTCTTTGTTACCTACATGTTATAGATATGACAAACCTCTATTATTCTATCAAAAAAGTCACAATTTAAATTGCACACAGTGTAATGCTTTCCTGAGTTGTTCCTAATGAAGGTTGTGTTTATGAGATGATACGCTATTATTGGATGGTTTCTAGCTGCTTTGTATGCTTTATACATTTGACAGCTCAAGAAGCAGCAATTCATTTACACGGAAAATGCTTTCCCATCAGCTAACCGGTGTGTGCCCATAGCTGTATATAGAAGTACGTTGGTGGATTGATAATGTTTCAGTGGTAATGTTTTTGAAATATGCATATTCTTAAGCTCTGAATACTAGGTCAAACAACAAGCATTTCATGGTTAGAAGGGGACTTGCTTATATTTCTTAGTATGTCGTGCTTTCTGCATACGGTAGTCAGGGTTAGTTTTACCATCAAATGGGGCAAACAGTGGAGAGCTGATGCCTTAGTCAAAACGTGGTTGTGGCAATACATGAACAGAGGGAAGGACTGTAATGCCCCTTGCACAATGACAACCATTTTGCTTGGCAAGGTGCACCATTTATTTCATAGGGAGTGTACTGAGTCAAGATAAATTACATTCCAGCAGGATAAATATGCCTGTGGGAGCTTTGTGCTACTGAGATTTGGAAGCCCAGGCTACCTCATTTAAAGTTGGTTCAGGTATAATCTGTAAATTGCTCTTCATTCTTTGGTATAGATATCTGCTAGGAGTACATATACACTTTGTAAGGTCCTACTTGTCCCTTTACAAGTAGCTTGCTGAAGAGCTTCAGTTTAATCTTTTAACCTGTGCTTTTTGGCAGAAAGAAAATGAAGTGTCTCATAGGTTTCATTATAATTAAAATTTTTGGGTGCACTTATTTTTCTGGTACTGACTTTTTTTTTAACTTTAAAATGTACATACACTGGAAGGTTAAAGCAAGTAGAAGTATGGTGTGACACATGCTGTAGCTTCCTGCATTAGCTATTAGAATATCTGTACTCACAGATATAGAAAGGTCAGCTGAATCAACTGTATCTTTAGACAGAGCTTTCAAATGCATATCCTGAGAAATACTGCTTAGTGACTTTTTAGTAACAACCTGAGTTTTCATTTGACCATAGCACAGAAGTAAAAGCAAAAATTTATGGAATGCTGGAAGCAGAACCTGTATCAGAACAAGACCCAGACATAGACAGTGCTTTTTAGCTGCTTCATGTACTGAAGAGTAGTTTTCATTTAATTTTCTGTGCTCATGCTGGTTGGGAAGATGCTGCAGCCTTGTATACTCAAGTGTTTGTGGTTTATTGCATTCCTTGGAAGTGAAACTTGGACTTTTATGGGAACAAGTCTAGAGTCATAACACACCCCAAGGCTGCCTATGATTAGGTTTCTTATAACCCAGAGTTTTCTCCTGCACAATCTAAATAATAGTTTTTAAAGTGTGCAATATGCTGTTATGAGCATTTGTTGTAGCTCCTGAGGGGTGAAGCCCCACTTCAGAGGAGGTATGTTTGTCAAGTAAAACCTGTGAAAAAACTGCTGTGATTTCGGAAACGGGATAAACATGCATCTAAAGAAAGAAATTTAAAAAGATTTGTAAATAAAAAAAGGACTCAGCATCCTTTATATAAAATTGTTTCGAGAGCTGTCTTTTTGCTCATCACTGCTTTTAGCAATGTTTCCTCTGGGAGTAAAAATTCAGGGTAGGTCTTTCCACATCACTTGGGGCTTGTGAAGATTCGGTGACTTGCATGGCTTGTACTGTTACTTATCTTGGGTTCTGAGGCACCTTTCTATAAACAGATATACCACATAGCAAGTCCCATAGTTGGGACAGGCCAGGTCGAGGCACAGGAGTGCAGGGTCTGACGTAACGTTTAAGTAGTCTGGAGATTTCAGTATACCTTAGAAAGTATTGCTGAGGAATTAAGCTACATGTCAAAATGACCTGTAGGAGAAGGAAGAGAGTATCTTCTTGATAGTCTCATTTTTGTGGAGAACAGATGTCATCTACTTATGCTTCAGCTTTTCAGAAACTGAACATCTGCGATTTCAGATTGAGTTTAATTTCAGTTCTATGGTAGACATGAGGCAGAGTTATGCTTATTGATCATGAATTGTTTCAGAATCAGTGGTAGGAAGAGGAATGTCTAATGTTGTGTTGTCATATTGTTTAACTAGGTACGCTATAAAGCATATTAAAAATTCTTAGTATCTAAGTAGAACATGTTAATAAAGTTGACTAGAGTACACAGAAAAAAACCACCTTAAAATACTTACATTTGATTATTTAAATTATTTAAAATAATGTAACAAAATAGTTCAAGTGCATGTATATTCTATGCCTATCTTTAAAAGTAACATAACCAAAGAGAAGTTATTTCCTGTATATCAAATGGTGTTGAATAGTAATTCAGTCAATCAGTAGACTTTGTAAATTTAGATGTATGCATTTTGCACCCCAGAGAAACTCATTAAGAAAAATAGAATATCAAGTTTTCAAATGTCAGAATGTGAGAAATCTATGGAAATTTTATTCAGCTCCTCAATGAATTTGTAGTCGAAAAGTTTTAATTACCAATTCACCTATGGGTTTTTTTTTCCCCACACAGGGCCCCTGCCTTTTGCACTCTTTGTGTGTACATATATATATATATGCATTTATACACAGATGTACGGTGGCCACCATGGAGTTAATTGTTCAACATTTGCTTGTACTGGATCATATGGTACATGCCCCTAAGCCTTATTTACTTTGCCATCCAAACCCTGCAGAGTACAAAATTACTAATTTCCTTGTGTGCTCCTTTGTTATATGCTTTAGCTCTAGTGTTGATCTGCTTCACAAGCCCTAAGGAATTTATCTTCACAGCAATCTTAAGAGTTCCCTTGCTTCCCCTTTCTTATAAATTTTTAGTTGAGAACAGAACTTAAAATAAAAAATTTTCATTAATTTTGAGTGTCAAGCTTGGTCCAGTTTTCCATCAGTCTTAGTATTCATATAGCAGTTCCTGAACTAAAAGCTTGGTTCCTATTGATTTGAATAGTCAGCCCATCACTTTTGTATACCCTTGAGCAGCAAAACACTGGAATTTGGGAAATTTTTCACCATATACTTGGTTTATTCTTAAAAAAAGTATCTTAAACATCAGCTGTTGGTCAGTATTAGGGCCGTTAGAGAGACAGTCCACCTTATTTGATGTCACTAGTCTTTTCTGAAGGACAAAACTGCCTCATTCACGGTACTTGGCCTTTCTCTAATGGAAGAAAGTGGGTCATTTTGGCTGGGAGGCAAACAGAGGGGAGAAGAAAAGGGAAAGGAACACAGCGTTTGTGCATGTGTTCATTGCCTGTGCAATAACCTTTAACTCACTTTGTGTGAAATTTTTTTACTTTTTTTGAGTAAACAGTAAAAAAAGAGAAAAATTCTACTGTGTGGAACCACACTGGGCCCCACATGGGACTTTGAATAATATAGCACTGCTTGAACTAACTCAGCAAGTTAATAAGCTGCTATTTTTTTCAGGTAGGGTAGCTACCACAGATAGAGGCCGTAGGATTTCAAACTGCACTACTTGCTGACAGCAGAAAAATACTGAGACTCATATCCATGTATTGTTAGATGTGGTGGGCTTTTGTCATGCACCTATACACAGAGGGTATCTCAATTAAAAAAACGGCATTATACAATATCAGTGCTGTAATTATTGTTTCTGTTAGAAGGATGAGAATTGGTGCATATCGCTACTTCATTATCAGCTTTTTCCTCTGAAGAGGAAAAAAATTGCTGGATTTGTCTGAGAAGGAGTCCCACAAGGAGTCCCCCCAAACCCTCAAGACCAAAATTAAACAAACAAAGTACCCCACCCAACAAACAAACAAAATCTTATATTAACAGTCAATCTCAAGCGGGTGCTAACTTGTAGCTGCTGTGTTTTAGGAGTATCTGGATTGTGAACAGGTGATGCTGATGTAACTAAATGTAGTACAGTATGTGCATGAAATTTGTGCTGTTTTGGGCTTAGGGGTACTGCATTTATAAACTGCATTGGCATCATGTTAATTTAGTTTCCTGTTCCTACGACAATTTTCTGGAAGTTTCTGTGAGCTACTCCAGGTCCTTCTGTGCTACTTTAACAATCTGAGCAGAATGGTAAAGAAGATAGCCAGAAACCTTCAGCCCTTGAAGGAACATGCTTTGCTTTCTGGGCAGCTACACCGTGTATGTTGGAATTACCACTATTTCCAGTAATTGGATTATTATCTACCAATTGCTAGTATGGTGTCTGTGACCTATACTGACATTGAATTTTAGTGCTGCACAATGATACACATAGGAATTGCTCAAAACAAATCTCGCCCAGAAGAGCAGTTAACAGGGCCATTATTCTGGAGGAAACTTGGACAGGTTGAATTTATAAAAGTATAGCAATGGGACCACATAAATATAATAATGGTTAAAGCCACAAAAGCTTGAAGATCACTAGAAAATCATGACTGAAATGTGTGCAGTTACCGAATGTCTAGGATTGTCTAACAAACCCCTATAGTGTCACTTCTAGCACAATCGCAGGATCATGTGGCTTGGAAGGGATTTCCGGAAGTCAGCTAGTTCAGCCTCCAGCTCATAGCAGGTCCAGATACAGCAGGTTGCTTGTGGCTGTGTGCAGTAGGTTTTGAATACCCACAAGGATGGGGATTGCACAGCTTCACTGTGTAGCCTGTACTTGTGTTTGATCCTCACTCAGTTTTTTGTTAAGGAAAATAACAATAGTTATTTGAATTTCTGGAAGCCAATATTTCCTTACTGGCTTTTGTGTGAAAAATAAAAATTAAATAAAGAGTAATAAAATTTTGAAGCGTCTGATGTCCAGAGTAATGGAGGGAATAAAGGAGTGAACTGAAATAAGAGTTTTCCAAACAGTACCCACAATCTGGTTAGAAGAGCTTACCCAAGGAGCTTAGAAGTTGGGCACTGGACTTTTTATGATTTATGATCAGTTGGGCACAGGGTGAGGATCTGTGGATTGTTTCCAAGGATATTGCAAAGCACAATGAAGAAAAACAGAAGAAAAATTAATATGTTATTGTACAACACTATGTGACATTTTTTTTGTAGGGGTCTACACGTTCACGGGAAAATGTGGTGGACTACGGATTTTTAAAGGCTGCAAACTGTTGAAGTGCAAAGATATGAACAGGGAAGTTTTCTGGTTGATGTTAATTGTTACAAATACTTCAACGACTCTTGACAATTTACATTACCTGAAAATCTTCCTAAAGGTAGATTAAGGATCCTGATACTTTTTTCCTTCCTGAATCAGAGAACATTTATTTTAAAAAGTAAATATTTCTGATGCTCTTGTATCTCTGTTTATTAGAAGAAATGCTCCATAGAAAATCTTCAGGAAGTGGGAAGATGTGTGCAGAAAAGAAGGTGGTAAAGAAACTGTCGGTAAGGGATGCTTGCAATTTATTCATAGGAATTAATGTCCTACTATTCAGTTTGTATATATAGTACATCAAGAACATTCTAGTATCTGCTTCTTGAGATATTATACATTCCTTGGTTTTATACCCTTAAATAGATTCGTAATTTTATGAGATGTATTTCCTTACAGAAAAGTAAGTCTGTGGAAGATTAAATAATTATATTTCCCTTCTTTAAGCCTGATGGCAGTTAAATGCAGTATAGAGTTTACTTACGTATTTTTTTTCCTGAAGACTGAGTTGGCTTTACCTTCCTGTAAGGGGATAATTCTTATGTGGTGCTTCTTAATTCATTACAGCTGCTTTAATTCAAACAGCACCTCAACCAGATTTTAGGATTATTCATGTGACCACTCAATTCAAATAATGTTTCTATGATAGATGAAATGCTACTGTCTCTAATAACAGGCACATAATCATCCTTTTTATTGATGGTGACTGACAGCCTATGACTTGTTCTTTTTCTTTCAACAAGCAAATAAACAAAAACACTACAAAGCTAAAGAAACCCCACACAGAAGATCCAGATGGAAGTGCTCTACAATACTGTAGACATATTAATTCTTACACTCAACCTCTGCATGCAATAATAGCACTTTATTTTGTCGTTAAAGTTAAGATGGTATATTGTTAGATGCTTAGATTAGATGTGTATAATCTTCCAGTACAAAATGCGTAACTTGTTTTACTTTCGTGCATCTGTATTACACTTCCATTAACAATACTTACCAGCAGGAAACAATAATAAAATACATTCATGACTACTTGGATTTTTGTCCGCTCTACTGATTAGTTTTGTTTTTGATGATGTCCTACTGTTTCTTTGCTTGCTCACATAGCCTAGGAAGATAAAGGATAGAATCACTACTTTAGAATCTGCTATCAACTTTTTTTCTGAAGTGTTTATCAGTGGTTCTCACTCTTTTCTCAGGTTTTATGTTCTGTTTAGCATCACCAGTCTTGCCTTTTGGTAGAAATACACTGATTAGTATATTTCTACTTCAGAAATAGTGTGTTTCATTTATCATTCTGCAAAGTTCTCACTCCTTATTGTCTGACATTAAAACACAAGATTTCTGGCTTAAAATGAGAAGGACCACTGTTAGTACTACTTCTGTCATGTGTTGTTACTGCCTGCATCCAGCTGTGATCTGTTGTTTCATGACTAACTGTTTTAAGAACCAGGATAGAAAGCCTAGACTCAGAAGATTTGCTTATAAATTTAACTGCAAATAATGTTGAGGAGTATGAAAATACATCCATGTAAATAAAGTTACATGGATCTAAGCTTTTGGTTATTTATGTTATGTTATGTTATGTTATGTTATGTTATGTTATGTTATGTTATGTTATGTTATGTTATGTTATGTTATGTTATATTTTAACTCTTGTTCAATATTCAAAAACTTGACTTAACAGGCGGTGTAATTCAGTTGAGAACAAGGGCCATAATTAGACTGCATTTCTCTTCTGGCTTTTGACTTGAGCACTGATTTTAT
This sequence comes from Thinocorus orbignyianus, assembly GCA_013400375.1. Classification (NCBI taxonomy): domain Eukaryota; kingdom Metazoa; phylum Chordata; class Aves; order Ciconiiformes; family Thinocoridae; genus Thinocorus; species Thinocorus orbignyianus. The sequence continues at coordinate 470,766 of VXBW01002687.1, read as the reverse complement.
GACTTTTTGAAAATAATACATGTAGCTTAGGTGCTAGACAAGATACAGAAAGACTACTATAACAGTATTTCAATAACTATATGACACAAAATACAGTTCTCTGACACACTAGGTTAGAAGTTACTGTAAAAAACAGAGGGTACGTTTCATCGTGCACCCATTTAATGTTGCATGCTGTACCTTAATAAAATATTGGAAAACAGTTTGGCTTGTGCTTGTGTTTAACTGTGTTTAGGGAGAACTTAAGTGAGTACTATCTTCTCTCTGCTTCATGGTCCAAGCTCAACTCTATGCTTCATGCATTAACCAGAATGAATTTTTTTAAAAACAAATTTATTTGGCTATTATTTTAAATATGCTCAGTGGAGTGTACGAAATGCAAAACTTATTAAGATATTTTGAAAACCGTGAAGCTGAATGAGACTCATTTGGCAATATCAGCACACATTCAAAGTATCTTGGTCTCCTTTAAATGCATATCTCACATGAGTAATTATCTTAAATCAGCCTTTTCACTGAGTTCACTGCCAAAGCAAAACCGACAAAGAATGTCTCATGTATTCAAGGTGGAAATCCGTACCTGCATTTGCAGTGTTGTTTTAGAAACTGGATTTTCATCCTGGCATATGAAACTAACACAGAAGCAAGAAAGTAATTGTGTTTCATGAACAAGTACGTAGCACAGCACTAATGGTACATTTCTAATAAGGTCAGGCAATATTTTTTCTTTTTTTAATGGTTTGAACTTACTGCCATTTTGCTACCTGTCACTGTTCCATGTCCTGCCACTTCTGAGAAATATACCGGAACGTCATTCACCACTCTCTGTCCAAGCAAAGAAACTGAATCCAATTTTTTAGAACAGAACGAATATAGCCTTTAACTTCTCTACAGAGATACTATTGTTAATTAAATCAAAGTCCCTTCCATACGCAGAGCTAACAGTTCTCGTCCTGCATCCATTCTCCAAACAGTATATGACATTGATGGATAAACTCAATTAAAGCGTGAGCATTAGAGAAGTAATGTGGGGAGCTGAAGTGATCTTTACCAATCCACCTTTAAAAATTCCAATAAATACTTCAAGATGAAATGTTCATAAATTATGGTGAGGATACCTGTTAGTGAGAGTGGATTGAAATTCAATTCAATTATTTTAAGTAAGTTTGCTTCTGGTTAGGCAATGATGTTTGTTTTCTCTCCAGTTATGTTACAGAATCTTACAGACAGATTAAAAATAGAATGCGACTAGTGCAAAAAGAACTTCTGCTTTTTTTCCATAACTAACAATCAGATGGGACTCCTGTGACTCAACATTTTCATAGAATCATAGAATAATTTCTTGCAGTTTGTCTTTTTCAAGGTAACACAATTTTTTATACAACATGGACAGTATCTAGAGGTATACAGTAATTGTTTGTAGAGTACACTAGCTCGTAGAGCAAAAGCACTTGAACTTAAAAAAATACACATACACAACTCTAATTAGCTGAATTACTTCCCCAAATGTTAAAACTGTGCTTGGGGGATTGACACTTGAAAAATTTGTTTGTCTAGAGTGGGGAAAAAAAAAAAAAAAAGAAAAGGAAAAAAAAAACCAAGAACAACTCCTTGGTTAGATTATCCAGTATTTAGTAGTAAAGTGAGATGTTAGTGTCGTTGCTGTGTCTGCCTGCGCGGAGGGAGCTGATTTTCAGTGTATCCTTTTCACTAAAGGAAAAACATGAAAACTAGTTTAACCAGCTAGACAAATTTTTTTCTCTGCATAGAGAAAACTGGGGGTGTAAAAAAGTCCTCATTTAGGACATTTGCATTCCACTAGCGACCTGAAGCTAAACCTGCTTTTTGGGACGATAGAGATCCAGGTACAACTCAGGACAGAAAACTCAGTCTTGTCTAAATTATTGTGCTGGGATAGTCAAGGAGCTATCAAGCCAAGGATGTGTACAGTCACCCTTCTGTGATTTCCACACCCACCCCCCCCACCCCCCCGGTGAAATATCTTTGTTTTGGGTCCATATTGTTTGACTTATACTTTTAAATTTGTTACTTTTTAATTGTAGGGTTTTATTATCTTTTATAAGAAAAAATCTGCATAGGAAACACATTTTCAATTTTTTTCATATTTAAATCATCAAAACAGAATGTTGCTGAAACATCCATCTGTAATATTTTTAATCACTGCTGTTCCTATGCTGAAATGTTCATTTTGTGTCAGTGAAATATTTCAATAAACACGATTTGAATTTTTTGAACTATCTTAATAGGATTTAAACTTTATTTGGACTTGTGTATTTTAACAATTTAGATTGCTTCAAATTTTTATTCAGAGTCAAAAAACTTCTTCTATTTTATTTTGCTAGGGTATAGTTGAACCAAAAATACCCAAATTTTTAAAAAAATGTATGTAGAGGTGACTATTAAACTCGCATTGGATATAAATTACTTCAGAATACATGGCATGACTGTATTGGGATTGGAAAAGTGCTAATTTATTGACAGCTGCAAGTACCAAAGTATGAAAGAAGGAGAAAAACCTTCTTTTAATAACACATCAGTACTGAATGTATTGAAAACAGATCTTTGACCAATATTTTTTTAAACCCTAAAAAACGCCTTTTGAATGTTGACACACACTTTCTCCCATTTGTCCTCCATTTGTTAAAGCCCCCTAAAATGATAATGGAAAAGTTATGGATGTGATGAGGTAATATATTTAAATCACCTTTCTCTGAAGTCTAGTGACAAGCAGTAGTTTAAACTCACTAATGTCAGTGATGCATAAGAAAGACTTGCACATCTAATTATTTCTGAGTAATATGCAGTTATCTTTGCACTTGAGAGGATGGTCTAGAGGCTGTGGTCCTTGGCTCAGATGTAAAAAACTCGGGGTCAGTTTTCAGCTAAAGCACAGCTATCCTTTGTGGAGTGGAGTCATCTACATTTACCTTTTCCCTTACTCTCCTTCTGTGATGTAAAAGTTACATTTCCATCCCAGAGCTTTATAGGTCTAAAGAATTGTTCATAGCTGCAACAGATTCAGATATTGTGATGGAGTGTCTGACTTCTGCCCCCAATAGGCAGATATTACATTCAGGCAATTTGAAAAAGAATCCACCAGATAATGTTAGACACATCACATAAAGGAAATACCGACACACGTAATAATCAGGCAATAAAATAGTTGCCTTTGCAAGAATATTCGCTTCAAGTACAATAGAGGAAAATCAGAACAATCTGTATGTAACCAAGTTATCTTTGTCAGTCAGCAGCTGTGTGTGACCCAATTAAGTGAACACTGGACATTAAAGTCACATTAAAGTCAGTATCAGCTTTAAAGTAACAACTAGCCTTTTTTTCATCTGTCAGTTGAATAGACAAAATTGGGCCAGATTCAGGTAAGAAATGTTTCCTACCGTAGGTGGTTTATTCTGTAATTTTTCTAAATGCTAGGAAGAACAAGAATGATTTTTTTTTCTTTTTTTTTTTCTTTTTTCCCTTCACTCGCATAAATACCAACCATAAATGCGCTTGGGAGCATGAAATAGACACTTCTGACAGCCACTAAGCCCTTGCTCTGCAGCTACTGAGCCCTGCAGTTTCTGCCTGTGGGCATGGTCTTAAGTCAGATGTGGTGGTAATGTTTCACTGCTAATGACCTGGCTGAAGCCCAGCTTTGGCCAAAGTGGGATTTTAAGCAAGGTGCCTCTTTCTTATTTCAAAGTAGTTTTTTCTCATTTGTAATTGGAACAAAAGATCCTACACAGGAATATTTTGAGATATGCACTCCATGTCTGCAACCCCTAATATAGGTGAGGCTAGTGCCTAAGCTGCTTATGATATAGAAAATAAGGCAGTGCAGGGTGTCGAACTTGAGCATCCTCAGGTTTGCAAAAATTACTGTGGAGGCTTTTTCTCTGTTTTGCTTTTCAGATGTAGGAAAAGCAGGGTTACGCAGTGAACTACAGAAGAGATGTAGCTGATGGTGAATGTTTAGCTGTATTTTATTCTTTGCTTATGTACGTGACTTTCCATGCTATCTTCTGGTGACTTTTCTTATGCATATAAGCTTTGTAATGATATATGTGCAGAACTCACACTCCCTAACCTAAATCTTATTCCTACAGCTAAAAGGGAATTAAAAAGCAAGACAGCTGGTATAATATCACCTAAGTTCCTATAAAAGTTTAGATTTTAATCCAGTTTTATAGGAATTTTTAGTATGTGATGGAAGATACTTAATGTTTTAAAAAACTATTTTAAAAAAACAGCTTTAACTAGTTGTATTGTTAAACATTTTAATTCACAAGGAGGCGATAAAAATTGTGTTTGCATCTTTAAAAAGAAATAAAATGAAACAAAATAAAACGGAACCTGCAGCTAAACATTCTTATTGTAAATAAACAACCCTAGAGTTCCTTTCAGTCTCTTAAGCTGCTTGCAGGCACTGAGGTTTTTCCCTTCCCGTATTGTATTTGAGAAATTGACTGTGTAGGATGTACTGGATGATCCAAGCTTCAAACAGGTTTTTGACTTTGCCCCTTTCAGTCAGCTGTCTCAGCAGTGAAGTATGACTTGGCATCAGCTTATCGGGCTTATTTTCCTTTGACCCCTGGAAGGTGCTATTCTGTGAACAGGAGGAGAGTGTTTGGTGGTCATGCTTTCTGTGAGTTCCTCATGACGGAACTCTGGCTGTGCAGGCTCTGGAACAAATGAGCTCCACAGTGATTTTCTCAAGAATATGAACAATAAAAAACAAACCCTGAAGTCACCAATCACACCAGTCTCCCTGAGAGGCACAGTTTGCAAGTTGGATGGTGAATTGTCTGACATTTCAGTTCTCGGAGAGTGACCTTATCTTTGTGAACTGTTTCTGCCTGAAAATGGAGTGCAGAAACTGTTCGCATTTCATTAGAACTGACTGTCAGACAAATTACCATCCACCTAGCAAGCATTTTGGAAGCCTCTGATACGTTTGCATGCCCATCTAGCATCTGGAGAACCTACTTTGTACACAGTACAATTCTGTTCTTTTGTAGTGAAATGTTAAAGGACGTTATTTGGAGTCTTTTCTGAACGACAACTGGTAATAGACTACTGGACGATGAACCGAATAGGGTTCCCATATTTGGACTATGGGTAACAGTTTGATCTTTTGATCTGGATTATAAATTATGCTTTTTCCCTCAGGACAAGAGGTTTTGGCACATTCAAGAACTCTTACAAGGTTTTGGACTAATGGTCTTCCTCCTAGAAGGATAACTTTTAGAATTTACATCACACATTGCTGTACGCTGGCAGTGTTTTTGGGCTCATTTATTTGGATTATTGCTCTTTTTTGTCTGTTTTTCTGCTTTGTGAATAGTTGGTAAAAAGATTGTATTTTGGGGTGGGTTTTTTTTTTTTGAGTCTTGTGAATCTCCATTTTTTTTTTATATTTAATGCACTGGCTCTTTTAAGAAAAGTAAGTAAGTGTTTGCTCTATTATGTTCCCAAGTACAACCTCCCTTTCAAGTTAGAAATTTTCTACCAGAAAATACAGAATTAAGGAAATGTTAAAAAGAACTGAAACTTCTTAAAGGTAGCACTTATCTGTTTTCTTCTGTTTTTATTCCTACTAGAGTTTTCTATTTACTGTTCAGATCCTTTTACTTTTTTGTAAGGTGTAGTATTGTAAGGTATGATACCTTTGTAAGGTATGATACCTTTTCCAAAGTGTGATACTTTTTCCTTTGTAATCATAGCTTTCTCTGAATTTATTTCAGTCAGGTCACACACTGGAATGAAGTAAGGAACAACATGTGAAAACACAATGGCATCTGTCTTCCACAAACAGCAGGATAGACAAAATGTTAAAGCTGTATCAAATACAACTTTATTTGGTACTTTATAGTTTATCATCTCTATGGGAAAAGTTTAATAAGTGGAAATATATTAGGTAACCTTAAAGAAGGTGCAAATACTTGGCAGCTTTTTCTTCTTGAGCTATAGAGGTAATAAGTCTTTGACAACTGGAAATTTGAATGTCGTCGATTCCCTAGTTAATTGGTGAATGAGCAATTCTCATGATTAGCAACCACTTTACCCTGCAGAGCAGTTGGTGCTCTGTTTCAGGATGTCCCCACGGCTCTTTCTGCTCCAAACATTTCTAGTCAGCTAGATCAGAGACCCACTGAAGGGGTTCCTGTGTGCAGGCACAGACAGGGTATGCAGTCACCCACAAAAGGTTAGTGCATTGCATCTCAGGTTGAGCTGTCTTTTAGGGCCTAATGCTCACAGAGAAATTACTGCAAATTATCACTTCAGGTGCCACCCATTTTAGTATGTTCTCCTCCATTAGTGTTTTGAAGTGATGGGAAAAAAAATCTAAACATACTTTAAGGAAAAACTTGAGAGGGTTGAGAGTCTCCCAGTGGGGTGGGAGCTGCCTGCAGTGACACAGCCTTAACTAGCATAGTCATAGAGACTCTTGCTGTGGTCAGTAGACAGAAGCCAAAACATGGTTTAGTGAATATGTGGTACACACTAGCATTTTGATGATATAAATAATTCTGTAGAAACACCTACTTCTCCAGTAACTAAAAAGAAGAAACAATTGGCTGGCTTAGATATGTATGTCTACAGTGAGATGAGCTAAATCTAATTTCTGTTTTTACTGAGGCTCCACAGAGCCACAAGGATCTGTTTGAACTTTAGAGCATCCCAGAGTCCAGCACATAACAAGGATTATTCTCAGCAGGCTAAACAGAAACTAGTGATACTCTTATTTTTACTATATGAAGGGTTAAAAAATTTTACAAATTTGATTGTAAATAGCCTGTACATTATACATAAAGAGCTGATTCTTCAGAGAACTCTTTTCATATATGTGGAACCTGGCTAATGATTAATGTGGTATCATCTCAGAGTATAGTCATATGGTTTGCTATAATGCCTTGAATATGAAATCAAGTTCCTTTAAGATACTGCAAAGCGCATAAGCCCTTGCCTAGCTTTAAGCACTCAAGTAGGCACATTTATGCCACAGACAGCCTTAAATACAGATGATTTAAGTACTTTTACTGGATCAGGGCCTGCATGTGTTCACATCAGAGTTTCCCAGTTTGGGTGTGAGCAGCAAATGAACCGAACAAAATATGGAAAGCCTTGCAGCCAGAAAACATGAAAATCAAATTTTGTTATGCATAAAATTCTCAAACAATCAAAGGGATGAAACAGATTATTACTGATATTTTGTATAGCCATTGTATGTAAAGAGGATTATATAATGAATAAAAGATAAATGCTTTCAGTTAGGAAAAAAAGAAAAAAAAGGTTTACACGAACTGGAAACTTATTACCATATGAAAGCTATCAGTTCATATACTCCATACCAAATGAGCTTGAAGCATGATTGTCTAAAAGACTTAAAAATACATGATCACACTGAATAAAAAGCATTTATAATTTAAATTAACATAATCAGTGCTTGTACCTGTAAGTAGACAATTTTGCTTTTAAGTAGTTTTAATTATTAAATGGAGTTAAGCTTATATTGAAAGGAGGTTTCTGTAAAAACAATGGATACAAATAAGATTATATGGTATATTAGAGTTAATAAAGATTAAGTGTCATTTCCTGATTAAGTTTCTTTCCACCTAGCTGTCTTCAAAGAAAATGGGTAAGCCTTCTCTTAGTGAGTGACCACCTTTATCATTAGTGTTCTGATTTGTAGTTTCTCATTTCATAGATCTAGCCTGGACACATTAGATGATTTGAACCAATAATAAAATGAAATGAGCAAACAGAGTAGTGAGGATTTTAAATGTGAAAGTAATAAGACTTCATAGCAGATAGCGTAATAGAAGTTTCCCTGAAATCAATAGGCATTTGCACATGGTGTAACTCTACTGGAACAGAACTCTAAAATAACCCTGTAATAGTTCATTTGGCTAGAGATTCAAATGAGCGCCTGTAAACTGTTATTCTGAAAGAGGAAGGCATTTTTCTAATAAAAATGTAGAAGACCATTGGTTTTGCATCCCACAGCTTATCCAACAACAGATTTAAAGTAAATTTTAATGGAACCTGTGAAAGATTTTCAGGTTTTGGCTTATGAATCACTGCAATTGCTGGAATTTTTAGAGGCAGCTTGTTAACATCTTTCTCTTACTCTAATCTATGGATCAGTGGTAATAATATATGCAAAGATCTGTGGAGTGTCAGGAAAGAGCCAATATACTTGACTTCTGCAATATGCATGTATCGAATAGAGCAGGTCAAACCATTCATTGTGTATAACTGCTTTGGGATTTAATCAGTTTTTCTATCTGTGAATAATCCATGACCGGCTAATGATTTTTTTATATGAATGTGTGTATTTTATGTAGTTCATCAAATAATCTTACAATCACATTAGGCTTGTAGAATTTTCCAAGTGCTCCTCTGAGTATAATTTGAGGAATAAGATATTCATGTTGGTTACCCGTCACATGAAAGAGTATCAGTCCTGTTATTTGTTGACCTAATGTCTGCAACAAGACCACTGGACTAATTGGATGTTTATAAACAGGGTACTAGTTAAGAAGAAAAGCAAACATAGTGAATCTTGAAGCCTTTACCTTCTGTTTTTTTTACTCTTTTGTACTGAAAGTTCATCATAACGTAGGAGAATATTAACTGAACTAAAAATTTAAGCTCCTTCCTTTGAACAAGAAGGCATGAGCTGGATTTATGAGACACCTTTTCAATACCTAGCTGCTATAAGCAACAGCTGCTTTGGAATGCTTTCTCTCTGAGTGTGGTAAAGCTGCTTGTGAAGCAAAATGGTCAGTTGGATTTTACGAAGATGTTCTTGTATTATATTTAGCATTGCCATTCCTAAAATATTTTTAATAGGCCTTCGCTTACCTAAATACAGAATTCAAATGTATAACAGCTTCAAAAGACTTGAGTTGTCTCTCTCTTTTAAGGTCTCAGTGTGCATGTAGTCACATTTCAAACTATTGTCTTCATATCTATAAAAATTTTGCACTGAATTTCTTGAGGAAATGATGGTTTAAGACCTCTCTCTCTGTACATCACTCTCTCCAATAACTTTTAAACATAGCCAGCCTATTTCAATCAGATGAGAAAGAAGGGTTGAACCCCCAACATTTTTAACTTACCCCCCAGCCCCAAATCGGCAAATGGAATGCAAAGAGGAAAACGTGACAACCTCCGTGAAGGAAAGCTTGATAGTGCTCATGTGTTACATATCCTGTGTGACAGCAGCCAGCTTGCTGTCTTATATGTGGTTTTATGTGTGATGATTTTAAGAGCTAGGATTTATTGTGGTGTTCTGAGAAGGCCCTGAGGACATTAGGCTGTATCAGACTAGACTTCATTAGTTCCACAGTTGATGGAGGTTTTGTTTGTTAACCTTTTGTTTTTAAATGAAATTCAATATTCTCAACTGTCCATTTGAACACAGGAACAAAGAAAAATCTCATTCTATTGCATGTTTTGTGATAAAAACTAACTCCTACTAACATCACTACTCTCTCAGTTGTCATTTCAAGTAAGGTGGGTTAAGTAAATTATGCTGGCTGATGGAATATGACTCTAGAGGCCAAGGGAAATACAGGATTCCTGAGAGATGACACTCAGATGTCTGGATATATCCTCCCTGCTGACGCTTATGCTTTCCTACTCCACTCCTCACATGATGCTTTCATGTGGGATCTTTCCAGGGGCTATCTATACCTTCTTGTACTTCTGAAATACTGTTAATGAGGTCAGAAAAATGACTTTTCAGTTCTATTCAAGAAGGGAAAAGAAACAGAAACTAACCTGTGTATTTATTCACACAGAACAAATTGTCACTTGAAGAAGAATTTTTGAAATAATCCATCTAAGATTGGATAACCATCATCTGAAAAGTATGAGCCCTCTGCAAAGAAAGAGAGGAGTGGGGAGTGAAGGCCACAGGCTGAAATTCAGTTTATGTGCTTGAGAAACACACTCACTTCTGGATTCTCTCCCATTGCCTTTCTATTTGAATTATATAGTCTTAAATTTGTGGGAAAGCATCAATCCAGTCTACACTTTTTGGAAGAGTGGTTTGTTCCCAAAGACCAACATGTTTCTTCAGCAGCAGTTTCTTACTTGTAAGTAGAAGGGCAATAACGAAGTCCTGTACAGTACACTGCACACAGACCCAACAGCAGCACCTAGTTCATTTTCTGCACAGAAAGAGAATATATTACATAAGGAAAAGCCATGAAAAAATGAGACAACTATTTTAAAAAACATTTACAAGTTTATAATGGCTTTTAAAAAGTAGGTGATACATAAGGAACACAGAGAAATATTAACTACTCAGAGATACATTGGGAAAAGAAACAGTAATAGCAGATTTTTGTAGGAGTTTTATTCCTAAAAGATTAATTTTCAGGACTGAAGTCTATTATAGTAAAGATATTTAAAATTGTTATTGTTGGGTTACATTTAAAGTGATGGCAGATCTTTAAATTCTTCTCTGATGCAGGCATTAGGAAAAAGAATATTAGTTGATAATATCAACAACTTTAATGATTTAATAAATAGAGTAATGGGGAACATTTGCTTTATTTGTGTGTTTGACTTTTAAATGATAGTGAAGTAGTTTTTCTAGGGTGAGAGTGTATGACATTTAGTGATATCCCATCTGTATCATGAAACATAAGCAGAAAGGGGTTTTTCCATTAAAAAGGAAAATTAAACAAAACAGAGGTGTGAATGATTCTTTCCTCGCTACACTGGAGGATAAGCCATACTTCTGCCACATCCTTGAGGGTATGTCATATCGTAAACCAAGTTTCTTTATATGATGCCAGGATTGCTGTTCTTGTATTCTGGAATCTGGATGAGATCTAAGGTTACATGAAAGATGATCTTTATCTGAATACTGGGAAGCCACATGCTTTCCCAAGCATTTATGGAATTTGAAATTTTGTAGTTTACATAGACCTCATGCTCCAGTGGAAAGGGTCATAAACATGAACAACCTTCTAAATTTAATCATTAGATTAAATCCTTTAGATTAATCCCTTTTGAGGGTCTCTCTCAGTGTTTGGTTATTTTATCACATACTGGGCTAGGGAATGCATGATACTGATGCTATGTTAAATGAATGAAAATAATTCTGTTATTTCTTTTGACCACCTGGGATTAACAGATCCACATCCTCTTCATATGAACATATCCGCTTCAAGGCAACTCAGCAGCCCCCTTTCTCACCCTCATTGTTCTGCAAACCAGCTTTCTCACACTTACCCACGTATTAGCTCTTTTACAGTCATCTATTCCTGACAACATGATTGCTCGTAATGACTGCTTCCACTGTAGGTAGTTCTGATGGGGAATATAAATATCTGCAAGGTACGTGCTGCAAACAGATCCTAGGGTAACTAACTGATGATCCTATGCATTGTGTATTTGGCCAGTTAAATTGCTTAAAAGTCATCCAAAAATCACACAATGAGTAAGCTTCTAATCAGGTTCTCTAAGAAGTGAACATGTGTCTGTCTATTTGTAAAGCAGAGCTGGGCAGGAGTGACAGTCATAGAGCTGCTGTTTTGCTTCATATATATTCTCTTTAGCACCAGGAAAATGATGTGAATCATAAAGTAATCTGAAGTGTGGCTGCGATCTCAACAGCAATCTTAACTTTGCCCTTGAAGCTGATCTACTATGTAGAAAAGGATTTAATAGTCACAAGAGATGAGGTAGCACAAGTGAGACCATGACTCACATCTCTTAAGCATGGCTGCAGAAGGAGGAATATTAGCATCTACTCTCCACTTACAGCAGCATTTGTGCAATTTACATTCAGCAGTCAGTGGCTACAAGACATAAACAGCCCAGGGAAGATGGCCTGAGTTACTGAATGAAGGGTTACAGCACGTTATTTTCACCATCTCTTTGCATTTTTGGATAAAGGGGAAGTGTTCATACCACTTGACATTAGCACTTCACTATAGGCATTTAATTTAGCCAGGAAGATTATCTAGCTACACTTCTGCAGTTGTCAGCAGAGAGACAGTCTCATCCTGAATAGAATTGAGAGCTTGTTTGCTTTTTGCTTAGAATTACTTTTTTCATTGACTGCTGGGAGAACTTTGCCATATAATTTGTTTGCAGAAGTAGGTACCTACAGACCCTCTCACCAAGTATCCAAACTAGTGTGTTTTAACTGTACACTGTTCTACACTGAAAGACTTTATTGGATTTGGCCCCTCATAGGATCAGGTGTGGAATTGCCTGCACACTGGTTTGCCTTAAAGGTGTCATTTTCTTTTAAGTGGGGCATCTGTCAGATTAGGAAACAGTAGTAACTTGTAAAAGAACATAGCTTGGAAATCCAACACGGAATATGCCCAGGCTTTAAATACCTTCAAGTTAGGCAGGAGCCGAGTTAGAGCTTTCAGGGCTGTAGACTTGGGTTTTGTATTTCTTAATTCTGTAGTGGGAGGCCTAAGTTGCCCTAGCTGACCCTGTGTATTGTGATGTTTTAATTCTGCAATCTAAATTTTAATGCTAGGATGCCTGGATCCAAGATATCTGAAACCAGTAAGCATCTGTTTATTTCCTTACCCATTGTTTCATTGTTTCACTGCCTTATTGTGGGACAGATCCTTCAGGTCCTGATCGTGCCCTGGGAAAATAAGAGATGAAGTTGCAGAGTTATTTGTGGTGTGCTGTGCTGTTTGCTTTAAGATATTTTATGTTCTGCATGCAAATCAAGCCAGACTTTCCAAACAAGAAAGGGAGAGGGAAAGAAGATGTTAATTTGAGCCTTGCTAAAGAAATTCAGATAAATGAGTGTGTCAAATAGAAAAGGACAAAATTAATAGGGAAAGACGTTGGCTTTTCAAGGTTCTCAGAGGGCATTAAAACAGTAGAAGTGAAAAATAATAAAATTATAAGAAGTGCTTGTCTTTAAAATATTAATTGGGTGCTAAAAGTGAATGACATGTGCACAATGCTTCCTCTCAATAGCAGTAACCTCAAACAACCACCTTCTGTCTCTGTAAACCTTTAGAGCGATCTTCCCCTTTGCAGTTCTTTTCCTTTGATACATTTGGACAGAGGAATTGATGCCTGTGGCCACTCACAGTGTGGCTTGGTAACTGTAGACTCCCTATCTGTCTGTGATCTATTTTTTAAGAAATGGCATTTGTTCCTCTGAATGGCATCCTGCTGGTGTTTGCTCAAGCCTCTAGGCTGGCTGCTGGTTGTTCTGTGAGTGTAGAGCTCTCCTGTTGGTTTGGTGGAGACGGGCTGGTAACAACTGTGCTTTTGCTCCCTTTTCATTCACCCACAGCTCTTGGGGTCATACTTGCTTGAATGGAGCAATGGAGTCAGGTTGTAATGTCACTCAGTAGGTTATACCCATGTGGTGTTGAATTCATATTTGAAAAAAGTCAAGAGATAAGGTTCGCAGTCATCACAGAGCTGCATGCTAACAGAACTCATAACTGGCTGCACCTCTTTCATGGCTCCCTCAAGCTCAATGCTCCATCATGCACATTCTGCTCGGAGGTAAAATGTGTTGACAGACCCACCTGGGAAAGCAAAGTAACTACTTCCTTCCAGATGATGTTCTGGGTCTACAAGGCACAGGATAAAATTGTGCTCAAAATAAAGTTGCAAAACTCAAGGGCAAAGCAAGCGGGCATAATGAAACATCGATTCTTTCCCTGTATGCCATGCCCCAATTGTTTGGGACAGCAGGAGAGAGAGTTTCAGATCCAGGAGTTAGAAAGCAGGAATTTTACTTGTTGAAGTTACAATGTAATTGGAGAGGAGATTTTAAAATAATGCTTTGGATTAAAACTGAAAAGTAATGCACTTAATATTGTATAAATCAAATCCTTAAATCATCCCTCCTGCAAGACTTCAAGTAAAGAATTGTATCTTGTATAGAGAATTTGCATTTCTCGAATTGTGTTTTCAGCTAATTTTTAAAAGCTAACTGCAGGAAAATAATTTGAAGGGAACGTAATACACTTCAAGATGTTTGGGATTTTTTTTGCTTATTACTATGCATTCAGGGAAGAATAGATTCTTTTACTTTACAAAAGTTACAGGATTCAACAGACATTATTGGAAAGGTGATTGTCCTAAAATAATTAGATTGTGTTGTTACTAAAGCTTGTTTACTTCTGCAGTTATACTACTGGAGTTGCATAAGTTCATGTGGCAGTGTAGCTTCTTTTGTTGATCAGAGACAGAGCTAAGAATGGTAATAACTGAAGAACAGTTATGAGAAAATATCAAAATGCTATCATCAAGTGTGAAAACCATGTTTATGTTGTTTATTTGTGGTCTACTTAATTAGCGAAGTGTTAGCAAATTATCATGTTGATCAGAAAGCTACATTGTTCATCTTTTACTGGTTGTGCCTGAGGTTGGGGAATTTTCACAAACACAGATGTGAAACGTAAGAGAACTGGTTACTACTGGAAAGACATGAGAGAACAGGAGGAAAAACTTGTCCTTTAAGTGTATAGTCTGTAAGCGAAAATGGGAGACCATTAAATGAAAAAAATGAAATACCATACTTACAAACTGTACCTCTTAGATAGGGGTGAAAATAATACCCGTTCATGGAGAAATGTGATGAGTAACTAAAAATAAAAAAAAAGTCACAAAACCTCCCAAAATAAAAACCACTAATATAGTTAGTCTTCCCTTTGCCACTTGAGAAAAACTTGAAAATAACGATAGTCGCCTGGACTAGATAGTGATTTCTAGCTTTAGCCCTCAAATTCTTCTACAGAGGTAGTACTACTACTGTTATAGTTAAGACTAAATTGAGTGTCAGAAAGGGCAAACAGCTGTGCAAGAGTAGTTAACATACTGCTGTATGTGCTAGGTGCTGCCAGCTGCCCAGAGCACCTGGTGTGGTGGTTTAGAGGGGCTTGAGTAGAATGAAGAAAGCCTCAACACAGGGAGGACTGTTGTTTGAAGGAGGCATCTGAAAAGTTATTTGTGAAAAAAGAGGGAAGACGATTTCGAGCTGTTGTTGTAACCTAGTTTCTGAGTAATAGGGAGCGGTTAGGTGGTGGAGATGGGAGGACAGAAAGGCTCCTGTCAAAGATTTTCTAAATTTTTCCCTGGAGCTTGGCAATATCTGCTGAAGCAATAGCTTTTATGCAGAGATGTGGTAAATCCCTTCCTCTGAAAGATCATTGCTTTTTTCAATAGAAGTCAAAATAAACCCCAGTTCTCTGAGTAGTTGGTAACTATACTATTATATATGTGGCATATTTCTACAGGCAGGCCCCTCCCAGCAGCCAGGGGAACCCCCGCGGCCAGGCAGGCCTGAAGGCCCCGGGCTGAGGCAAAATGGTTCCCAGAGAGCTGGAGTGGAGGGGAGGCCCCAAAGGTCTGTTGGTGCCCGCAGGAGCCTGGTAGCAGAGTGGGCCTGCACAGGGGCACAAATCTCTCTGCTTTTGTCCTTATGGTGGTGAAGGGAGCAGGCAGGAGAGTCCACGGAATACAGATGAGAGCCAGAGGCCATCTTGGATGGTGAGGAGGGAAGGGATCAGAGCAGGTCCCAGTTTCAAGGGACCTACCTGTGGCTTTTTGTGCTACCATCCTCAGTTACCTCTGCTTTTTGGCAATGAGAAGGCTCACTCTCTCTCTTTGTAAAAGCATAAATATGTCCTCATGGCAAATATTAGCCCCAGTATGAGTATCACTGTGTCCAGGCTCACTCTGTCCCCTGATGGCTTGCAGTGCCACAGATTAACCCAAAATAAACTGCAGCTTCTTTCCTATCCTTCCTGTGAGGGAATTCAAATATTTCTGGAGGTAGACCAAACAAAATCCAGTAAGTTTGGGGCTGCTGTCAAATACCTACTGAAGCAATTTATAAATACCACAACACTCTGCACTTACCCTCCTATTTC
>VXBW01002687.1:184814-454594 GCA_013400375.1 Thinocorus orbignyianus | reverse complement strand
CTCCCCCCCCCCCCCCCCCCCCCGCCCCTACTAAAACTTCGTGATTCTCTCTCCATTTAGCAGGCCAAGTAGTGAATTTTTCACCAATAATGCATTTAACAAAAAAAGGGTGTTTGACACTGGATTTGTATTTTCTGAAGAGGAGAATGCCTACAAGTTGAGGATTAGTCATTTAAGCTTTCTGAATGCAATTTAAATTGTAAATGTAAACTATCAGAAGGAAACACCTGTAAGTATTAAATCAGGCAACTACTGATTTTCAACCAAATCAATAATTTGTAACAGGACAATGAATTTGTACCATCCAATCAAAACAAATAAGGACTATCTTCTTATTATCATAAAAGTAATAAAAAGACTTGCACAGCATTCTTTAACTAATTTGTCTTTCATTCTGCACCATAAAGATAACAAAATGTGGTGTTCTCTTAGAACATACTGTTTTACACTGTATGTTTTTCATCACTATAGTCTGGAGTATATTGTTTTTTAATTTGCTGATGGAAACCATCAATTAGAATTAGCTTGAGTGCTGTGGGAGGATAATGACAATAGATATGAAGGGAACAGAATAGTATCTAGCATAAATTAATGATGCATTTATTGTGCATCTCATTAACTTGGTGGCAGGGCTTATTCTATGAGTAAATAACTTATAATTGTATCAAAAGCTGGGAGAGTAGGAGGTTTTGGTTAGGGAACCATCTAATTATAGTCACTCATCTTAGAATGAAGGACTCTACTTCTTTGATAAAAATCTGATTAAAAGAAACAATATTTTTCCAAATGTCAACATTTTATATACAGTTACAGCCTGTGCAAAAATATTCTGACACTCACGTCATTTACCGAGTCTGTAAGGCTGTCAAAACTTTCTGTAGAAAAAAAAATACAAAAAAATCTTAGATAAAGAGAAATGGTCTGCAACTTCTAGAAATGCTTTCCATTTGCAAATTCTATAAACCTATATTTCATGTACTTGTAACCATTTCCGATTGAAAAAAATAAATAATCTCCTTCCTTATGCATCTTCTAATAAAATTTACTAGGCTAAGGTTTTGATTATGCTGGCATTCTACTTCTCAAATCAAGAGTTACCATAAAATCTGTGATACCTTCAGCTGTAACTAGCAATTATCATCAGGATAAAGAGGGATCCAGACTTCAAGCTACTATCTCTGACAGTAGTAAAAACTTGTTGCTTATCAAAGTCTGAAAATATCCACATGCTCAAGTAAGTGTCTGTTCAAAAGTCTTTTTCTTTGTGGATGCATGAGGACAGTTAGGAACCGGATGTGGATTTTCGCACAAGGATGGTTGCAAGCAGATAACTTTATTCTCATGTACAAATGTGTTTGATGTACATATACATATATAGATAGGTATATTGGTCCTTCTGTAAGTTTGTATTTTGTATGGCCTTAAATAGTAAGATTTTTGAAATCTATATTTTCTTTTAAATGCAGGAATCCAGAAAAGGACAATGAAATTCATGCTGGAGGATTTGTTGGGGNGGGGGGTTGGGGGGGGGGGGGGGTGGGGGGGGTTGGGTGTTTTTTTTTTGTGTAGAAATGGCGTTATCACCAATGGATAAGGTATTAACTAGCTACAGTGTGTTCTCTGTGAATCAGTAATGCTGTGCTGTTCTGGATTCACTAATGTATAATGATGATTTTTAATCTCATGAAACAGGCAGAATTTTTGAAGATTGACTATCTGCTTGCAAAAAAGAAAAAAAAAATGAAATTAAGTCAGCCAGAATGAATTATGTCAGATCAACATAGAACCATTCCTGCCATCCACTGTACAGTAGGTATGTAATTTCTAATTAATATTTAAAATGCAGTTCACTTGTACTTGATATTTAATTGATAGCTATAAGAAAAGTATGTAATCTAACAATAATGTGAATGATTTCTCCTAAAAGAATCTGTCCCCTTAAAATTATGGAAAAGAGGAAATACAAACACAGAGATTGTTTTTTCCTCTTTTATAATAAATATAAATATTTTAATATCTTATTTGTTTCACCTTTAGCTAAATTAAATTTTTTTATGTGAGATAAGCAGCAGAGTAATCGGGGCGGTTAATATTCTTTAAGTTGAAACTTGTAAAACATAAAGTCTGAAATATATGAGAATTCCATGCAGGCTGGCAATTTCTGAGTGTTGCCTTTGAAATCTGACTGTTATACCAGAACTCTGACTCAATGATGAAGAAAATGATCTCCTCATGGTTGAGAATAATTTAATCAGGATTGTAAAATGTGAGTCTGGCTTACGCAAAAATAGTCTGTACTTTGTAAAGCCAACTAACAAATTCCTTAACTAGAATTAGATTTATTTACTTGTTCATTTAAATGTTTAACTGCAGTTAATAATAAAAATAAAAACAATTCCCTAGGCCTATCTTGATAGAAACACAGTGTAATTATTTTAATAAAAGCAACAGCAAAGAACCAATTTAGCAATGTATGCTGTATTTATCTCTCTTGGGGGGAGGAAAAGAGAAAATACTTCTGAAATATCCCATCTTGTCATTTAGAGGGAACAAAATACAGGCTTGTATCACTTAAAAAAATTAAACCTGAGCATGTAGTGTTTCCTCTTCTTATCAGCACGCACATTCAGCAACACTGACTCTGTTCCTGGACTATGAAGGATCATGAAGACTATATGAATTTTTATCATGTCTTGAAGTACTTTTGAACTTTTAGTTTTATCTCACGAGCTATGTGCTGTGTGTATCTGAATGAACAGCTTTGTTTTTATTGAATTTCTTGGTGGTGGGAAAGGTTATCCTTATTTTGTGCTTTTTGTGCAGAGTATGCCCTGATGCTGGATGAGCAAGGTGGCTCATGTTGAAAAGAAAAGAGAAAAAAAAAAAAAGAGTTCTTTTTTTTCTTTTTTTTTTTTTTTCATTCCTGTTGTGGCTTCTCTGAATGTCTTGTCCATCTCACTGCTTTGGAGAGTCTGCTTGATCTAGGAATTGGTCATATCACTAGCATTTTAGAAAGAGTATTAAGTAGGAGCTTTGATCTTAATGACCCATATATAAGGTCCTCTCTAAATTGTAGAATATATCCTTGGAAAGGAAGTATAAAAATGTAAGAACTAAAATTTTAGTGATATTATCCAACCTTGTGAATTTTTTTAGGTCTTTTTTTTTTTCAGGAAGTCTAGTTAAGGAAGAAGAAACCCCAACCTGTAAATGTCGAGTTTTAAACTTCTAAAAACTGAAATATGAAAGGAAGTCTATTTTGATAATGGGCTGTATAGAAGAAAGAGAATAAATAATGAGAGCTGTGCTTAAAGTGGCAGACTTGGATTCAGTGGCTTTCAAGGAATGACAGGCAGCACTGACTTCTTGTTATTTATTGACAGAGGAGGCTGATGACCATTAGTGATGCCTTTTCGCAAACTGAAGCAACCTTGGTTCTGTCATTAATAAAGCAGTGCTAAATGTCTGCCAGTGCAAGATGATAGCTTTAGTTTTGAGCTTGGACACTTGCTAATTTGACTATTGAAAGAAAAAGGGAGAAAATAGCAGCAAAAAATATTAGAAAACTAGCCATCATCTTCAGTGAATTGGTACTGCCTATTCACTGCCTCCACTTCACCACTGAACTCTGAAGGCGGTGGAAAAAGATACCAATCCCATACCTGCAGGTTCGATCACAGAAGACTGAAAATTTTGTCCCTGTAGAGACCTGAGAAGTGTAATTATGCATGGAAATCTCTTTTGCACAGGCAAATCACACTGGTGTAAAGAGAGGAAGAAAATGGAACAGAGTATGTGTATGTATTTTCCTAGTTGGCTTATGTGAATGTGAGTTTTGAGATGTCACTGACACAGTATTTCGTCTGAGACTAAGAGTTCACAGATGTTTATCTGAAATTTGGTTAAAAATGAGACTCTCTGCTTAACAGGAATTTATTTTGTGTGTTTGTTTGCTTCTGTCTGGTCACATAGACAAGACTGTTGAGAAAGAACTGCCACGTGTAACACCAAAGATTGTGGTCTCATCCAGGCACAAGTACGTGTTTTTGAGTGCCACCTACTGGCTTTTTGCCTCTCAGCCATTCGCAGATAAGCAGGCGTTTTTCTGAAGGTGTATGTACTGTTGTGTCAGGTGCCAGTTCTGGAGTATAGCCTTAGAGAATACAATTCTCTCATGCCTGTCAGCTGTCTTAGGGAGATGCAGACCAAAAGACAACATCTATGTATGCGTTCCAAGGCTTTCCCGATGTCCACATTTCACTGAATAAAACTAGGCATTGCGGCTCATTTTTGCTCTTCTATTCTCATAATAGAAAGGTGCAGTATTAGAAAACGAACAACAAAAAAGAAGAAAATAAAAAGGATCATGACAAATATACAATGAAGTTCATTATTCTAAATAGGAGCAGTTTATATTGAAAGCATGCTCCCTGCATGGATATGTGAGAGAGCTCGTGGCAAAGTATCAGCTTAGTGACCAGGTTTCACTAAGTAAAATAAGCAGAAAAAGGTTATGCTCGTTATTGCTTCTGTAAAGGACTTCGCTTTCAGGACCCTATCCACCACTTGTGCATGGCACGTGTGTTCTGTTTGAAAGAGGACAGAATAGGCACATCATAAAAAAGCGTTTTGTGGAAATCTGCATCTGTGATAACTATTTTGCCATAACTGTAGTCATAGTGACATGATTGGGATCTTGATAAAACAACAGAGAAATTATCCTTTGTAATGGTCTGTTCTGAATAGACACTGTCTTCCACTGTGGACGGGAAGTGCTGTGATGAAAAGTACTTGTTTATTCTCATGATTCCCATAGAGAGCAGGCAGGAATGAAGTGACTGGTAACTCAAATCCATCTAACTCCCACTGGATTTCTATTTACAAACTGCCAGAAGACAAGCTGTCTCTCCCAGTGGCGTTCTCCGAGGAGGCTTCTGTGTTGTCTGTGACATTCATTACACACGTGCCTGCACAGCACCTGTCAGTCACTCTCACCCAGAGAGACACCTGTCACTTCCTGAGACATTCGATGAGTTAGAAGAACAAATTTTAAAATACAAGATGTTGGAATTAAGTGAGCCATGGGTAACTAAGCAAGCATTGTTAAAGTAGACTAGCATATACTAAGATCTAGACTACTTGTTCTGTGATTTTTATATTTTTTTTTAGTCCCCAGTCAGATGTCTCTGTTTTGAAAGAGTTTGAGAGATATATTCCCTTGTTTTTAAGCACTGTGTATGTTTTTAAACTGTGTTGTGGTTTGGTCTCTTGTTTTGGTGTTTGGTTTTGTTTTTTTTCTTCTTATTTTCGTGTTTATATTTTTCTGGTTTGGTAACTAGAAACTGAGGGTTTGCCATCACACTTGATGGATCTTCCCCAGAATCAAGAGCCCAGAGAGGGTGTGTGGCCCTGTGGCAGTCCCAAGGCATTCTGTCTGAGCTCTTTCGGAGTCCTTTGCTGGTTTTGACAAAAGTTTTATCAAACTAAGGATGTCTTGAGTGAAATGTTTCAGGGTCAGTTCATCGGCACTTTTTAATGAAAGTTTTCCAACATTAAAAACTAGCCTGGCTTACAGGGGAAGAGAAAGCAGTGTAATATGCAATGAAACAAATGGGAAAAAAGGGAACTTGATAGCAATGAATAAATGAATATAAATGAGAAGTTAGGAATTGAAGACATTTGTAAAGGCAACAGAAGGACAGAAGGAAAACCCTATGGCCATTAGAATTAAGGACTTTAAAAAGTTTTTTAAGGAGGAAGAAATTCTAATGATGGTATTAGCTTGTTACTATGTGGAAAAGGCAGAAATGTATGTGATAATGCAGAAAAGATGGAGGTAGTCAACAAACATTTCTGTTACATGTTTGCCCAACTGTTTTTCTGAATTCTGTGCTAACCTGTCTACCTTTTTAAGCTAAGATAACCAGTTTCCTAGCTAAAGGGTATTCAGTGATCTCATCTTGGGGGGGTTAGGAGGCACAGGAGTGAGTGCTACCAGGCAAATTGTTGATAAAGCAAAACTAGTTAGCAGCAGCAGATGAATTGTAAGGTGTTAAAAAATTAGAGCTGAGATGAAAAGAAAATATTACTTATATGAAGATTTTGGATTTGCAAGGATTTGTTTTGAACAGATTTTCTTTTGTTCCTGTAGACTTTCCCCCTAAGATGGTGAAATGCTGCTGTCCCTTCAAATCCTTATGGTTCTTTGGTAGGCTTCACCGTGGGAAGCAAAATCCTTAGCCTTTTCTGGGTTCTCCAAGACTGATAATCAACCCTTGCAACCCTTTTTATTCCCTGAGCAAGCGTGCCATCCATTTCTCCCTTGCCTCACTTGCTGCCTTTCCCAAGTGAGTCTTTTTACAGGGTAACAAGTAAAATTCAAAGTCAGTGGTGATCCAGAATGTTCCTCCTGCTTCTCTATGGAAAAGAGATGACGTTATAACCATATGATGCTGCTGAAGCTTTCAGCAGCTAATAGGGATGAAAACGGGCACAGGCTGCTAACCTTGGACCTTTTAAAATCAGCATTTCTTTATAGCAGGTTTCCAAATATTATAGAAAAACTGTCTGAGGACCTCAGTGGATCATTGCCATTGCTTTTCAATAAAACTGGAACTGGAAAATTCTAGAAGATGAGAAGCAATCTATTATTGAGCCAATATTTTGAAAGGGTGAAAGAAGTTACAATAGTAATTATAGGCCTGTCAGACTGACATCCATCTTAGGCAAAATAATGGCATAGCTGATATAGGACTTGATTATAAATAGCAAAATAAGGGTAACAATAATTGTTAGACTTGTGGAACACAGATGTTGTAAAGCTGATATGATATCCTTTTGATAATGTAAGTTTGGGTTGATAGATATGAGAGTTGTTGATGTAGGGAGCCTTTTTTCTGTCAAAGGGGGACTTGGGAGGGCAAAGAATTTTGATTAAGCAACTAGAAGAATACAAAATTGTCCCAGTACACACTATATGAATGAAGAGTTGCTGAGTGAGTGATGAGTAATCATCAAGCAAGCACAGATCTTGTGGTCTTAATCAGGGGTGGCCACACAGTGTTTAAGCGCTTGTCAGTGGCCTGGAACAA
Source organism: Thinocorus orbignyianus (assembly GCA_013400375.1). NCBI lineage: Eukaryota > Metazoa > Chordata > Aves > Ciconiiformes > Thinocoridae > Thinocorus > Thinocorus orbignyianus. The sequence continues at coordinate 447,503 of VXBW01002687.1, read as the reverse complement.
ACAGCATCATTTGTGACACAACGTGCAGATGATGCAAAGACTTAAAAGATCTAAACATAAGGACATTAGGCCACTGATACTCAGAGCAACAGAGTGTTGATAAACAGGATGAAAGTAAGAGAACCACGTTTGGATAGGGAACAGCGCTATGAGGTACTGCTTGTAGCACAACAGACTTCACAAAGTATAAATGTGAAATGATTGGCTTTTTATATACTGTGGACAATATGACCTGTATAGTCCTTAACGGGCTTAAACAGGAACACTTTTGGGTGTGTTGGGTGGGAGGAGAAGATCAACTTTTATCTTGGTAGGTGTTTGTAGGTTCCATTATTTTTGCAATACTAATTCTAGGTAACCACAAAGATTTCCTTTCATTTTACAGTCTGATGTTATTGTTATTTAACATGAGTATTTTTATTTCTATTCTTTTAGTGCTAAGAGTCAAGTTTTGCTTGCTTAATTTTGCCACTTACTCAAAAGTTGGAACAAGTCTCAAGGCATATAAGAGACAATAGAAAACTGTGATGCACTTGCTTGGAATAATTTTACGTGAGCAGGTGTTGTAACTCTATACTAACTTCAGTGTGCACAGAGGAGAATTTTTAATTTTTTTACTTATTCCACCTTCCTTGAGTCGCAGATAATTCTCTTATTTGTGTGAGGCAACACCAGAATGCTCTTTCTTTTCCAGATTCTTATTAGTACTTTAAGGATATTTTGCAGTCATCTAATAAATGGAGATAATTCTACAGTTTCACTAATCTTTGTGATAATTCTGTCAAGTAGCATCAAGTTCATGTTGGTAACTTAAAAATATTGCTTTGTAAAAATGTGAAATAAAAAAAAATATTTACTACTTGTACCTCTGCAGTATTAACTTACTGGATAATTTTGGGCATTCCAATTGATTTTTAACCCACATTTTCTCCATCTAAAAATCTTCCTCCTATATAAAATGGTTTCAGATCTCCTGATGAGAAGATGGTCTCCACTCAACAATATTGCAATCTGAAATATTTTACCTGATAGTGTAGTATTGCTTTAAATAATTTGTACTGTAGAACAACTTTCAAATATGTTTTTCTTTGTAATAATAGTGATTTTTCTAGTTTATGTTGAATTAGGATTCTGGGAATACAGGCGATATAAGTGTGAGCTTCTGGAGGTTAAAAACTCCAATGAGTACATCAAACAGCTATGGAAAACTGTCATTTCGGAATATTTTGTCTGCAAAATTGCTGTTCTCTTTGATTATTTCAATGCTTTTGTTGTTGGGTACCACTCAATGGCAAAACTGTATTCCTTCTCCGTGAAGCTCTGAATTTTGTTCCTTGTTTTAATCAGGTAAGATAAGTAGACATAAAATTAATAAAACTAGCAATATCTTACTGGACCTTTATTATTATTATATCTTTTCAAATATTTAATAAATATACTGGATGTCTGTAGTATGTTGGTTTTGTCAAAGACTGTAAGTGAAGCAGTCAAACTTTATAAATTCCAATTTATATGTGATTGTTTTAGTGTTTTTTTGTAAGTATCTTTGTTCATTCTGCACTTCCTATCTATGAACATCTGAAAATGGTTCTCTCTGAAATGAAGAATTGTTTATTTCCCATTGTTCTTTATTGTTTGGCAGTTCAATTTAGAGGTACTACACTGTAGATTGGCACATCTCTTTCTTTTCTCTTCTACTCATTAGCAGGGAGTCTTTAATCTCTTCTTTCTCTGCTTTTCTTAATAATCACAATATCTCACTTTCCCAGTGGGACTCAGCCTAAGATTGAGTAGAAAATTAGACTCACATCAGGCAGGCTGAGCTTATAATAATGCTGAAGAAGTAATATAACATAAAAAATGAGACATTTCTGCTCTACATATGGTTTTAATTATCGTAGCTTTTGGAATGTAATTCCAAAACTACACTAATGAATTGAATGGAGGTTGAAAAATTTGGTTTCTTTTTAAAAAAAGAAGTATTCTAGCCAAACATGCTTTAAATAATCTACTGTATTTGAAAGTGTAATAGAGACCGCTTATAGAATAAGAGTGCATAAGACTCCTTATTAATGCAGATGTTAAATTTTTTAAACTATCTTTTTTTTGTGTTTAGATCACTTTGGCAACATAGGAAAAATATTTTCAGTATTGTAGTTATTTGATCACTAAACTGATCACCAATGGATTTTTATTGTAGTCATTGAGGAAATATTTTTTTTTCTTGCTGCTTCTTTGTCTTCTTTTTATTGGGTTAGTGAATATAAGTAAAAATTTTAAAATCCCATTTTTTCTCTTAAGTACAATCAAATGTATTGTCTTCATACGTTTGTATGACCATTTAGTTTCTTGAGTATCATCTTAATTTGTTACCAGATTTCAAATGACTTTGTAATTAAGACATATATTTAATGAAATGTTCATGCTGTATGGTTGAAATATTTGCACAGATTTATCTTTTAATTGAGTATGGCCAAAATATGAAAGAACATAATATTTAAGTTGATTATGAAGATGATTAAACAACGTTGGTTTATTTTATAAAAAACTGTTTTGTATGTATCTGTAAAATAATAACAGAATCACAGAATTATTTGTGGTTGGAAGGGACCTCTGGAGACCATCTAGTCCAACCCTCCTGCCAAAGCAGGCCCACCCAGAACAGGTTGCACAGAAACATGTCCAGGTGGGTTTGAATATCTCCAGATATGAAGACTCTACCACCTCTCTGGGCAGCCTGTTCCAGTGCTCTGCCACCCTCAAAGTAAAGAAGTTTTTCGTCATGTTTAGATGGAACTTCTGTGTTCAAGTTTGTGCCTGTTACCTCTTGTCCTGTGACTGGGTAGTACTGAAAAAGACTCGTCCCATCTTCTTGACACCTACCCTTTAAGTATTTATAGGCATTGAGCAGATCACCCCTCAGTCTTCTCTTCTACACACTAAAAAGACCTGGTTCCCTCAGCCTTTCCTTGTTAAGAGGATCTGTCAGGATCAAATTTACTTACGATCAGTTAAAAACACCCTTTTTCTTCATCAGGATTTAGATAAGGTCCAGTGATGTTAACATGGTTAGAACATCTTTGTACCCTATAAGCAACCTAAAATATGCTCTTGAGGAGTTCATTAATTTTAATCTTACTGGTTGAAGATTTTGCCAAAATATTATTGTGCTTTTCATATATAGATTTTCCTGGATCTATTGTTCTTCTTAAAACCTCAGCATGGCAAGCAAACAGTACTTTTTACGTTTTCTGAGAGCATAAAATGTTTAAAGGCTGGATCAGCAACAACATTTAGAGTGTACTTTTATTTAAATACGGTTTGTTTATCTCCCAAGTTCCTTGAGTGAACAGGGTTTACATTGTAAATAGCTCGGTGGCCCTGTGCCACGTGATTTACATTCAGGCAGTGAGAAATTTGCAGAAACTCCCTGCTGAAATTGGCTGTCCCTGCAACCTAGGTCACTCCCCTTGATCACCATGTCATTCCCACTATTACTCTGTATGTAATCTGGGTATTAGGTATGTGATTTTTGTATGAATACGTAAACAAGACTAAAATCCATCTCCAAGATTAGAAATAAAGCACAGGACTATGTTTGGATATGCCCTTTTACTTCTTGATTACTTTGAAATCAAGAATAGATGTCCTAACAGAATGAGATCCATATTTAACACAAGCAGATTTAAAGCTAAGAACTATAGCTGGTTCCAAAATGTACTATTTTAGCATTGAAGAGTGTGTGTCCTAGTTTTCTGCTGTTCTGTATTTGCAATATTAGGTATTGGGAAAATGACAGGACTTGAGTGATCTCTGATCTTTGAAATGGAGGTAATTCTGAGTATACTCATCTTAGTCTGAAAAAAACCTGGCCTCATTAAGAATAACAGTGAAATTCTTCTGGTTTCCCCTGCCGGAAAGTTGCTACATGATTGCTGCCTTTTGCTTGCCGGTGAACTTTTGAACAGCCCTGATTTTTCTTCTTTTTTGAGGGCAAGGGTGAAAGCTGTCTGATTACTTATCTGCTTGTCTGCTAATCCCTCCCCAGTAGCTTTTGAACCAACTGTTCAGCTTCATCTAAATCTGAAGAAAGGCAGGAGTCTTGAAGTTGCAAGTTTTATGAAAGTCTCAAGCTAGGCAGAAGAGAGAAAACTAAATGTTTGTCCTCACTATGCTCTGAGGGAAAGACAGGAACAACTCCACTGTTACATACTCTTGTTTGGTCGGTCAGAATGAAAATTACTTTCTAGCCACTGCATATGCTATCCAGTGGAAAAGTCACAGGGGTGCTTACAAAGATGGTATGGAGCACAGTGGGTAAAGAGATGAGACAGGAGATGGCCTCATGGCAGTATAGGTATAGGGGAATAAAAGATATACAGCTGTAAGAAAAATCTGTCTGATCAATCTTTCCTAGCTCAGAAGTTCTCTGCAAATGCTAATCATGCTGGTATTGGAACAATAAAACTATTTGAATGATAATGACACACTTCTTGATAGTGCAAATTTAAAACATGTTTCTGTGAACAGGTCTTGGTATGTGGAGGAAGAATGCAGTTCAAAGCTATAGTCTATAGAAAGAAAAATTAGTGAAGTTGACTTCAAAATAGATTATTTTGAAATGACTGCTAGGTTTTGGGAAGGGAGAGGGGGAAGGTGTGAAAAGATGTGTGCTGGTACAGTAATGCACTCTGAACTTCAGGCTGGTGCATAATTCAGACCACTCTTTAAAACCTCTTTCTTGTTGATAGAGCTCTTCGTATCTTTCTGCTGCAGGTATAAAGTTTTTTGGGGGGGAAGAGGGAGGAGGGGTTGTTGGGGTTTTTTCATTTGTTTTTAAGAGAAAAAGGAGATCTTGATATAAGAAATTATGCAGAAATAAATTTTGTGCATACCGTTTATTGAAATCTGGGTAGGATAGCTCAGTGGATTTATTTTCCTATGTGACAGTGTATCTTCCTGTCCTCTGAGTAAGTATAGTCTGTTCGTGGGAGTCTGGTTCCCAAGCAAATGCTAGGAACATACTGAATAAGCTGAAGGACCCATTGTTTTTGACAACTGATCTGAATTTTATATCTTTCAAAACTGGATAGGCCTTTCCATGCTTTCCTTGCAATGTCAAAATAGTTGTAGAGATTTATTCCAAATTGAAGTTGCTAGCATCTTTCATAAAATTCCCTTATGTTGTGTCCCCAGTAGAAAAAACTTCTGATGTATCGTCATTTTTCATTAAGCCTGTTTAAAATATGTATTCTGCTGTTGACTGAGATTTGAGATCTTTGGATGGTTATGTCTTGGAAAAGGAAGGAGAATCGTAGAATCATAGAATGGTTTGGATTAGAAAAGACCTTGAAGATTATTGAGTTCCAACCTCCCTGCCATGGAGCTGGTAGGTAAGGGGTTGTAATAAAAGTAGAGAGTTGTAATAAAAATGTAGTGGCATGAATAATCTGTGTAATACACAAAATAGTAAAATATAATACAGACAGAATTTTTTTGGGTACCACACAGATATTATTCTGGTGTGACCTCGGGTGTGAGGTAATGTAAATTTTCTGTTCTTTAAAACTGACAATCTCAGTTGTAATATTTTAGTATTCAAAATTTTATCTTTACCATCTTGTTGTTAACTAGAAAGTGGTAAGGATTACTGTGGTAAATTAACTGTAACTGTCTAGGAGAAATGACAAACTTGTATAGGTGACTACAGTTGAGGTAGCAGGAAGTAAGTTTGAAATTCATACATGTGGAGGCAAACAAAGAACTACATTGGATTGGAAGTGAACTGGAGCAGATTAATTAGGTACCTGAGCAGACATTCAGGGACTCCTGAGCTCTCTGGTGTGCTTATGCTCCCACACTGTCTTCAGAGTCTGGAGCCTGCAGATGCACTAGGCAGTGGCCCAACTCTGCTCCTAATATGCTACGTGATAAAACTTCCAGTTGAAGAAAAGTTAGGCCAATACTGAGCATACCTGAAAATTATCCAAAGTGTTCATCACTGGTTGCTCTGGAATGTGGATCATGAAAAATATTTGCTGCTAAGAGTATAAAACATATTCCTCAAGACATTTCTAGCTGCTGTTCTCCACCAGTTTAGCATATAAATATACTTATTTGAATACAACAGTCTTGTCTAGTACTTTAAATTCAACACAGTCAAATGTGATATATATTGTTCTGTCTGCCTTTGCTAGTGAAAGTGCATGCACATCATAGATAAAAAATAAAATATTAATTATTTTTAAATACATGCAATTTTCCACCTGGGGACAGAAAGACGGAAAAATGCTAGTCGTGTAGCTTAATGCACTAATAGAAAGGCACTCTGGTACCACACTGACAGGAGAGGTATAAAAGCCTGATTGGAATATTTATAACTGCTAGGTTGTAAGCAATCCAAACAAAGGAATATGTCTTGAGATTTTTATAATGTATTGCATACATTTAAAGTAATGCATAAATGGTTATTACTTAGAATATATTCTTTAAAATATGATGATACTTGTTAATTTATGATATATGGCATAGCTACGGATTAATTGTTATCATCTTTTCCTGCTCCTCCCTTCCCCCACTGGCTGCATAACTGGCTTCATAGCTATCTATTATTAAAGATGTAAGAGGGGAACATTTTAGTTCTCTTACAAAACCACAGCTGCCCTAGTAGAAATATATGCATATATTTATCCTCTGAATTTAACCTAGTGTTAGAAGAATGTTTATTCCTATAGTGTTACGTAGAATAACATGATGATGATGATCATGGTGTACCTGGAAATGGCACAGCAATCTTTCAATAAATCTGTTTGTATGCCCAAACAGTATCATTTAATTTCAGGCAGCATTTGGTTCATTTTTGTTAAAATTTGTTAGAGACGGTTTCACAGATTAGAGGTCTGGGTCTTTTGAAGGGCACAGTTTCATGATCAAAATCTGCCTTTTAAAAGGGACACAGTAAAATACAGAAATCTTTCCAAGTCATTCTGATTTTGTATTACTTTTAGTGTAAGTCCTAAAATCCTCCATGTATTCATGAGAACTAAGGTCAGGAAACTTGCCAGAATGTAATAGTAGCTAAGCTTTCTTCTTAGAGGTTGCTGTTTTTTAAACATTTAGAGTGGTACCTTGCATCTTGCACATTACGAAAGAGTGATTTCCCTTTGTGTTGGGAAGCAGTCAGCTAGGGAACAATACAGTAAGGAAAATGAGAGATAACTGTGTCTGTGGGCCAGAATCCAGAGTCTTTGTCACCAGAAGAACATCATGCTTCTATTAATTAGTAGTTAGGTCATAAAACGCTCCCTGGTTTTGGGGGAGGTGGGGTAAGGTGGTGGTGGTGGTGGTGGTGGCAGCACACTAGTAGTGTAATTTGGTCTATTAATCAGTATATTACACATTGCTGCATTCTGGGAGAAAATTGCTTGGACCACGTAAGGTCCGCTGCCATTCTGATTATACCTCAGTATCTTAAAACAGTGTTGTTTGCATGTTAATTTTCATGCTGTGTCCTGCAGAATCCAACCGGTGCGATTCTCAAAATAGCTTCTGGTTTGTAATCCCGTCACACCAGTGAGTGCCTCATCAAGAGTAGTGGTATTCAGAACTGTCAGTAGGCCTGCTAATAGTAGTCAGGCTTTTTATTTACTGCTTGTAGTCTTGAAGAAATCCACCCCTTGAGTAATATGCTACTCATCCTAACAGGTAAGAGGACTGAGCAGTTTTGTTGGCACCTTGATGAGTAAATTTTATTTGGGGATTTGATGGGAGCTGTTTAAGAGGTTACCAACAGGTAATAGTTTCTTGAGCAAGGGTTAGATCACAGTATGTATAAATAAGGTTGGCATTTTGCCTTTCTGGAAGAAAGCTATAACATTAACAAGATTAAAAAACTAATAAACATTAAAAACAGGTATGGAGTCAGTGCAGACAAGACAATATGTCACACCTTTAGGACTTTTCCACAGACAAAAGCTGCACTTGTTTAATTGAACTTAGATTTAAATAAATCAATTTAGTTACAGTCCTGAAGCCCTCATAGAGCTACTCCTAAATTGTTTTACAAAAAGCTTACATTGATTTACCTTAAGTAGATTTCTTACTGACTTAAGCTAAATCACAAGAAACCTGTTGCAGACCAGTTTAAGAATGTTCACAATGGTCTGTACTATTTAATTAAATGGACTTGCAAAACTGTGAGGACAATGCAATTTTTGTGTTGACACATGCTGAAACTAACTGTTAAGTTTCATGTGTGTTTACTTCCTTTTAGTTTTTAATATCAAAGATTTTTTTTCACCATTGCAATGTGATACATTTAAAAATGTTTGTTGTCTTACCCTCTGTGCCTGAACATGATCTAATTTTTAACCCTTTCACTATTAATCTGTTTTGGGGTGCAAATCATACAGTCAATCATTTACAGGGTCCATTAAAAACAATGCTCCAACAACATAAATGTTTCTTAGTGGTCAGACTAACATACCAGGATCATAAAGGGGGCACAGTCTTAAATCTCCATTACATTATAGTTTGACTTCAAAACACTGTAGGTAACCAAGAGAAACGCACACTTCCGCAAACAGTAGGCTGCATACTTTTCTTCCTCGATACACAGCAACACATTCCTTCTCTATTTTTCAAGGTTGTGTCCACTGAACTATCTTTCAGGGCCATCCACAGGAACTGGTGCTTCTGGCTTAGTTTTCCACCTTGGTAAGTAGTTGCTTGGAATCCCTCTCAATGGGTATAATTTAGTGCAGTGGGTCACTTCATAACATAAATGTCAGAGGCTGGCATGCAAGGCTGTGCCGTGTGCTTGTTATCCCTTGAAATCCGTTATTTGTAGCAGTCTCACACAGAATTTACTCCCAGACATAAGAGGAAGCTATCACTGAAGGAGATGTGCTTGCAGATGAAAAAGCAAGGGAGTTCTGTATCCCGATTCAGTGTGTGGTATCAAATATCCTACCGGGTCATGAATTTTAGTTTTTGGACTTCTCTTTGAATCTGAGTTGTAGGTCTCTTTTGAGAGGCAGGGCTGGGAACTGTAAAATTTTCTGGGTAGAAAAATGCGGGGAAAGAGTATGCAAGCTTTGTGAATCCTGCCATTTTTTGGTGAGTTTTCCAAATGGGTAGACCATTCACATTGAATCAACAGCAATTACCTAATTCGTTGACATGAAGTTGTATAGAACTGACTTTTCATAGGCTAGTGTTGGAGGCATTGGATGCTATAATCACTGTCTCTCAGGTAATTTCTCATTGGTGAAGGAATACTTTGTTCTTAATTGGAAGCCAGTAGTCACAGTTTGCTGCAGTGTAAGTAACAGCACCTGTAGAAATTTCACTTTTGTAATAGACAACCCTCTAAGTGTTTTGCATTTCACTGACTCTTCACTTTATGGAAGGAATAGAATAGAAGCTGGTTTTGAACATAAAGAGTTCAAGCTATAGCTTTTATACTATATCTGTTCCTAGGCAATTAAATGTAAGGAAAGCTGTTTGTTTCACATGGTGGAAAAAAAAAAAAAAGAAAAACAAAAAGAAGGAACTAAACCAAGGAATATAATGTCAAGAAAATCTCAAAATGCACTATAATTTTTAGGCTGAGTATAATTATGTGACTGAAAAATCAGTGCGAATTAAAAAAATAATCTTTTAGTTTTTTGTGTGTACATCAGTTTTGTTCTACAGGAAAAATTGCAACATTACCTCTACTGGAAGTAGACCTTGTTAATATAGCTAACTACAGATCACTAGAGTGTGGATAGAAAATATTTTAGCCCTACCATAAAGAATTTTAAAATTCACATCTAATCCATTTTTTGTATGAGTGTCTATTTGAAATCTTCCCCCCTCCCACCATTCCCTGTCCCCAGTAGATCATAGCCTTGTTATACCACTGTACTCTGTTGCTCGTTAATTCTCTAAGGCAATTGCTCCAGCAGAAATGTAGAAGAAAGATTTCAAATCATTCCTACTTGTCCTTTTTTTTCTGAAACAAATACTTGAATGCAGGTCTCCTAGGTGGAAGCCATAGCCACCAGCCCATTGCAGCATTTGGGTCTCTCTTGTCCAAGTGAAACATTTACTTCTATATAGTACAACAATATCTAAAATGGGAGCTTGACAAAGGGGTGACAGAGGCTAATATCTAGAAGATATCTTCCATATTCTGGCATATGAAAGACCTGGAGCTGTCCCTTCTTCAGACTTGTAAATCTTCAACAGTAAACAGTAAGGAAGAACGATCTCAATTTTCTTCTAAATTGTGTTCCATACTGCACATGAGAAGGACAACTGGAACCCAGTTTTCCTGTCAAGCAGTGAATGCTTTTGCTGCAGTTCTGTAAAGCCAGTATTCTTATCTTGTTTTTACTCCTACCATTGGAGTTAGTTATTATACTCAAATAGTTACTGGACAACGGGCAGACTATCTCTCTAATTTATGGTTAGAATAATCTCCTGGGGATGGGGGGATTTGGACTGTATGTGAACAGATGTGTTTCTTTCTCCCTAGTTTTCCTGATTTTGCCTTTTGTTTTAAGCACTAATTCCACTGTGGACCTGAAGAGTCCTTCTGGAGAAATACTTGTTTAAGCTGATCTGTTTCTATAAGCAGTTTTGTTTGATTGAAAGAAAAAAAAATTCTCATTTTCCAAGACTAAGTTTATTTGTTTTTAAATTAGCTGGGCTGCAAAATAATAAAAAGATAATCTGGAAAGTGTTTTAATTAGATTTTGGTGGTACTTGGTGTAAGGTCCTGGTAGATGCTTCTGAATTCTGAAATTCAAAGGCAACGTATCTTGGAGGGTGGTATTATTTGCAGCTATTTCTAATTTCTTAAAAGTCATATCTCAAAATGGTCGGCAAATCTGCAGAAGTTCACTTATGTTTTTAAATCTTCACTTTGTAAAGTGTGCTCTTGTAATGAAGAAAAGAAGGTTAAAACTGAGATTACAAAATTCAGGCCCTAGGCAAGTGTAATGATGACATGCTTTTTTATTATACATAGATACAAGAAACTATATTAAAAAATGCATGAGGCATACAATTCATGGAAAAATTAAAGAAGTGAGTACAAATCATTATTCTGGGATGTTAAAGTAGCACATGAAATAGTAGGTGGTGAAAGAAGCAGCAATGATCAATTCATTTTGCTGCTGAAGAGAACGAAATAGCAAGGAGACAGCAGGTCCACTGAAAGTATGAAGCTTTGACATAACAGACGGCCAAAATGAATCCTTCACCCTAATGATTATGAACTGTGGAGGTGGTAATATTCCAGGAGCAAAGAGAGATTTTGCTCACGTTTTTTCCTTTTTCATTCCTAGCACATGAAACATTAAAAGTCTTTATCGCTGTATGAGAGCAGATGATAATAAGGCAATTACACCGATCAAAAGCTGACAAAGAATCAGGCTCAGACGAGTCATATATTAGGATTTAAAAATTATTAGCAATAGAAAAAGGAAGGCCTTCTGCCAAGAGGACTAATAGATGTGATCAGTAGTACGGGAGAGAAAGATGTTTCTGTAGAGTAGTGGAATGCACTAAATTTTTTTGGGAATATATAGAAAATACTGGCAAAACTGCAGGATATTCAGATAAAACATGTAATTCACTGAGAGGTCTGTTGGCGTTAAGTCATAAAGAGGACACTGAGACTGAAAAATGTGTTTCATTTGACCATTACTAAATTAGTAGATAACAGTGAAACAGCTACATTGCAGAATTTATTTGAGCTTTTAGGAAAACATTTGATACTTACATGGATTTTCAAAATAATGAAACATTACATCAGCCAAACCTGTGGAAATGGAATGAAGAATAGTGAGGGCTGAGCAGGCATCCAGGAGCAATGAACAGCATGAACGGAAAATGTTAATGATTCGGTTATGCTCTTTACAGTTATATTTATGGGATTACTTGTAACTGTGTATACTGTTTTGTGAGAAATGACACAGAATCAGTGGCAATATCTCAGATTTTGAAGAAGCACTATTGTCTTAATGGAGGATTAAAAATTAGACAACATTTGCTATCTGATTTGTCTGTGTGCTAGTGATACATACACTAGCCAACATTTCCTGCATAAATTGTAGCGTTTCAGGAACCTCTTAGAAACTATTAATCATGGTGAATGGGAGGAGCTGCAAAGGGAGTATCTGCTGGAATCTAAAACAATTAATAATAGTATAAACAAGCACAGCTAAACAGATATAAATTGAATTGCCTCACTTATTCCAGCTCTCTCCTTTTATATACTACTGCCTCAAGATAAATCATGTGCTTCTGGTACAGTCTTATTACTTCATTAAAGTATTTCCAGTTTGTCGAAAACTATACAGAATGGCATCACATCTAAAAAGTATTATCTTCTTGTGGGAGGGAAGTGAAGGTAACATTACTGTGATTCATTTTTAGTGCCGTGTAATACTTGGAGATGCATCATGAATACATTTATTATTGTAGTGGAATAAACCATACTGTGCAAAGACCTTCTTGAAGAATAGCGTTACATGTAGGGTATAGTACAGTACATTACAGCTCTGCTGCTACACTGAGGACTCAGTTGACACTTCCATTATCCTCTCCTGATTTATTGCTAGAGTTCATATTACAGAAGCATCTAGAAACCTCAACTGAGACCATGCCTGCATTGCTCTGCAGAGCTTTTACTCTGAGTGGGTAAGATATGGAAAGTGGGAGGGGAGACAAAAAGATGAAGTGACTTGCCCAAGACTGGGAACCGATTTACTTAGGAGATGAGAGCGGTCTCGTCAGAAAGTTGAATAACCACAAAAGCAGAGACCTGAATGTGCAGGAATTTTCTTTAGCTCTCAGTAGGCTAGTTAGCTCAGCTCTCTGGTAATACAATCTCACAGTTTTCAGCTGAGGATTGTTCTGCCGGCAAACAGTATGAGTTTTAACCTACCTCTTTTATTAGTAGTGGTCATATTCTCACTGATGGCACCTAGTTTAGAACCTGTATTTTGCAATTCTCATTCCAGCCAACTTGTCACTATATTTACACACCCCATTTGGATGAATTTGTACGTCAGATGTGGTTGCCAATTTCAACTGTATATTTGTGTAAAAAACAGATCTGTTTGTTTTAAAATATTTCATGTGAATCAGGTGGTTATTTCCAATGAACAAATAATGCTCATCTAGTCATTTTATATCGACCATTGTTTGCACTGTAATGGGATTGCTATGGGGAAAAGTACTGTACAACACACCTCTCAGTAGAAGAATAGGATTCTGCAAATACAATACCACAATTTTTCTTTGGCTGTTTGCAAAACATGTGAGGGAATGCTCTTTAGTTTAGCGTTTATATTAATCAAAGGTACATTTATAAGTATCTATTTTAATCTAAATGCCTAGAGAAGGCCTTTATCCTCATATAAATTATTAATGTTCCATAGTCTTTTCAGAGATGCAAGGGATAATCAGTCTTAGAGCTTGCAATGAATGTAAGTATCGATTTGCTAATATGAAATAATTCGTGTGATCTAAATACGGTGCATACAATGTGTGCAAATTGATTCCAGTTAATAACTTCTGACAGTTCTCTTAAATCTTGGTACGTGAAAGCCCTATCTTCCCCTACTTGTGTATCTGCATGGTTTTCAAAGGATTGATTTTTCCTTTAAATCTTTGGGCCTCGATCCAGCAGACCACTTGGTGGCCTGCTTATATTTAATCATGTGAGCACCCATAATTACTTTTGTAGAAAAAAAAAAAAAAGCATATGTAAATTCAAATGTGTGTTGACATATTTTTCTGCATGAAGGCCTAAACTTGCATCTTATTTGATTTTCATTTGATAGTAATTATTGGACAAAAATATTGAAAGCTTCATGTTAGGTGATACTAGATTAGTTTAAGAAAACAGAGCAAATTGTAATTAAATGCATCCATTATACAGCACACATTTGTCATAATATTAATGAAAGGTTTAACAGGAGTATTTAATCTGCACGACTCATAGAATTGTTGTTAAATAGTTTTGATGGGAAAAGAGCGTCTCAAATTTTAAATTTATCAACCTGAAAATATTAGAAGTAAAGACATTTTAAAGCAATACTAACAGCTAATACATGTCTGTAATTTCTATAAAATATATTGACTATATTTGTTAAGCCATTATAAATAGAATGATCATATCTGAAACACGTGTGTATAGTATGATGTATAGTAGATGAAATAAAGTCAGGCATTATTGAAAGAAATGTTAGAAGTCATTATTAGCTGCATTACCCTAGTATCCTGATCACAGTGCAGATTGACTTTGCAAATTATAGTTTGCGTATCTAAAGTCTCCACTGCAACTGAATTTGAGCAAGAGAGTACCTNGTTGTAGAGAGCAACAAGGTCTCCCCTCAGTCTCCTCTTCCTCAGACTGAACAACCCCAGCTCCCTCAGCCTTTCTTCATAAGACTTGTGCTCCAGACCCCTCACCAGCTTTGTTGCCCTTCTCTGGACCTGCTCCAGCACCTCAATGTCTTTCTTGTGGTAGGGGGCCCAAAACTGGACACAGTACTCGAGGTGGGGTCTCACCAGTGCCGAGTACAGGGGGACGATCACCTCTCGGATCCTACTCACCACACTGTTCTTGATACAGGCCAGGATGCTGTCGGCCTTCTTGGCTACCTGGGCACACTGCTGGCTCACGTTCAGCCGACAGTCGACCAACACCCCTAAGTCCTTTTCTGCCAGGCAGCTCTTCAGCCATTCTTCCCCAAGCCTGTAGCGCTGCCTGGGGTTGTTGTGACCCAAGTGCAGGACCCGGGACTTGTCCTTGACTCTTCTATCACTTCCACTCTTCTTCACTTCTACTGTTTTGTGTTTTATTGGCGTTAAAGCAAATCAGTTATCTTTGGGCTATCTGAATTTCGATAGTATATTGAATAGCAGGTTACATACTATTTTTATCTCTACTGTGATCAGATGAACCATAACTACACAAAAAGCTTTCAAAATATACACAAATATATCTAACATGAGGGCTTATGAAGCTGCATGACCATACCAATACTAACATCACTTTTTGAGGTTTTTAAATGCATATTTGTGTGAAGATAAATGTGTTCATTTGAATGTTTATGAAAAGTGACTGAAATATGTCACAAATGCGTCATGATGCATTTATAACTGAATGCATATGTGCAAATGCTTTTGCTACTGCTTAGTGGTGCTTGTGCAGTTTAATTTGTGATTGTATATTTAGAAATGGTTTCTGTGTACACCTTTAATATTGCCACAATGAACAAGAAAATTATAATGTGTTTCTATAAGCTATTTTCCTTAATGCCATAGAAACCAATAAGATTGTTATATTTTAGAGCCTTCTGCAAAATTAACATGGAAATCATATGAAAAAGGAAACTAACTAATGGGA
Source organism: Thinocorus orbignyianus (assembly GCA_013400375.1). Lineage (NCBI taxonomy): Eukaryota > Metazoa > Chordata > Aves > Ciconiiformes > Thinocoridae > Thinocorus > Thinocorus orbignyianus. The sequence continues at coordinate 432,091 of VXBW01002687.1, read as the reverse complement.
CTTTATATTCAGTGGAATCTTAGTCCTTCCAAATTGTAATGCCACTACATGATGATTCAGGACAAATAAATGCATGCAAGTGAATAAGTTAAGACAAGACATAACAGAAAAACACTGTGCATTAGTATCTGTCATCTCCTACCTCTCAGGAGATGGCCATCTGAAAACCATTGCAGAGGTTAACACATTCACAAGAACAGTCCTAATTTTCTATCTGAGAAGCATTAATAGAAACACAAATTCTGAAAGGATGTTATTTAATTAGCATCTGGAAAGAGACAGAAATTAATATGTGCTTTTAATAATTGATTGTCGCTACATAATAACTTCCATATTAAATGTGCATTAAGCATATTTAGTGCGGAGCATTATGGTTTTCTTTTCTCATATTGCTATGTGCATACAGTATTGTAAGAACAGATTTTGTCCCTTCCAAAAGAAGACTCAAGACCAGGATATGAAAAAAATTTACTCTGTATATAATATAGTGGGACAAGGTATCAGATTCAGTTTGTGAGCTACTTCCCACTAAAAGCCCGTGTGCTCCTACTGTATCCTAAAACCAGATTGATTCCAGTCTCCTCTACTTCCCTGTGAAGTTCCCTATGTTCTGTAGAGTCACATAAGCCGGACCAGCCAAAGCCCCTTTGTTGATGCAGGTATACAGTGCAATTGTTTATCCACTGCTGGCTTTTTCTTGCACACTGTTAAAAGAGATCACATTTTACTTTGTGCTATCTGACATAGCTGTGTCTATAAACATTAAATACTTTTTAAAAGCCATAGGAACACAGTAGCTAGATTGGTAGAAAATACTGTATCTCTATTAGGCACATCATGCTGATGGGAAACCCTGTTGGTGCAAATCAGACCTCAGAGCTAGAGTGCCTATTCCTCTATGTAATACAGAAATACCAAATTTTTGTTTCTTTGTGTCTCAACTTCTATTTTCTTTGTGATTGGAAGAACTCTGGGGCATAGTCCCTCTTAATTTCAAGTACCTTCCAGGCTTGTCAGGTATTCACAAAGATAACATTAATATGTACAGCATATTACTTTACACTAATATTACCAGCATCTGGAAAACGTGAAGAACGTTTTACTGTTAATCTTCTCTTAAATGTCAAGAACAATTCATCAGTACCTTTGCAACTCCCTGTGTGTAGTACAGAAAAAAAAAGAAAAAGTGTTTTTATTTAAACTGTGATGGTTTAAGCTTAACCACCTTTACTCAAAGACATTAGTTCAGCAAAACTTTTTTTATGTCTAGGGCTGAGCCTGCTCTTCTTTTTGAAAATGGATTGTATATCAAGAATATTTTCCGGTTCCTGAATTTGTTTATTTTTTTCCTAACCGTCACAGAGATCAGAAACCAATGAAGTCTGTAAAGAATTCCAGATACAGAACTGCATTTTTTAATGGATAGTTAAAGCTGAAAGCATACTCCTTTTTTTGTTTTATTTCCTTAAGGATCCTTATCAAAATTAAAAAACAAAAAATTTGGTAGAAAATGAAGGATGGTACTCTGTACTAAACCTACTACTAGTTTCTAAGATATTAGTCTATCTAATTTATTTAATCAGCTGAAACCTAAATAACCAAGGAACATTTAAAATTAAATTTCAGAACAGAGATTTGCTCCCAAGTGAGTAATCCTGCTGCAATCCTGCTTGCATCCACAAGACCAGGCTGGAGGTGAGATAGTTGTCTCAGAGGTGGGAAAAGCTGAAGGATCCATAAAAGCCTACCTGCCTCACACCAATCTGAATCTCCAAGCAAACTGAGAGGTACTGTATAATAGGTGAACAGTTTTCATTTCTTTCCATGATTTGGCTGGCTATGCTAGTTCTTCCAGGAAGATATGACCTGAGATTGCCACTAGGTATTTAATAAAGAGAACTTCAAATTCTTAGTTAGCAGAGATCTATGTATGCAGAACTTGCAGGTATTTCTCCAGCTTTTATCTTAGAGTACCAGTAATACAGTTTGTGAGCAGAGAAGGACACCAAAGAGCTTTGCTCTTGTCCAGCATATTCAGTCATAACAGCTGAAAATAACATCCACTACTGCAGCAGGGATCAGGATATTAGTAGTGAACAAATATTGGGAAAAATTACAGCTAGAGCCTTGTAATGTGGTACTGTTGTTAGCCCTGATGTTTCTCTGTATGCGGTTAACCATTGTCATTCAGAGGGTTGTGTCTTTATTTTGCTCAGTTAAGTTGCCATGTTGTCATTTGGACACCCTGTCAGTCACCAGCAGGAAGCTGGGCAGTATTTCACTCAGGCTTTGTCAGAAAGTGGCACTGGGGCTCTGAAGGGTTACATCTCTACTTGAGAGCCAGAGGTTTGTTCTGTTGACCTCTATAACAAACCTGCTTTATGTTAATGAAGCTTGTTCATTAGGTGAATTCTTAATTTCACTGCAAACAGTAAAGTCCTGTTTTTTTCATTAAGTACATAAGGATTTATTCTTACTTGCTATTAGAACAGTGCTATTATGTGCCATCAAGTCACGATGTTTACAGCATCTGATGTTCTGGCCTTTGTCTTTGTTTTTCTGGTACGAAAAACTGTAATCTGGATGTGTTACAGGACAGATCCTTTACAAAAAATAATGTCAAAAAGGAATATGTATTGGTTTTTTGTTAAAAATTATTCATTTGCCAAAACAATCTTCATAATTTTCCCATAGTTTTTTTTTCATCCTTCTAATGTTTCTCATATTCACTGTAGATTTTTTAAAAAATGGACTGTCTATTTTTCCTACCATGGATACAGAATAACATTGTAAACTTGAAGATTCAGCTGAAATACTGTTGGATGTTTCTTTGTAAAGAGAGGGGATATCAAGAGAGTCAATTTGGGGGATAGGAAATGGAAAGGAGCAGACAAAAAAGAAAGACTGCCATGAAACTAAATGGAGAAAGAAATGCAATACTTTTAGTTCACAGTAACAATGCAAAATGCTGTGGATAAAGGACTGCTTAAATACTTGTGTTATAGAATATCGAGTTTTTACACTTCTGCTCAGATGTGTCTCCCAGACAAACCTTTTGCTAACACAGGTAAAAGTCACAACTGAATTTGGTTTGAGTATGGTGTATGATTTGGCTGAGTATGGTGTTGGTATGGCCAACTAAGGATGAAAGCCAAAACAGCAGCTATAGAAAGTGGGAAGGTTAGTCTTCCTAAAATTTGTTTCTGGTCTTTTCTTGCCATATATTTTTCTTGTCAGATGAATTTGTGTAAAGACAAGATGAAAACATATAATTAATTAGGCACACTTTGTTGCCTGGAGGGCTTTTGTAGAGATGCCTTAAAAATATACTCTTCCTGATGGAAACAGCTCAATTAGATGAATTTAAACACAGTGGATATAAGGAATAGGTGAAGTACAACTTCCTTTTGTTAATGCTACATACTATGCCATATAAAACTTATCATGTGGGTTGGTTGCTGGAAGGAAGATGTTTTAAGAATTTCCAGTGGGAAGAAAAGGTGGCATTTTTACGAAGACAAAAGAAAAAAATGTTTGTGTTTTATTACCTCTGTTACCACTGCTCTGTAATGGAGACAAAAATTCTGGATTTATTTGCAGTAAAATCCCTACAGCATGTAAGACGATGAACAGATAAATATAAGATTTTAATTTTAGAGCAACAGAATAGTATTTCCTACAGAATTAGTTCTTCAGAACTATTCTCTTGATAAATGAAAAGTGAAAGGAGACTTTTCATGTGCAAATGTATGGAAATTTATGTTTTCTCAAGGATTATTGTACTGTATTTATGCTTTTAAATAGAAATAGCTCTCTTCTAGGGTCCAAACACATAAACCCTTTGGTGCCATGACCATATTACGTATCTAAAAAGACAGAGAATAGAGACATACAAATTTAGCAGCTGTCTTGTATTGTACTTGAAATGTGGAGTACTGCTAGGCCTGAAGGCAGAGGCAAAGAAAGATAGTGTCAGGATGTCTAGAATTTTTTCCCTGGTTATTAAAGAAGTGAATCTTACCACTTCTGTAGTTGGAGAGGCTCCTGTTTATTGCTAATACACACCACACACACGTCTGGTCTTTAGGAAATGCAATTAAGATTTCTTGCTTGTTTTAGATTTAATTTGATAGTAATGTAGGAAAGGCATATGTTTCTTTAAGCGTGTGCTCACAACTTCAGTCTTCTGGGACACCTTTGACACACACTGAATTGGAGATATTTTTCCCCTCAGGGTGCCTGCAGATGATATGTAACTCTCTGATTTTCCTGGCAGCAGCAGAATTAGTCTGTGCTTTAATGCTACCAAGCCATAAACATGAAAGAAGTAGATTCTCTCACCTATATATCTATAATGTTATTTGTATATACAATTAAAGTAAAGAGTAGAAAAACCCCACCCATTTATCTGCTGCTGTTTGTTAAATCCTAGATAAATTGTTCAGGTTGGCTAGAATTTACTAAACTCAGCTGACTCATAAATACCCTGATATTCTCTCTTCCCTATTTCACTGTTAAGGTAAGTTTCTTTCTATGCATTCTGAAATATTAATTCCCTTTGTTTTCTGCTATTTATGAAAATTTATTTCATGAGCAATTGGTAGTGAGTATGTCTCCTATGAAAGGGAGTAGCTGTTCTCAATTTGTTAATTGATTTTCAAATTTAGCTGTCAAAAAAGACCCTGAGAGGAAACTGCAGTAGAACTTGTTTTCAATTAAGCTAGTATCTCCACAGCATTCCTGTGGGCTGCTATGCAGGACTCCTTCACATCTAGACTCTTGGAGATCAGGCATACCACAGAGGTAATGCCTTTGGCCCCTAAGGGAAGGGAAGAAGTCAACCGCAACACACCTCTTTTGGATGAGTCAGTCAGAGTATTATTAGCTGAGATGACTGCAGGTCATCCAGAATTCAAAAGTATGACAGTGGAGATCTGGGAATAAGAAAAAGAGAAAACCCAGGCTTTTTCATAGGCTCTCCCACATTGTTTACTACGGCATTTTTTTGCTTCTATTTTATTATGAAGAAAAAAACAAACAAAAAAAAAAACCCGATCGACCTTTTCTGCTACCTGATTAAAAAAAAAATTTCTAAAATTTATATGCATGAGGAATTAAGTTAGATCATTTTCTTTTGCGTGTGCTTTGGTCAACAGCATTCAACATTTTGTGAGGGAGCATGAAAGATTTCTCGCTTTTAGTGTCAGCTCCTGATGGGAAAAGACGTCTTGACAGTAGGTGGCAGTGCAGCTCTTTCTTTGCAGAATTTGAGGAAGCAGCATAAATTCAGCATTTACAAAGTACAGCCTTTTCCAGATGCAGGCCTGAGGGCCATATTCAGTCCTGCAATTCACTTCTCATTGCTGGGGATGTCTCATTAAGAGATTAACTGTTTAAAATGCAGTGCTAATGTGAAAGTTTTAATTGGGAAATCCTGTGCATGTTAAATTTATCTTAAGTACTTTTATCTAGAATGCCTGCTTCCTTCCCACAGTGCTTTGTATTTTTAACTACCTCACGTTCTTTTACATCATATTATAAAACTTGAAATAGACAAACAATGCTTTTTACATTAGAGTTTGCTGAAAATGCTTTAAAAAGATGGTTTTTGAAGCCTCCTAAATCCTACAGTACAGAGATTCCTAAATGCTATGTGAGCTGAATGGTGGCAGTACTACAGTACATTGACAGACAGTTTGTATCTGTGGAGAGAATGCAGGGCAAAGGTTTTATCCTAACCACAGCTTATGTTTCATGAATAAGCGTGTTATGCATTAAGAAATTCTGAGAACAACTGGGATTTGCAGTTTGAAAGAAAAGCAGATAGTAACTTGGCTAAACATTTAGGTTGAGATTTTCAAAGTGGCCCTGGGGATTTTAAAGACTGGAATCTCAGGCTGCTTATAAAATCCTCAGTCCTTAGACCTATTTTCTTTTCTAGAAGGGACATGTACAGTTTTTTAATTTGACCACGTCATACACACAGAAGTCTTGATACATTGTAGAAAGGGGCAGCAAAGGGAGAAACTGAAGTTGCAACTCTGCCAAGGTATAAATTAGACTCCAGTTCTTATTTTATGTGTATGGTTCAGGTTTTGACTGCATAATTCTGTGGTTATCGGTGCTTTTAAAGCTTAGATCTTTCTCAGGGACACTGTACACACCATTTGGCTGTCTCCTTTTGTCATCTTCCCTGGCGTTTTTTCAGAGAGTGAGCTTTGGGCAAAGCACTGTGTGAATATGATTTCCAGATTTACCAGCCCAGCTGAACTCAAACACAGGAATCCTTGTGGTCTTCATATATCACCCAGTGTAGACATTGCTGAAAACTTGAGAGTAGTCCATGAAGTAGATAAAGGTCGACAGCTGGCCATGCCTTTAACATACGTATTTTAGGCTTTATGATTAAATAGGATTATTTATTAGGGAATAGCCTTTATTTTTTTCTAAATGTCTGGATAAAGATGTGGTCAAAGAAGTTAAATGATCAAATCAGTCACAGAGTAACAGGCCATTAAAGGATGGAACTAACCCATCATGATGTCGAGTTTGTGTGTGTGTTTGTAGGTAACGTCACTTCTGCAGATGTTGAACTAGTATTGATGGGATTTAAAGATATCTGTTTGAAAGACTGAATACAATTATTTGCATTTTGGGCTACTGAATATTCTCTTTAATTCATATATAGATAATGTAGCATAGAAATTACTGTGTTCTTTACTGGCATTTAATTTAATGACAGTGAAGCTTTTCTGGTTATGTGTTTCAGCTATGAAAGCTAAATTTCACATTCTTCTCTTATGTAGAATGCTTTCTGGATAAAGAGTATGAAGCCCACCCTTTGGCAGCGGAGTCAGAGCAAATCTGCCAGTGCTGACGTTTTCATGGTGCTTTAGCAGTTAATACTTAAAATGCAGATGCTCATGTTTGTTGTTTGCATGATTTCAAGGATTCTGATGAAATGTTCCATCTGATCTAGCCTCAGAAAACCCAGGGAAATATGTTAAAGGCCATGATCCGTGTCTTGCATTTGTATTTACGGAGAATATGAAAAACATAAATATTATTCCAAAATATGAATCTTTTACAAATTACTGAATCTTAGCTTTTTGTATAACACATCTTTTTATAGATATTATATGTTGCAAACATGGTACTTTATTATTGAAGGTGGTCCAATTTTATTTGACCAGAACACAAGGTTAGTATGTGTCCTTAAATAGCAAACTGAAATATTATTGAGACTGATTTGCCTCTAGTCAGGGAGAAAATGGCTGCAGGCATTACAGGAAATCTGCATCAGATAATGCTCAGTAAACCTATATATGTGTGAATATACATGTACATACCTATGTATATGTTTCTGTGGTGGGAGGGGCATAAAATGCTGAAGTAATTTTAAAAGGACATTCAGCATGATAAGGTATTTGGAGAGAAGAGACATGAAAACACTACTCATTCTTGGTAAAAAGGAGGATTTCCAAAGTTCTGAGAAAATTGTGATAATTTGCGAGCCACGTCAGCCAGCATTTTCAAACTTCAGTGTTTTAGGAACATTTCTATCTGAATGCTGTCTTTTGATAAGGGAGAGGCTTGGAAGTTTGAAAGGAAGCTGATAAATGACAAATTGTCTTGCATTTAGGAAAGGGTAAGCATTGAAAGCCTGGAAAAGGATGGTGTGCTAGTATATAGATACCCAAAATGGTTAGTGGCAACTTCATGGATAACCTGCAATACTGACAAATGAAGTTTCACTTCCAGCTTTCTGATTAGTGATGAATAATTTGTGAGCATCCATTGTTTAGGGTAAATGAACTAATTGGATATTAGAAACAATGTGCACCTAGATGATTTGAAATAATGACTCCAGAAGAACATGCATGAAATCATGGAATCATAGAATGGTTTGGATTGTAAGGGACCTCAAAGATCATCAAGTTCTGACCCCTCTGCTGTGGGCAGGAACATCTTCCACTAGACCAGGTTGCTGAAAGCCCCATCCAACCTGGCCTTAAACACTTCCGGGGATAAGGCATACACATCTTCTCTGGGCAACCTGTTCCAGTGCCCCTCACCACCCTCACAGCAAATAATTTCTTTCTGATACCTAATCTAAATGTCCCCTCTTTCTGTTTAAAACCATTACCTCTTATCCTTTTGCTCTACTCCCTCACAGAGTCCTTCTCCATCTCTCCTGTATGCCCCCTTCAGGTACTGGAAGACCATTACAAGGTGTCCCCAGAGTTTTCTCTTCTCCAGGCTGAAAAGCCCCAACACTGTCAGCCTGTCTTCATAGGACAGGTGCTCCAGCCCTCTGATAATCTTCATGGCCCTCCTCTGGACTCACTCCAACGGGTCCATGTTCTTCTTATGTTGGGGGCTTCAGAAGTAGGTGCACTGTTCCCAGTAGGGTCTCACCAGAACAGAATAGAGGGGCAGAATCACCTCCCTCGACCTGCTGGCCACTATTCTTTCGATGCGGCCCAGGATGTGGTTGGCTTTCTGGGCTATGAGTGCTCATGTTGACCTTCTCCTCAACCAACAACCCAAGTCCTTTTGCTCAGAACTGTTCTCAATCCATTTTCCACCCAGTCTGTATCTGTGCTTGGGACTGTCCTAACCTAGGTGCAGGACCTTGCACTTGGCCTTGTTGAACTTCATGAGGTTGTCATGGGCCCACATCTCAAGCTTGTCCATGTCTCTCTGGTTGGCATCTCTTCTTTCCAGCGTGTTGACTGCACCATACAGACTGGTGTAGTTGGCAAACTTGATAAGGATGCACTCAATCCCACTGTCCATGTCTCCAACAAAGACATTAAACAGCACTGGTTCCAATGGCACTAGTCCAAATATCACCCCCTGAGGAACACCACTTGTCATTGGTTGCCACTGGGTCATCAAGCTGTTGACCGTAACTCTGAGTGCAACCATCCAACCAGTTCCTTATCCACTGGGTGGTCCAGTTTATGTTATTATCAAAGAAAATGTACCAAAAATGTGCCTCAACAAACACAGCTTCTTTCTTTGCATATGCTTTAATATAAAATTCTTGAGAAGGGCCAAAGCTCTGTAAATATAAGTCTTTTTTCCTTCTTAACAAGTGCAACATGTTATGTACCAATGAATCTATTTACATTACTGAATTAGAGTCCTGTAATGGGGTGGATGATTGTAAAGGTCACAGTGCAGATCAGTACCCAAATTACTTGATAGAAGTACTCTTTACTGAACTGTCAAGGGGTATATCCACAGTGTATATTGTTCACACTAGGCCTGCATAATATGACACAGATTCAACTCAAAAGCCAGATGAACACATTTTCATGCTCACAAACTGCAGCCAATATCTGTGGCCTGTTTGTAGGACATGTTTGCTTTTGTTTAGCACTGCACTGCCCCAGCCATATCGCTTTCAGTCAGTTCTGAGGACAGGTAGAGTTTGCTCACCTCTGTTCAGGACTTGAGCAAAAGCAGATGATATCTTTAAGCATTGTATTGTGTAAATGTACTTAGCAAAGTATGCCACTTGGTGATGGCTTTCAAGGTGTAGGTGCCAGAAACCAATTTTTTATTGGTAACCTTATTTCACATAGTATATGCAACATAAGCAAATTGTCATCCCTAGATTACAAGCATTTAAACTATTGTTAATCTGGGTTGAGCAGTTAATCTAAAAATTGAAGGCTCTGTATTCTGTTGTTATTACTAATGCCCTGACCCATGCAGACCCTTTGCTTGTTTCATTGACAGAACATTAATAACTAGTCATGGTGAAGTATTATTTAGTTTCATTTGTGAGTCAGGTGAACAGCTGCAGTACATCAACACTTACAGTCCACTTAATTAAACCCAAAAGTACAAACCAAAAGCAATTAATCGCAGCAATCAATAAATATTAAATACAAAGTATTGAACACAAACTCATGATTCCATGGTACATTGTAATAAAAGTTTTTTTTTTAAAAAGACACAAACTGGGCTATACAACTTTCTCTGGGAGCATACTTTGCTAAGAATTTAATAACACAAATGGGATAGAATTTTCTCTTTTGAACTATTGCTAGAACTTCTTTATCTGAAGTGGTTCATAGAACATACATGAGGTTTACAGTAATAAGTAGTCATGTAAATAAATACATTATACATGCTAAATATGCTATGCAAGCATCATGTTCTAATTGCAGAGTTCTCTGAAAGAAAACATTCCTTAAAGAATCAGGATGGCTACAATTACATGCAATGGAAAATGTCTTTTAATATTTTTTGTATTGAAATGTTAAATTTATCACTTGCCTGTATGCTGTTTTAGGATATCAGATAATTAAAAGTAGTTTAGCTTTTCAGATTATTGTACTACCCGATTTTTTGAATTTCATTCTCCTAAATCTTACTTCCCTAGACATCAAGTTGGATTTTCAGTTGTCTCTGTATCTATTGTTTAACCTTAATAGTTATTTTAATAATGAGTCCTGCTGAATATTAAAATCAGGTGGTCTTTCTTTCATTTCTAGTTTGTCATGAGTTGAATTAATCACAGTTGAACAACTTTTTAAAACTATGCCTCAAGAGTTTTCAAACCATTAAATATTTTTCTATTATAAGGACTCAGAATTGTTCACTGCAGAGAATAAAGTACCACTTTTGCATACATTACACAAACATTTTGTGCTTCGTGAATCTACAATAAATTTTCTTGCTGATTACTCATGTAATCTAAGGATCTCCTGCTGTTTTATGGAGAGTCTTATTAATTTCATTCAAGTAGTAAAATTAGCACCTGTAGAGAACCCTTTATGATTTTTAAACTTTCATCATATTTATAAGAACCTTCGTCATTTATCATCTAACAGCTGCTTTATTTTAGCTCCAAACTATTTATTGATTCTCAGGGTTTTACAGTGAGAAAACCCTAATATTTAAATGAAAGAAATTATCATATCAGCAATGCTGTTGATCAGTGATAGATTTAGGTATGGTCACCAGATCTGAAAGCTGGATTATGGGGCTTTAAAAAAGAATAGAAATGTTCCTTTTGAACCCAGAGAGAGTGCTGGAACTTCCTTGTCTGCTCATGTCAGTAGAAACTGACTAGTCTATGTTTATACTGTCATTTACTAGTGAATATGTAGAAATTTTGTTCTTGGAGGGTCAGAACTTTGGTGGATCCAGTTATAGAAATAACATAAATGGATTGTAGAATACCAAAGACTGATGATGAATCTTAGGAAGGGGAACACTGAGACTGAGAACATTGGCCTTCCAGCTGAGGCAGAAACCACATCTTCAACTCTAATAAGCAGGCTTCTGTCATCTATTTGCATGATACTGTCTTTTTCTTCTCTGTACGGCTGATTCCCAGTAATGTAAGTTTTTAGCAAACCTGTACGTACATAGTCTTAGATGAAACGTGTTAGGGTAAGTGCTAATGTTATAATGAGGACAACAATGTTAGAATATTTAAGTGAATACAGATGATAGAATCATAGAATTATCTCGGTTAGAAGGGGCCTTTAAGATCATCTGGTTCAGCCATCAACCTAACTCCAATAAAAAACCCCATCACTAAACCATGTCACTAAGCACTGTCAACCTGTCTCTTAAATACCTCCTGGGATGGTGACTCAACTACTTCCCTGGGTGTCCCATCCCAATGCTTGATAACCCTTCCAGTGTAAAATTTTCTGATATCCCATCTGAACCTCCCCTGGTCCAACTTGAGGCAGTTTCCTCTTGTCCTATCACCTGTGACTTGAGAGAAGAGACTGACCCCCCCCATCTCTACAACCTCCTTTCAGCCTTCTTTTCTCTAGGTTGAACAACTCAGGTTCCCTCAGCCTCTCCTCATAAGGCTTGTTTTCAAGACCCCTCACCAGCTTCATTGCCCTTCTCTGGGCATGATCCAGCACCTCAATGTCTTTTTTATGGTAAGGGGCCCAAAAGTGGACACAGTATGCAAAGTGGGACCTCACCAGTGCTGAGTAGAGGGGGATGATCACCTCCTGGGTCCCACTCACCATTCTGTTCCTGATACAGGCCAAGATTCTCTTGGCCTTCTTGGCCACAAGGGTTGGCACTTGGCCTAGTTGAACCTCATCCCATTGGCCTTGGCCCATCAATCCACCCTGTCCAGATCCCTCTTACAAGGCCTCTCTACCCTCAAGGAGGCTGACACTCCCACCTAACTTAGTGTCATCTGCAAACTTACTGAAGGTGCGCTTGATCCCCGCATCCAGATCATTGATGAAGATGTTAGAGAAAACTAGACCCAATACTGAGCCCGGGGGACACCACTTGCGATTGACCGCCAACTGGATTTAACACCATTCAGCACCACTCTCTGGGCCCAGACCTCTAGACAGTTTTTAACCCAGTGACTGTGTTACTGTTTACACACAAAAAAAATGTTTCAGGAAAATGTAATCTCTTTTCCATGAACTAAATTCTGTACCTGTGTCTCAGAGATATTTCTATATTTCTTCTGAAATTCACCTATTTCCACTTGCAGAGGTGACTTGACAACAAAAACTGAGTATTGAATATGCTTTGTAGAGGGAGAGATGACGTTAGATCCCAGAATACGGACTTCTTTCTGGTGGGCTGAAGTTCTTAATCAAAAACCTTTGTTCATTAGTCATTCACCTTTCCATTAGTGGATGGTCGTATCAGCTTAGAAAGCTTCCAGTCTTTTCACAAGAATAATTGCGTGAAGTACCTTTTTGGACAGGAAGCATAAATGAATGAAATGGTTTTCTGACGTACAAATGCAAAGGGTTGAAATATTTTCCATTTTTTTTTCAAAGCAGTCTTGTAATATTTTGAGGCATGTTTCTTAAAAATGAGATAGTGTGTGATTTCACTGGCATCCTTTGAAGTGAAAAAGGTGTCTTTGATTCCCTCAAATGGGAAGTTGACCAGTGACATCTGTAGTAGCAGGGTCAGGGTTCAGGTAACTGAGGTGCTCTGAAGTTGGGGAAAGCGAAGATGTTTGTATGTTAACTGCAGGGAGACTTGGTTGGGTAGTTGGAGGACTGGAGTGCAAATTCAGTACTGTGAAACTAACAAGGAGCCTTATAGGAAGCATTACAGTGACTGATATGACTGATATAATTTTGACTTTCATGTAGATTTCATCATATTTGGTTCAGGGCTTATTTCTCCATGATAGCACAATGAGAAGTGTTTCTAAGACTTTCATGGTTTTGATTTTTTGGTTTTGGTTTTCTTTTGTTTGTTTGTTTGTTTGTTTGTTTTTGTTTATGTATATCTATTTGATGAAATAGTTTGATGTGTTCTTTACCCAACTGAGTGGTGTGCTCATTCTAAAAGCAGTTTCCAAAGCCCTCAATTATAGAAGATCTAGGTAAGCTGCATGTGTTAAATCGTGTGGTAAGTGCTGAAAACTGGTCAAACAGAACTCTTACTCTCAAATAAGAGAACAGTTATTGTAATATTATTTTTTCTGAAAGAATCTTTTGAAACATGAAAATTGCCTTCATTTTCCCTTATGTTCTTGAATACCAAAATTAAATTTACAGCCTAAGCTTTTAGTGTTTCAGTTTTAGAATACGAGCTGTTCTGCATTCTCAAATAGGAGTGTAAGCTCAGGTGTGGCTTACCTCTTCACTCTAACTCCAGTAAGCCCTTGGGTAGGTCACAGCCTTGTAGAAGTGATTTGAAAGATTTATCGTGATCCCTTGATTCTGTCGTGTCTTGGGATGTTTTTAATTGCTTTTGATGATAATCAGTGGCCTGTATACCCTGATAACTATGGTGGAAATAATCATTTAGCAGAATTTAGACTCTTGCAGATAATTAATACTCTTTTTTTTTTTCCTTTTACTTCCCCCCCCCGGAATTAATTGCTGATTCAGTTTCAAATCAATCTGTACAGCATAATAAGCTACAAGGTTTTGTAAATGTCTGCAAAAAAGTAAAGTAAAGTTAGGAAAATTATGCACTTTATGAACTTTTTATCACTTAAAATAATTATGGCCTAAATTAATAATGAAAAGCATTGATTAGTGTAATTGGTTTATTGTAAAGGAAAAACTTTTCAAAGAAGCAGGTCTTTGAAACTTATAAGGGAGAAATATAATTCACATGCTTTCTATATCTCCATCTCTACTAAAAAACCTAACACGACTTTATATGTATGCTTTATACATTAGATATGCTGTTGTTTTCTGCAAAAGTGATTGACTGAAGTTTGTAATACTGTCTTAGTAATTTCAGCTTGAGAAAGTATTTTACATTGTACTTGTAATTTCAGGGAGTATAATGACCATGGATAACTGTTGTACTTTTTTAGAGGTGTATCAAAGAAACGCAGTAGAATATTTGAAAGAATGACCCCATTTGGCACACTGTCACTGTGTCATACTTAAATTAAATTTCACTCATCTTTGAGCAAGCATTTAAAAAAAAAAAAAAAGAAACAATAAAATCAAGAAATGTATCAGAATTTATAAACTGTCTTCTCTTTACAGAAAGAACCACATTTTTTTTCATTTGAGAGAGGACATTATTTCTCCTCTGATTTTATGCCTACCATCATAAATCCATAAATGTGACCCTGTCAGGTGGGTGCTAAAATATTATGCCTGCTTTTGGGTATGAGGCACTGAAGGTAAATATGTGTGCCACTAGAAATAGACCTACCATTCCCAAGCCCACAGCCCATCAAATAAAATTAATACCAGTATTACTAACTAGACAAATTTGCACCAGCCCCACTCCCCACTACAATGAGTAGGCGGGGGGGGTACAAGAGGCTGTGAGGGGACATAACTGTCCCAGCTGACCCCAACTGACCAAAGAGATATTCTGTACCATATGATGTTGTGATCAGCAATAAAAGCTGTTGGAAAGGAGCATTCAGGGTCATGGTATTTGTCTTCCCATGTAATCATTATATGTGATAAAGCCATTCTTTCCTGGAGGTGGCTGTCTGTTGATGGGTAGTGAAAGAATGCTTTAATCACTCTTGCTATTCTCTCCCCCATCCCATGGGAGTGTGAGTGAGCAGGTCTGTGGGGCTAAGCCGCACAGAGGTTATCCCCTTAACTGAGGTTAGCTCACAACACTAATGAACTAAAATAAAGCTGCATCCACTTATGTTATGTTTGACCGTGACTTTTATTGCAATTTTCAACTCATTTGCAAATAGAGATAAAAGATGTAGCCTTCACTTGCAATTTTTGAGTTCTTAAATGAAGCCTAGAGATACATGTTTCTTACAGTTCCAGGTGTGGAATGATTTATGTATTTACTTCTCTAGAATGATTTATAATTATTTAAGTAGTGCTGCATATATGAAAGAAATATTGTATTCTTATAGTGTTGGTTTCCTATAGCCAAAGAGTGATTTTTCAAAAAAACCCATCAATTCAGTTGAAAGTTTACTGTGGAGTATTTGGGAAGAAATTTACTTAACTATTAAAAACACAACAGAAAGCGTACTTGTTCTCACATTGAAAAAGTGGGATTCCTCTTTTCTGAAGGATTAACAAAGAGGTGCATGATATTAATTTTTTAAGGAAGCCATTTTTGAACCCGGTAAATCTCCCAGTCATGAAGTATCAGGAATGCCAACAAGCTGAGTGTTTTTTATTTGAAGTAAGTCTTTTTTTATTAATTATACTGTGACATCATAAAAACTGTTTGTGTGTATCATGTCTGGAAAAATGATGACCTATGTGACTTCCTATGCAATAAGGACACTGGGAGTTGTGTCATCTAGGACTATTGGTTATAAAACACAAGTAGTCTGGGAGTTGTTTTATTCTCATAGTGCTCTAATGAACCATATATTAAAAAACATGACTGAAATCACTCTGACATTTTTTTGGCTTTATGAAGATCACTCTGAAAGAGACATGTAGGTCATCAGATAAAAAAATAGATCTTAAGGCAATTAATAAAATTATTTTTTTAAATGATAAAAAAATTGCAATTTCTGCCACAAATTCTTTAAGGGAAGAATGGTGTATTAAATTGCATTTTCTTTGATCATGCGGTGAGATACAAAAATTAATGTTTGATAGTAAAACATTTTTGATAGTGAAGAAAGATTTTTGGAATGATGTGCTGGAAAAGAAACAAACTGATGTCACAAAAGCTGTGTGTACGAATATTAACCTCTACTCTCTTCTCCCTCCCTTCTCCTCTTTGGGATTGCATATGTGTATTTTGATATTCAGTTTCAGAGAATCCAGTCCAATGATGAAGAAATGAAATGATCTTCTTCCTGTACTGAATTTGTTCTCTTACCTTATTGAAGTAAAGGTTTAGAAATATTAACAATGCTTGATTTAAATTATATTAAGGAATTGCAATATGAATTTAAATGGCAGCAGTTACATAATTCCTATGATATGAATCACTTTTGCTTGAGAATTAACTTATTAATTACAGCAGTTAAATGTAATTATTCTGCCTCTTAAGGTACTTTATTATTGCTTTTTAACAATAAGACAAATTCTGCCAAAGGTAATTTTCATAACAATAATTTAGTGCACACTTTTGATCTTTTGATCTTGTTAGGAATACAATATAATCTTCATGAAATGATCTTTTCCATGTTAATCAGTCATTCACTGAGCTGTCTTTCATGTTTCTTACTCCTCTGAGAAGTGGATTGAAGCTTGTTAATTGGAGAGGCAGTGAATGACAGCAGAGAATGTATTGCTCTGTTTCAGGGTCTAGTTTTGGCCAAATACGGAAATTCTTGCAAAAGCTGAATTCAGTTTCTTCACAGTAATATAAATGTTGCGTCTTTTAATAATTCACTTTAAATGCCCTCCATTTTCCCAGACCCAAACCACTCATATGTATGAATTCATTACTGAATTGGTATGTCACTAGATATTACCAAACAGGCAGAGATTCCAGTTTTTCCCCCGGTGTCTTTTCTCTTCCCCCCCCCGCACCCCTCTTCCCCAAATCTGAGTGTGTTGGACTTACATACTTTCTTGCATCTGGGCATAATTTCATAAAATTGGCAAATAACTGTCTATTTTTAATAATCAAATTTTTGATAAAGTACATCTAGCAAACTTAGTTATTAGAAGCATAGACTTTAGTCTTATTTTATTTTCTTTGTAACAAAAAAAAGTTTATTAGTGACTTTGGTATTTGCTCATGGACAATTGCCTTTCCCTTACATCTGTATTCAAGTGAGATAAAAATGAAACAAAACTCCATGAAAGAGACACTGTAAACCAATGGGGGTGTATATAGAATCATAGAATGGTTAGAGTTGGAAGGGACCTTAGTCAATTCAGATACTTAAAGTGTTCATATTGCTTACAAATCATTACAGAATGCTTATTTTGACTCTGGGAGACTAGTGTTGTATTAGTATTTAAATTGATTCTGATATGTATTGCTCAAAATAGCATTTATGTAAGATGACTTTTGGTATTGCATCAACCTAGTTATATTTCTATATTCAAGGTTTGATGCATTTTCTCCAACATTCTAGCCTATTTTGTTGATTTTCTTATGAGATTTTTACTCTAGAGATTTTTACTTGTGCATGATGTGGATGGATACTTTATCCAAAATGCATTTTTATTTGAGGATTTATACCATTCAGCTTTTATAGGTTTTCATATGGTAAGTGTCCGGAGTTTTGTATTTTGTTACATAAAAAACAAAATATGAATTTAAAACTGGAGATTGGCTGCTTTTTTTCAACAGTTTCTTCTATAATGTGAAAAATATTCTTTGTGGATATTGGCTTGGATTTCGTTTTTCATTATTATCTGTGCAACTGCAGGTGACATCAAGGATGCAGAGTGTCACACCAAAAATAGTGATCAATTATAAAGATTTGAAAATAGTAAAATTTCACTCCAGCAAGACTTTTACTGCAATATAGATGATTTTTCATATATACAGAGACAATGGGAAACATCAGTTTTTTGAAGTTGACAGTCTTTTAGAAGCACCTTCTGTAAGTGAATGTCATATGTTGCCTGTGTGGTTCTGGAAACATTTTATTGTGATAAACATTACTGGAAATTTATAGTTTGATTTTTATGATAAATGAGAGAAATAATGATCTGGATTTTTTTTGTTCTTTTTAAATGACATGAATTTAAACTGACTGGACAATTTTGGACAAGCTGATTGTGATCCAGCGATGTGCCCTTGTGGCCAGGAAAGCTAATGGTCTCCTGGGGTGAATTAAAAAGAGTATGGCCAGCAGGTCAAGAGAGGTCATCCTCCCTGTTTGCTCTGCCCTGATGAGGCTGCATTTGGAGTACCGTGTCCAGTTCTGAGCCCCCAGTTTGAGGAGGGCAGGGAGGACTGAAGAGAGCCCAGCAGAGGTTTACGAAAATGGTCAAGGGAATGGAGCACCTCTCTCTTATGAGGAAAGTCTGAGACCTGGGTCTGTTTAGCCTGGAGAAGAGAAGACTGAGAGGGGATCTTGTCAATGCTTATACATATCTAAAGGGTCAGAAGATGGGATGAGGCTCTTCTCAGTGGTCCCCAGTGACAGGATAGGGGGCAATGATCGCAAGCTGGAACACAGGAAGTATCATTTCAACATGAGGAAAAACTTCCTTACTTGGAGGGTACCAGAAGACTGGAACAGGCTTCCCAGAGAGGTGGTGGAGCATCCTTCTCTGGAGATATTCAAAACCCTCCTGGATGGTCCAGCCTGGTTCTGGTGAAACTGCTTTGGCCAGGGGAGTTAGACTAGATGATCTCTGAAGGTCCCTTCCAAGTCCTACAGTTCTGTGATTCTCAAAATTAATTTTCATCCTCAAGGCAAAAAGCTTTTGAAGTACGAATGTCACTTCAATAGCTTATCTTCTTTCTGATTTATTTCTGTCTCACCATGCTACCTGTATTAATGTGGCCAGAAATATAGGCTTGTTTGAACAGACGAAGTTCCATTGAAACCAAAGCCTGGAAAGTTCTTTAGACAGTAAATTCTTTTTTGCTGAAGTATTGTGATTTTATACACAAGTTTTTGTATATGTGAAGTGTAAAACATTGTTCAGTTCCTAGAATTTAATCTACATATGTGAGTGATACCCCAAAATTAAACAAATGACATTGATAGTAAGATGAAACTTGCATGCAGTAAAAGAGAAACCATAATACAACATGTAAACAGGATCATAGAATCATAGAACCGTTAGAGTTGGAAGGGACCTTAAAGATCATCGAGTTCCAACCCCTCACCATGGACAGGGACACCTCCCAAAAAGACCACGTTGCTCAAAGCCCAATCCAGCCTGGCCTTAAACACTTCCAGGGATGGGACATCCACAGCTTCTCTGGGCAACCTGTTCCAGTGTCTCACAACTCTCACAATAAAGAATTTCTTCCTAATATCTAATCTAAATCTCTTCTAGTTTAAAACAGTTATCCCTTGTGCTATCACTATACTTTCTGACAAAGAGTCCCTCTCCAGCTCTCCTGTAGGCTCCCTTCAGACACTGAAAGGCTACTATAAGATCTCCCCGGAGCCTTCTCTTCTCCAGGCTGAACAGCCCCAGGTCTCTCAGCCTGTCCTCATAGGAGAGGTGCTCCAGCCCTCTAATCCTCTTCATGGACCTCTGCTGGACCTGTTCCAACAGTTCCATGTCATTTCTATGTTGAGGACTCCAGAACTGGACACAGTACTCCAGGTGGGGTCTAACGAATGCAGAACAGAAGGGGCGAATCACCTCCTGCAACCTGTTAGTCATGCTTCTTTTGATGCAGCCCAGCATACAGTTGGCTTTCTGGGCTGCCAGTGTGCACCGCAATGTGAGCTTCTCATCCACGAGTGCTCCCAAGTCTTTTTCCTCAAGGCTGCTCTCCAGTCATTCTCTGTCCAAACTGTATTTTTGCTTGAGATTGCCATGTCCCAAGTGCAGGACCCCGCACTTGGCTTGGTTGAACTTCACACCATTTGCACGAGTGCACCTCACAAGCCTGTCCAGGTCTCTCTGGATGGCATCCCTTCCCTCCAGTGTGTCAACCACACCACCGAGCTTGGTGTCATTGGCAAACTTGCTGAGGGTGCATTTTATCGCATTGTCCATGTCTCCAACAAAGACGTTAAGCAGCACTGGTCCCAGTACTGACCCCTGAGGAACACCACTCATCAGTGGCTGCCTCTTTGACATTAAGTCGTTGACCACAATTCTTTGAGTGTGGTCATCCAGCCAGTTCCTTATCCACCAAGTGGTCCATCCATTGAATCCATGACTTTCCAGTTTTGAGACCAGGATGTTGCACGAGATAGCGTCAAATGCTTTGCATAAGTCCTGGTAGATGACGGCTTTTGCTCTGCACTTGTCCATCAAGTCTGTGGCAGTATCATATAAGGCCACCATTTTTTTCAGGCAGGATTTGCCCTTGGTGAAGCCATGTTGGCTGTCTCCAATCACCTCCTTATTTTCCACGTGCCTTAGCAGAGATTCCAGGGTGATACTTTACTCTTTGATGATACTGGTTTGTGGGGTGCCATTTGTCTTGGGTCTCTGACTGCCCTGGTTAGCAGTCCAGCTCAAGCACGCCAATGTCCATTTCCATAGGAGTGGAGAGGATGAGATGATGTGTGCTCTTATCTTATTGCAGGAGAAAGTGGGGATACTGTAGGATGCATACATTGATCCTCAGTTCAGACTATGAGATGAAGGATTGTTTTCAATGCTATACAGCACTGGCTGTATTTTGAACACAGCTATAATACTGAAAAATCAAACAAAGCAATTCTCCTGTTTTTTTTTAGAAGGCAAAAAAAAAGGATAGCTTCACAACTTCTAAGCTTTTGAAGGTAAAGGGTGTTCTACTAGGGCAGCAAAGTTTTTGTCATGTGACAGTTCAAACCTGAATACCTTCATTAAACACATCAGTAGGTGTGTGCTGCGTTATGCCAGTGATTCTGTCATGTCTTCCCATTGAAACTGATAGCATGAGAAAGTAAAATATTAGAAAACTAATCCAAAATGACAATGGAAAAAATCTTACTGAAACAAACCGAAGCTTTATTTGTAATTTCTTTAATTAAGCCTGAGATTTCATCTCCTTTGCTTAATGAGGATATAGCACAGACCATATCTTGAGTAGGAAGGAAAATCAGAACTGTGATTGGGTTAAAGGCAGTGTTGAACTTCTGCATTCTTTCTTGCATTTTGAAGAGAAGACATTAAAATACTTAATAACTGCCTTGGCTGAGGAAAAGATGACTGGCTGCCAGTCAAAGATATTCCACGTACATATTCATATTATTAGGAGGACTCCCAGAGCAAGATAAAATATATCCTGAATAGTTCTAGGAACTGTAGCAATATTCAGTGGCATGAGATTGTCAGCAGATTTAGGGGGAGGAATGGATGGAAGTTCAAAAGAGATGGATGAAGAATTAGAACATGATTAGTGTGCCGTGCTCAATGAGTTTAGTGTCTCCTAATAGCACAATCTGAGCAAATTCTGCATTGTTACCACAGCAAGCATTAGCACAGCTCTGTTGCTCTACATAGTGAATAATGTGTCAGAAATTAAGTTGAAACACCATACGTTTTAAAATTAAAAATTATCAATATTATTCAAAACAAATATATAGAGAAAATAACAGAGCTCTGCAGAAGAGGTAAAAGAAGAGTCCACGTTCTAACTTAAGATGGTCAGCCACTTCTAGAAATAATGAAATGTGATAATGCTGCACTGATTGCTTTTTATTTTTGTGAACTGTTTCTCAAATGAGGAAGTCATTACTACATTAAAGAATAATGTCAACGTATACGTGCAGGGTGATAAACAGAATAAAAAATGTGTTTGTGTCTCCTCTACTTCTGTTATTCTTAAGAATCAGACTTTTGCTTTAATACATGCTGATATCTGAGAGTCTGACATCATCTCTGAGGTATGCGCAGTCTCTACATAGTGCATACTAAGACTAGATAAAAACCAGACTTTTTACTCTGGCAAGACTTTTATGAAAACTTGAAAGCTCTGTCTCAGTGCAATGTGGAATGAAGAAAGCTGTTTGAAATCTAGAAAGTTAATGGGCGAATAATATTAATATCTATTTCTGAATATCTGCCACACTATGTCATTTATCTGTGTGGTTTGTTTGTGCCTATAAACAGAATACGGAAGATTCATATTTTAATGATCAATTTAATAATAATTAACACACTCAGTAACAGGATCTACTAGTAATTAGAAGTGTAAATACTCACAAATGGAAAGAGGTAAGTCTTATGGGAGCCTCCTATGTTAGTTGGAGGGAAAAACAATTAAAAGGGTTATTAACTGCTTTAAGGACATGTTAATGAAGGAGGAAACATTCCACAAAGTTTTCTTCCTTGGCAGCAGGCTGAATATTTCAATTGTGCTTTAATTTCAATAATCTATTTTGAATAATGTGAAAGAGCAGGGTCTTTTTCATAACATTACTCACAGACCTACATAAAAATCATGCTCCTCTTGCTGCTGAGGTAGTTTTATTGTCTACATGTCACCATAGCTGAGTTGTCATTTTTAAGGCAAATCTCATAACCCTTTTGTAACTGTAGCTTGACACTTAATTAGACTTGGCTGGTCTGATGAGGTTGCAGCAGTAATTATGTCCGCATATCCTTTTTCACATGAAATATTTAGTTATTAGCCATTGTCAGCTACTTTGGCCTTTTGAGCACAGGGAGCCAGCTAAGAATTCTAACAGCTATCTCAAATGTTTAATTACATAATGCATATCTAATTCAAATTTAAATGTGGACATTGGTAAACATTCTTAGATATTTTGAGAAAAGTCACCTGAAATAATTGAGAAGTCTAGCCAATTTGTAGATATCTGCTATATTGCAAGTATAAGTTTGACTCACCATTCTAATTACAGGGTGCATTTGTCTGTAGCTGAATCTTGCCCAATGCCAAATGACACAGATGACACAGAATGGCTTTACCATACATCCCAAATACTGTACTTTACATTGAGTACTGGGCTTCACACAGCATGGAATTATATCCACAGAACATAGTATGGAACTATTGACCACAGTGAGTATTTTTAAACTATAATACATCAAAAGAGATACTAGCTATTCCCTGTCAAATAGACAAATTTTTTTTTTACATCATAAATTTCCTATGTACTTCTTGCTTGTTATTTTCACTTGCTTTTTATTGACTTCTTAATTCTAGGAATGTTTTTTTTCTAGATCAGTGAACTTTTGGTCATATTTCTGCAGCCATTGTTAGTTAAATCGATGAGATGGTCCTCCCAGTTTGTTGTGATCAGAAGATTGAAGCCGTAAATTTAAAAATGTTATATATACTTTGTCCATTCTTCACATGTTAAAAAGACTTACTTCACACAGTATTAGCAAGGAGGCAATTGAATTCCTAACAAATAAGTTTTTGAACACTGTATTTTACCATATTTTTGTGCATTCTTGGAACACTGGCTCCTCCTGCATATGCAAATTAGTTAGAAGAACCAATTTACATGATTTCATTCTTTCTGGTGTGCACTACCAAATACTCAGAAGTCAGTTTATTATTTTTTTGAAAGGAAACTGCTATGGAGATTAGCACAGTGTTAGCCATTCCTTGCCTGAGTATACAGATACACAGATATATGACTTGACTGCATGTAGAGATGACTTAAGTGAAATGAGAGATCTGAATGACTCAAAATTGAGGAAATTTTAATCAGAGTTTCTGAGATGTATCTGGAATTCATATTTTGGAAGAATATGACAGCTTTATAAATCTTCTAGCTTGTTTAGTGTTCATGTTATCATACAAGTAAAAGGAGCAGCAAATAGAGTGTAAACTGTGAAGTGTATTCACATAATTTATAATTTGTACTGTAACCATATTTCTGTTTGCATTTTTAGCCATGTTTGATAGCAGACAGAAGAGATGGGCATTTTTAGGTCTTAATTCTTACACGTTAGCAATTTTCTACAGTGAGAGGAAGCAAACCTGTGTTTGGAATGGTGATGTGTGGTGTGCACTGAGTGCGGTGTTTTAAGAGCTGGCACCCAGCCACCTTGATTTATGTAGTATCAGCCGTTAGACAAATTTATGTGACACTGAGCCAAACATTAATCATAGTTTAATTGAGTTGATTTACTGATATGAGGCAGAGAAAGAACATCTTCCATGCAACACAGGTACCTTACTATTCCAGATGTGCACTGAGGAACTGACTTTCTCTTTTTAGGAAAATAGTGAAAGATACCTTAAAAGACAAAAGTATAATCTATAGCACAGATTCAAATCTAAAGCTCCAGTAACTCAATAGAGAAAGGCTTAATATAACCACTGTTTGCTAGCAACTTGTGAGCAGCAGTGTTCTCCAAAGGTGAGAGCCAGAACCTAATTTGTCATTAATTTCTTCGTATTAGGAGGTTTATTCGTTGAACATGTATGGCTTACAAGACAAAGAATCAATTGAGATCTTTTGAAATCCACTGATTTGATCAGCTCTCCAGCCAAAATTATGAACTAAAAAACTGAAGTTTCAGAACAGAGAATTAAAGAATAAAACTATTATCAAAGTTGCTATACTTTGTATTTTATTTTTCTCTTAATTATTTGTGTCTTCTTACTCTGTTTTTATAAATGATTTCTGATTGGTCAGTTTCTGCATAGTTCACATAAATTATGCAGTTTTTTCAAGGCTTTCATTCAAGTGATATGCCTTCTTTCAGTTATGATATTCCTTAAATAAAAATTCTAACACAAATACTTGTATTTGTTAATAGTAACCACAAAGTTGAGCAGATTTAACTGAGCCAGATTCAGATTTTTTGTTAATAGGAATAGAAACAGGATATATATTTTAAAAAATCACAAAACAAAACCCAACAGCCCAACAAAAATGTTTTAGACTTATAAGGCTGAAACACACTTGGAATCAAACAGGGATCATAGGTTAACAATTTCAGTAGACAAAAATAATGGTTGATTTAGAAAGACGAAACAACATATTATTTTTCTGTTATCCAGATTGCCTTCAGAAAGCATAAATTTTTTTGGGTTGCTCTTTGTTTATTTATTCTCAATATGATAATTTGAAGTCCTCTTCATTTTTAAACCCTTTATTTTCGAGCAAATGCTTTTTCTGAAGACAAAAGCTTGTTACTTTCTTGTTACTGCTTATGTTAATGGAGACACTGATGGTATTCTAAGTTTTTTTTGACTAAAAGATGAACAAATGATTGTGTCTTTTTCTCTTAACTTCCCTCCAAATATTTGTAAAACTGGGTAGAAGATTTCTGCATGGCTTAACTTTCAAGACAACATTCAATGGAGAGGCTATGCATCCTCTAGTCTTTCAAACACTTTTGAAATCCCAGAATGATTCCTAAACAAATACACAGTATAAATTTAGCCAGGGTATATGAACCTTAACACAAGCCAAAAATTATTTTTAAATCTTGTGATCTGCAAATTTGGAAGGCACATAAGGCTGTGCAAATACAGATCTTGGGTGGCTAGTTAGTTGGCTCAAACCAAATGAACTTACTGAAGCTTCTTTGGTGCAACTACTCTAAGATCCTATTTTAACTGTACTGCTGTAAGGATGTACCAGCTTGATAGAAAAGTAAGTAGTACATAAATCTAGGTAAGCTAGTGCTGTTTAGTTCTTCTGTTCTCTATTAATATTTGTATTCTTCATGACTTCTCTGAACAGCACATGTTACATGAGGATTGTTTAAAGTTTCAAAACTGTAAGAAATTGGCATGACGCATTTCACATTGGCAAAAAAATGGTCATCAGCATTAAAGTACATGTCAAAAGTTATCAATTAACCAGTCAATGGGAAAAAATAGATTTCTAGAGCAAAAACTTAAATTTCCCTCCTTTGCCCATCCCGTCTACTTGTTTTCTTGTATTCATCGGAAGAACAGTTGAGTGTACAATAATTCATACCAAAAAATATATTTTGTGGTATGGAAATAATCTTTTAGTGGGCAAGAATTTAAAGAATTAGAAGCAGGTCTTGGATTTAGAGATGTATTTTTGAATGATGATAGTGTTATCTGATTTAACTTTTGTTTGCATTACATTTTAGGAAACTTTTAAAATTAATTTCAGTATTTATTTGGACTGTCATGAAGATGCACACAGTCATGTAAATATGTCATCTGGCTATACGAGTGTACTGTGGCAAAGGTAGTTCACTCAGGTAGGTAGAGCAGTCTCCTATTTTTCTTTCATAGTAATTTAACTCTACAGGCGGCAATTTAAATAAATGAATGTGAACCACCTGGGTAGCCAGGTGTAGTATCAACTAAACGGGAATGAAGCTGCTTGATTTGATGTAAGAGGAGCACAAGGCAAAAGAAAAATAAAGAACAAAGTTTGAAGGCACAGTAGAACAATTTCTGGTTACTCCTGTGTTTTCTTGACTCTTGTTCCTTTAGGATAGCTGAAGCAATTCAGTTTCATTGTTCCCTGAGTATCTCATGAATATTTCAGTTCCAAATGGTTGAATGTTGTTTTTATTAGTCCATTTAGATTGCAGTACAAATATATATTCCTGCATGTGGCTGAGATTTGGAATTAGGGAATATTTGTGGCATGAGGCAATAAACAAAAAGAAATGCATGCTGTACAGTTCAATACAGTTGTAACAATTGAGTGATTTTTACAGTTCACACTTACAGTGTTTCACAGACCTGGGACTTGACCTACCATACCTTTTATTTTATATTTTAATATTCATTTCTTGCCAATAGCACTGTCTAGTTCCATCACCCTGAAAAGTTATCAGACTGTGAAAGAAAGACAATCCTTATACTCCATTTCTTTTTATCTTTCTAGTGCAGTTTTCTTGTTTCCTTTTTCAGCTGTCCTCAATGTACCAGTGAACATCCTTAAAAGAGCAGCTCTGCTGAGCCACCAGCAAGAAACACTTGCAAAGCATGTTCCTCGTGCATGAGTTTGATTTGATGAGTTTGTATTTGATTGTGTGCACAAAAGTGGGGTAGTTCTCTGTGGACAAATAGGCACACAGCTCAGATCCCTGTCCCAAAGAGATAATTACTGAAATTACTAGCGTGCTAGTTAAAAAGTTAAGAGAGGAAGATCTAGACTGGTTAATTTGTCCATGCATAGTTTTGTGGGGGCTTTTTCATGAATTGTTCATTTTTATTTGCTTGGTGATTTTTTGATATTTAATTATTATCCTTCCTTATTTGTTAGGTTAGGAAGGTTTGGTTCTCTTATAGCTAAAGCAAACGAGTCCTCAGACTTTCCCTCTGGCCAGGTTTCTTGAAGTGCATGGCATAACATAGGCAAATATCAGTGTGTGGATTCCGAAGAAGCCTATTTCAAAATATTTTACATTGCTAATGAAAGGCAGGATAGTACAAGGAACACAATCCCTTATATAATACAGCCTGCTAGAATTTAGCCTGCAGCAGTTTGTTAGGTACTGGCATCCAGTCTAAATAATCAGGTTACTGAAAGGAGGAGAAAATTCTTAAGAAGTGGTTTTAGCAGTGGATATGTCAGGTAATGACAAAACCCAGAGGCCAGAAATTGACAGATACTGTTCCGGCATCCAAAGGTATCTGTTTTGCTTCTGGAATTTCTTCTGGGTCAATAGAATGTAATTAGGTTGTTGATGGATCACCTAGTTTGCTGTGTTGACCTTGATCCCCTTTGGGGTTTGTATCTGATTCCAAGAAATTAGAACACCTTTGTCTGGGACTAGGATAAGATATTTTATGAGTCTGCCTCCCATGAGATTTATGCATGGCATTCTTCTGTGGTAAACAATCTCCACCCATCCTCCTAATATTCTTTTTTCAACACAATATAGAGGCCCTAGGGACACATCATACTTATCCACCAAGCAGCATCTGTTGGAAAATCAGAGATAAAATTTGCAGCATCTCTGTCACCAAAAAAAAATAATGCAGGTTTTAATATGTGCATGCATAAGTTAATTCTTTAGGAGAAGCGCCTTAAGCCATAGATGTAAAAAAGAACATCAATGGAATATTGTTACTGGCAATCAAATCAGATGTCTCTGAAGGGTGTCCAGGCATGTGCATTGGAAGAACACTATTCTGTCCTCATTTCCTTTGCTGGCACAAGCAGCAGTCTGCTGATTTTCAGATAATTAAGGATTGTATGATGAAGGCAGCAGGCATATTTTTTGATAGAAAGGTTGAGATGAAGGTGCCAGCCAAGTCTGGAAGATTCTGTAATTTGATGTGACTGCTGTCAGGAACACAAACTTGCTGAAATTAGATCTACTGGCTACCACCAGAGTAGTTGGTGAAGTGAAAAATGTACATGCAGGGCTTAGATGGGTTTCCTGAAGTCACTGATTGTATTTTTTCATACATCACTCCAGGGCTAAGAAGTACAGCGTTAACCTTCTGTGTACCAAAGCTGATAATTTGCATTTCATGAAATTCTAAAGCATCGATGACTTTAGCTGTTTTGGATCCCAACTGCCAAGGCAAAAGGAAAACCTTACACCTTTCAAAAACTTGGCTCTTGTTATTCTTTATTGATCTGTCAACACTGTAAGCAGAACATAGCTAACTGATTGCTAACAGGAGACCAAAAGAATATGATTTTGCACGATACTTGCTGTAGCTTAGCATGTTTGAACCTAATCATTCTCAGAGGAGATGTAGAGAGAAAATACCTGAAGAGGTTGGATGTCTAATAATCAATTGTGAGCAAAAAACCTGCCCTGTTCCCACCCCATTCTCCTCCTTTTTTCTTGTGTACACACACTCGAAAAGAGTGGAATGAGGCTGGAGGCCTATCTGACCCAGATCTTCTTGATCGTACAAAGCCAACACTCAAACAGAGAGGACCCTCTTCTTGCATTGTTTCATGTCGTTTGGTTTCAAGCTAGTAGAATAGGATAAACTGTAGGACTGACCAAGTAAGTTAGTGTGGAACTTACTTTCTGAAGACGCAAATGAAGACAGGAATATGTCTGCTTTATTGGTGCTGGCTTTGTTATGTAGAGGTTTGTTCTGATGGTTGGGCAGGATGTATCAGAGGGACCAAGACCATCTTGGAACCATCGTCATGTTCTGGTCACTGTTGATTGCTTTAACTCTGGCCTGGGTTTCAGCTCAATGCTTTAAAACCTGCTACTTTTAAGAAGTAAAAAGCCTTGCCTCGGTTCATCAGTATTCAATTCTGTAGCAGCTAGTTTCTTGATTCAAGAGTTCATTGGTATCGTATTTAAGGAGCAGACCCTCAAAATGGCTGAAAAAAACAACAAACTGAAGTTCACTCTGAGACGAGCAAATGGTTCAGCTTTTTAACTGCTCATTTATTATAAATTATTCCCACATTCTGTATACACCAGATTATCCACTCCTACAAATAATTGAATCTAATATATGTAATGGATTTTTAATGGCCATGTACAATGACACTTATATATGGATTTTTACAGGTATGTTTATAATATCTTTCAATTAAATATAACCGGAGACTTTAAAAGCTCCAAACTTTGCTTCACTTTCTGAATTAGTGTACAGTAGACACTCTCTTTTTACTCTGTACTGCCATGTTTGGGTTTTTTTATTTTATCCTGAGTTACTTTTTTGTTTGTCTGTTGGGCCAGAAAACACATTGAAGGTGCTGGATGTATGGGTAGATTTTCCATAACTAAACCAATATTTATCATCTGTCTTACTATGTTTTGGAGGAATTTTTACTTTCTGTGTCCTTTTCAATAAATTCCAGTTTTAATTGTCTTCAAAAGAAGCTTTGAACTGAGTAGCAAAAATCTGGCTTTGGTCATCAGAGTGTGAAGTAGAAACCTGCCACCTATCTGAATCTCATTATGTTGTATGATCTACTAGAATAATATGCAATTTTAGTATTTTTCTTGCTAAAAGACTTGAATGGTACATAGGCAAATTTGAAACAGAACTGAGTTACTGTTTTTGGAGTCACCTTTCAAAGAAATGCAAAGTACTTTGTTCCTGGTTAGGATAGTAAAGGTATAAAATATCTTTTATTACTAGCTCTGTAGGTGATGCTACAGACCACAGCAAGAGAGACAATGCTGTTAAATAACGACAAAAAGCCTCCACGGAGCTGCTGTCACTTCTGAGGCAACAGAAGCAGGGGCACTGCTGCCATGTTTGTAGCATTGGCTGCCCAGCATAACTAGTGCGCACACAGCGCTGAGCAATGACAAGTAAAAACCTCCTCCAAGTTATGGCTCCCTGGTTTGAGGGAAGAGCACAAGTGGAATTCACGGTTTGCTGTCTTGCCTGTGTCTGTCTTTCTACGAACATGCGACATCCCGTTCTCAAAACTATGGGTAAACTCAAGAGCTTGTGGGCTATTTGCACAGAGATAGACTAGACTGAATATTTACTTAATCCACATACCCTTTTATATTAAAACTGTAGGGAATAAAACTGTTCTTATACTTCATTAGCTGTTAATAGCCATATTATAATTTACAGGTTCACAGTTTTTGTTACTACATGCAGCAATGTTTATTTAGAACAAAAGCTTTTAACCAAAGTAAACTAGTTTATGTGCAATTCAGTGGTGATTTATAAGATTGTGGGTTCTCTGAAGCTGCATGCAGGTGATTCCTTCTGCCAGGGATGAAGGGACATGTCAGCACGCAGAGGTTATAATACGTTAAGAAGTTTTGAGGGGATGGTGAAAACTCTGGAAAGCAGACTCCAAAGTACAGTAAACTACCTATTAACTGCCTGGTTACTAATCCTCTGAGCCAAATAAGGCTACAGGCTTAATGAAGGCAATTAAATGTGTGCAATTTTTATCTGAGGTAATTAAAGGGATACTGCAGTTTTTCAAAAAAATAGTAATTTTATTAATCTTAGGTGTGCTAATGCACAGATAAAATTTGTAAAACACAAGCAATGGCAAATAAGATCAATAAAAATACATTAATGTGGAAATATTTGCTTTATGAAGCTCAATTTTTACCCTAAAATTCATTTGCAAATGATTTACTGAAGCTAAAACCAGCATGTGGACATGTACACTTGTAAAACAAAAATATGAGACTTAAATATTTGTAAGATATCTGATTTACTTGTAGCTGGAAACTGGAATGTGATTCATGAATGCAGTCTTATTCACAGTTGCATAGATCAGCTATCTACCATTAGATATTATAAAAATAATTACTGGTCAGTATCACTTCCCTTTCTAATGGCATGCTTTATGAAAACAGATCATTAAAACAGTGTTGGTTTTTTTTGTCTTTTTGCTCTTCTGAGATTTTTTTTTCTTCTTTCTTTTTAATACACTATATTCTGTCCTTTAAACCCGTGATATTTAGGCTAGGTTTTTCTGTGTACTCATCTCGTAATCTATGAATCTCCCAAAATTATTAGGCATGCATATGTATGAAGTATGCATAATTTACTCAACTGTACACAGATAACACAACTTTAATTGCAACAAGTGCCAAACTTCTCCTTTGGAGAGGTAAAAATGTTTTAGTCACAAATTCCCCTTCTAAATCAAAAAGCCATAAATTGAATTCTGTTATATTTTGAGCAAGTTCTGAGGGATGCAGTTCCTACGAGGGAGTGCAGTGCCACTGAAATCATGGTGTGTACATTTGCTGTAACTCTCTGCGGGAGATCCCCATTCTAGGCCTATGTCCATTTATAAATCTTAAGAGATGCTAATTAGGTCCACACCCTAATTTATTCCTGACATTATTGTAAAACAAGAATCATTCCTGAGCCCAGAAAAATAACTAATGGAGGGAAAAAAGGAAAAAGAATCAAAGGAAAAAGCTAATAACCATAGAAAACCTGAAAAAAAAATATTCTTCTAAGCATTTTAATTAGGTAAATACGTATTAACCCTGAAGACCAAGTTTTATAGTTAATTAAACTATGTATTTTTTAAAATTGCTCTTGTTAGATTTTCCATTGAGGTAGATGAATTCAAGCATGGCCATAGGCATATGAAGACTTGGAATGCACGTCCATTAAACTGACAAACAGCTTGCCAGATGGAGCCAATGGAAACAACTCCTTTCCTGACAACTGTAAATGCTGCACAGTGATTAAAATAATGAGACTGAACTGCTACAGTGGCTGCAGCAGATTTCTGTGATTCCATTTGAAGAGGGTTCCAGTATTTGTTGTAATGCATGCCTCTGTCACTGTCCGAAGATCTTCATATTGAGAAAAAAAGTCAGAAGTGGATAACCTGGGTTATGAAGTTAAAATACTCAGGTCAGTAGTAATTATCAGAAATTAAGATATCTTAGTTAATATCCGTATATTTGCTTTTTCAGTTGTGGAGTTTTCTTATATGAAAAATTTGTGACATTGAAAAGTATTATGAAGTATCCAGGCAGAACTGATGAAATCACAAGCCTAAAATCTCATTTGAATTTTTTCATTGATTCATTCTTAGGCTACACTTTTTCATAGGGAACCTCTTAGTCTTTTCTGTTTCGCTGTTAGTAGTGACCTCGGAGTAGAGGTAGTTAAAATGGAACATGGGGAAGGTTTCCTTTCTAAAATTAATTTTCATAGAATTTAGCCAAGAAGTGTAAATTCTATCTAAAAAGTGGACATTTCTGTGGGAAATGTAAGTATCCTCAATGAAAATGTCATAATATAATGTTGATATGAGGAATATGAAAATTAGCTAGTTTTTTACTATAACACATTTTTTTTGTGTTGTTTAAATCTTTTTTCATTTTTCCCCCTAAAACAGTTATGTTTTAATTGCTTTTACTGCAAATATAGCCATAAAGTGCTTTTTTTGCCTGATTTTATATTTTAAATTAACTCTTGATGTTTTTTCTCCTCTTCATGCATAACAGTCAAATTCACATGCTGAAAAAAGTTGTAATCCTAACCATTCTGTTTTATAGACAAGCTACATAATACATGAGCAGCAGGTAAACATCTTTGTCTTTATAGGTAGGTCCAGATGACTTATATTTTATATTATATGTTTTTATTTATATATATGGACATATACACACTTTATTTTTTAAAAAAGAGGCCTTTCATTGTTGCCCTGAGAGACTATAGGGCAATGAAGTATGGCCTTTGAAATATATATCTTTGAAATATAGGGCAGCAGCGGTGGTGTAAATCATAATACTTCTATTAAATCTATGTAGTTAAATTAGTATACAGTCACTGAAATTGAAATCAGAATTAGGTTCAGCCTACACATTACTTATTTAAATCCCTTCATGATTATTTTTAATTTCTTATGTAGACCCATCTAAAGTCAGTTACGTGACTGCTTTTTGAAACTAATGACTGGGGTTTTCTGGGCACTGATATAGTAAAATTGGTAATTGAGTACACTAAAAATATGAACAGTTACAAATGTCGTGCATTAGGGCCTAAACAGGAGAACTGAATGAAGCCTTCAACTATTAGAACAGTTTTATAATGTAATACTCTAACAAATGGGCTTAAACATGAAGAGGTCTGGCATAGTGTATGGGTATTGCGTAAGTCGTAATAGAAATGTAATTTACCGGCATGTGATTTAGTGGAGCTTCAGCATAGGTGAAATGCTTTCTATCACGCTACCCGGTAGGGAACCTATACTGCTAGCTACAGTATATGCTATCCTGAGTGCTCCCATGCAGACAAAAAACCAGTGCTTCTTGTCTAGATCCCTGAATTCAGAGTTATACTGAGCAGTTTAACAAAGGTATTTCTCAGTTCAGGCTACATTTTTTAATTTGGTTTCATGATTCCAGAGGAGAGTGCATATTACACTTAATTTAAAAATAAAGACTGGAACTAGAAGTTATTACAATCTTTGCAGTGACAACTTCTCACTTATTTATGCAGGCTCCATCTTCTGTCACACAGGTAATGTATTTGGCTTCAAAGTCAGAGGCTCAGATAACTGAGGTAGAACTCTAATAAATGAACCTTTAACAGTGAGGCTCAAGAAGCAGTAATTTGGAAATAATATATACATTTAAATATGGTGCATCAATTTCCTTGCTATGCCCTGTGTCTTTATACAACAGAAAGAGTGTGAAGTCTAACAATAGGTCAGTGCTCGTCCCGCTATACTCAGCACAGATGAGGCCCCACCTTGAGTACTGTGTCCACTTTTAGGCCCTTCACTACAAGAAAGACATAGAGTTGCTGAAGCAAGCCCAGAGATGGGCAATGAAGCTGGTGAGGGGTCTTGAAAACAAGCCTTATGAGAAGAAGCTGAGGGAACCCAGGTTGTTCAACCTAGAGAAGAGGAGGTTTATTACTCTCTACAACTACCTGAAAGGAGGTTGTAGAGTGGTGAGGATTAGTCTCTTCTCCCAGGTAGCAGATGATAGGACAAGAGGAAACTGCCTCAAGTTGCACCAGGGGAGGTTCAGACTGGATATTAGGAAAAAAATTTTGCACTGGAATGCTTATCAAGCATTGGAATGGGCTGTCCAGGGAAGTGGTTGAATCACCATCCCAGGAGGTATTTAAAAGATGGGTAGACATGGTGCTTAGAGATACGGTTTAGTGATGGGGTTTTTTATTGGAGTTAGGTTGATGGCTGGACTAGATGAACTATTCTGTGATTCTAATTATATTATTTATAGGCCTTCAAGCCTGCAACCTTCCACCCTCACCACTCTTTCTCATTATATTTGACCGAAGTTCCATCAGCTTCCCAAAGTCCCATGACAATACACAAGAGTCCTTGAATATACTTCTGATGGTAATTAGAATTTCTCACACCCAGTAGTTTTTAGAGAAAAGCATATTTCTTACTGGTTGTCCTGCCTGTTTTCTAATTCTGCATGGTTCTTACTAGTTTATACATCATTTATAATCTTTTTACTCTTTGAAAAGAATGAGACGTTTCTGATCATCCTGACAATTGGACTGGATAATCATAGGTCCCTTCCAACTGAACTATACTTTTTCTATTCTATAACCATGTCTTCATTATGTGTTAAAGACCTGTACTCAAGTCATGAGTGAAATTTTGATCCTTTGCAGGGAAAACTGAAAAATTTCCTGCTTGTGGTTCTTGTAACTGGTGATCAGCATAATATGCTTAAGACCCCTTTCTCAATTACAAGAATAAGGAAAAAGAATACAGTTCACATATGTTACTTTTTACATCATATAATATTTTAATATTCCCAGGCAGAATGCCATGAATAAAAGGCTGAGATTTTGCTGTATCTGCGGTGGAGCTTTTTTGATGCTTTGCATAGCATCTGTAACAAACAAACTATTGAAATGAATAGGATAAGTTATACTTTTGGCAGTACTTCTAGATTCCCAAACTGTGGGAGTCAGCATCCATAAATCATTTATGAACTGCCCAGGAAGCAAAAGTGAAATTAGCTAAACTATGTTTTAAATACATTAAAGAGAAGAATTACAAATACCATTTCAAGCATAGCAGTAAAATGGGCTCCACATTTTCTTGGTATGAATGACTCCTTTGGTAAAAGTGGCAGCTCTCAAGGGTCCTTGATCTTTTCTTCCTGAACATAAGTAGATCAGTATTTCTGTCAAAACTTTTGCTGTGTATACAGAAGTTCTCTTTTCTAAGGCTATTCACAATATTTTAAATTGTATTTGTGAGTATTTGTGTCTGTTTGGCTCTTATGTTTGGATACTGAAGTTACAAGCTTTTTTATTAGTGTCCATAGAATAATTTCAATGAGTAGTTTTCCACATACCTTTGTAAGACTTCTGTATACCAGAAAGACTCTTACAAATAACACTGACTCACTTGAGTAAGCAAAGGAAGGAGTCCGTAACAAAGGCAAAGAAATGAACACCTTTTGTTTTCATTATATTTGTGTCCTACCTTTGGCCTAAAATCTACCTGGATGCAAAATGCCACTTTATCCTGTATAGCCTACCCATTCTACTTCCTAGTACTTTGTTCCATAGTTATTGTGAATTACCTGTTTGATCAAGGGCAAAATCAAAGGAAAATGATTACTGTATTTGATGATGACAAAGTATTACATTGTTTAAGTGAAACCAGTGCTGTCTAGTTGGGGTGCCTATTTTTAAGCTTCCTTTTGAGATTCAGACCTCCAAATAAAAATAGACTGCATTTTGTGAGTCCTGAGGTCAATCTGAACTGCAATTAAACAACAGAATGAAAAATCAACCTAGAAATTTATTATTTACATGCCTCTAGGCAGTCAAGTGTTGGGCTTTAGATATATGAAAATGCGGGAAAGTATTACATTAATACTGCTTATAAAAGTGATAACTTCAGTGACCTAATTTGCCAAAAAGCCCATTGAAAGTTAATGAGATATATACGGCAAAGTACTCGGTTTTCTTCTGGAAGAAGCTTTCTTTTAGTCAAGAAGTGCTTAAATGTCTCTGAAAAGCAGTATATCACATTTTTTGTTTAATCCAACTTCAGTAGTATATATTGGTTTTTATATACATATAAGACAAAAAAAAATTTTTTTTCAGCTTCACAGACTAAGAATTTATTTACTTTTATTTTCCAATTGATGAATTGAATAACAGAGTATCTACTTTTCAAGAAGTTTTTAATAACGTGATGATTAAATTAAGTGGTCCCACACATTTTCTATGTGTCACTCTTCAGTCCAACGAAACAATAATATGTTGAGGCAAGATCATTTCATTAGAGCTACATGGCATTCTTGGAAACTTTTCACTCAGTGTGATTTTATTAGAACAGATAAATCAATGAAAATGAATAAACAGCTTCAACTGATCTTATTTTGACCTGTTCAACTCCGAAATGCAAACTGGAGTGATCACAAATCCCATATTCACTACGCAGTGAAAAATCAGTAAAATAAAAAAGACAACTAATGAATGACATCAAAACCTGAAAAATGTGTAAATAATTTTCTAAAATCAGATGATAAATATTCCTGACAAGTTCAGGATGACTTGTGAAGGTCAGAGTCGTAAAATCATAGAATAGTTTGGGTTGGAAGGGACCAGGCTGAGCAGATTGTCCATCTGGTCACACCTCACACAGCTTTTCTCACTACTGCTTTTCTCACTCACTACCAGTGAATGAATCTGGCACTGTCTGGAGCCTGAGACCTGGACGGCTACATGTTTTCATGGGAGCTCTGTCTGGCTTGCTGCATGCATACCATTGGGTGGATACCATAGCCATGCTTCTTTTGAGAAGTTGATGACCACCAATTGAACTCCCCTCTTGAGCTGTGGGATGCCCTTCCTGCATGCCATGCTGCACAAACTGCTGTCCTGGGGGGCACACCACATTTTGCCTATGCGGGTCTCAGTCCTTCTGCTCACTAGTGTTCGCCAGGCTGCTTTTTATGAGTGTGGTTGCAGTTGCTCTGGCAATACCCAGGAGCTGCTGGCTCCTGGTGGGTACCTCCACTGCCCTGATGTTTCCCTGCCTCAGAAGAACTTGCAGTGAGCCAAGATCTGCTGCTCCACTGTGGTTTGGACTGACCCCAGAGCAGCTCTCCTGAGTGATTGACTAGCTCAGCCCTTGGGGAGGACATGGGACAATGCGCCAGGGAACGGGGCACATGTCCCTAGAACATGTTGGTTTGTGAGGTCAGACAGGGAGTACATGTACCTGGGCCATCCTGATGCAGACGGGCACCCAAGCAATGCTGGCACCTGTGGGACTCATCCTGTTCTTGCTGGCAGCGGGTGGCCAGTGCGAGGATGCAGTGGCTGCCAATGTGGGCTATCACACCATGAGCCGCATTGCTGAGCTGTTGTCTCCCTCCGAGTGCCACCAACTCCAAGAGTGGCTAGTGCAGCCCAACGAGGAACTAGAGGAGCAGGAGCTGAAACAGTTCTCGGAAGAGAACAACATCAGCCACCGCCCCCGGGACCTCCGTGGCCCTGTGGGATGCCTGGAGGGCCTACACAACTGGCTAAGGACAGCAGGAGAGGAGATGACCTGGGACTGGCTGGCCCATGGCCTCCGCCAAATTGGGCGTCCTGACATCGCCCAGGAGCTGGGGAAAAACCTGAACCAGGACAGGAGCCTGGAGTTGCAGAGGAGCCTGGAGGAGTACAACCGCAACGTGCAGCACTTCACCTACTCCCTGCTACTGGAGGACAAACAGAACAGCCAGGCACGAGGGAGGAGGGCACCAGATGGGGACCTGTACCTTGAGAAGCGGTCACGCTCCCCATACACCCGCAGCCTCTTAGGCTGGGTCAGCCCCTTGGTATTGGGAATTCTGGGGGGCTTCCTCACCTCCTTCCTCTTTGTCATGGTCACCCTGTACTTCTCCTGTTGGGTGCTGGGCATCTGATTATAGCCACATGCACTGCTGGTATTAAGATTAAAATCTGTATTTTAATCAAGAAATCACTTGCATTAATCCGATCAGATAGAAGTGGCATGTAAGTATTGGAGAAGAAAGGGAAAGACAAATATCACTGAGTGCGACTTTAAAAGACAAGTGAAGCAGTTAACTATTTATGTAATACTTTTTCTTTTTTTTTTTCCCCTAAATTAAATTTGCTCTTTTCTGAAGCACCAACGCAGCCAGTTTCTGGCACAGAGATGCTCCTTTCAGGGAGGCTTCTCACAGAAAGTGAAGGTTAGTCAGGACTCAGCAGCCACGGAGGAAGGTTGGCATACAGCATTATGCCTTACTTGAACAGACAAGCAAGAAACCATGCATGCTGTCTTGTAAAATGAATAACATTCTAAATTACAGCATAGTGAATGAATGGTTAATGATTGAGAAAATTTGACTGACAAATACATGGATCATGAGGAAGAGAGAAACGAATCTTAAAAGCGTTTTATTAAGCTAAGTAAATTAATAAAGAAGGAGTCACTGTTACACTTCTCTGCAGTCTACTTTTTCTCAGGAACCTCCTTTGGAAAGCAGAAGTTCCTGTTGTTCTGTTTTCAGTTCAGCTTCCAAGGGAGGTTTTGATTAGTCTTTCCAAATACATCCTCAACATTCATGGATAAATTTGTTAGAATAGTGAAAAGGTAAGGATGAAATCCCAGCTACACTGAACAAAACTTTTGTCTTCAGTATTATCTGGAATTTTTATCCGTGACATGCAGCTGTGCAAATAAATTAGCATTTTGATTTCAGAATTGTAAGCATGAAAGTCCAAAGATATGAATGCAAGAAGGGTCTCATGTTGATTTTGTAGATTTGGGCAGATGGAGCTCTGTTTAAAAAAATGTTCTTCAAGAGGCCGCTTGAGAAGTCAGCATATCCAATATAGCATATGATTGCATTTCCCTTAAGTATGAAGAACACTTTCAGCATTTTATCCTTTTGAGTGTTATTCATACATGTGGACACAGGATGCCATTCACAGAAGAAATGAGGCAACCTGTAATTCAGCTTGTTAGGTCTGTAGTTGGTAGAAAAGTAAGGAAAAAAGGAAACTTAAGAAATTAATTACAAGCTAGCAGCTCCTGGGGAGCCTGATTGTGCCAATATGCCTTAATGAGCTCATTGATTAGCCTCACCTGGGACAACCCACAAGCCCAGATTAGAGCCTGCCTGAACTGCTGTGCTAGTTTTACTGGGACAGAGTTAGATTTTCTTCACAGTAGCTAGTATGGGGATACATTTTGGGTTCGTGCTGAAAACAGTATTGACAACACAGGTGTGCCTCAGTTACTGATGAACAGTGTTTAAACAGAGTCAAGGCCATTTCTGCTGTTCCCACGACCCCACCAGCGAGTAGTCTTGGGGTGCATAAGCAGTTGGGAGGGGATACAGCTGGGACAGCTGACCCTAATTGACCAAAGAGACATTCCATACTACATGATGTCATGCTTGGCAATATAAAGCTGAAGGAAGGAGGAGGATGTTCAGAGTGATGGAGTTAGTCTTTCCAACTGTCTGTTATGTGTGACAGAACCTGGCATTCGGGGAGGAGCTGAACATCTGCATATTGATGGCAAGTAGTGAATGAATTCCTTGTTTTGCTTTGCTTGTGTGTGCAGCTTTTGCTCTATCTGTTAAGCTGTGATTATCTGAACCCATGAGTTCTCTCAATTTTGCTCTTCTAATTCTTTCCCCCATCCCACCAGAGGGGAGTGAGCAAGCAGTTATGTGGTGCATATTTGCCAGCTGGGGTTAAACCACGACAACCATGCTGTAGCTCTGTCTGCCTCCAGCCCTGTCTACCAGATGGACTATGGACTTTGCAGTGGGGCCATCCAGCTCCCAGGTCAGACCCCATGCATGCACATTGTATCCTGTCTCTGGACCTGTCTCCTGGATGGACTTTGGACACAAGATATAGCCCTGTCTCTGGCCCCCGTCAGCAGCTGCTCCTGACAGAATTCTCTCTGGACCTTGGGCTTGATTCATGGCCGCATCTAGAGCTATTTATGGGCCCTTTTGCCAGTACTGTGCTCTGCCTGCCATGTTTGGACCTTGTGGGATGGTGCCCTGTTGGTGAGGGCACAGCCATCACAGAGGTCCCCCTTGGCTCCTGGCTCCCTTTCCCTAGGGGAGCAGTAGGCTTTTGCTACGCCCAGGCAGCAACGCTCGTCAACAGAGTCCTCTGTGATGAGTTCACCCTGTCACAGCCAAAGCTTTCAAGCCCACCAGCTTTCCCTTCGATGCTCTCCTTTAACTGAACACATCTATCAAGTTTACAAAATTGACGTGCAGCTATCCGATTCATAAGCTTGAAAGATAAAGAAATAGCTCTTTTTATGAAACCAAGGATGAAAACCAGAACATTCTGTAATACAGGACTTGTTGTAAATACAATCATAGACCCATTGCAGAACAGAGGAAAAAAAAATATGCCATTTTCTAAAGTTAATTTTATACCCAGATATTCTTTAAGTTGCAATATTACCAAAAGAAGATAGCCATAAAAAACATGGACTTCAGTGGAGCCATAATTTCACTCCAAATTGTCGCATTTCAGGTGTCTGTATTAAAGGGACCGTGCACTGCTCTGACATCAGTCGAGATGTTTCCACGTGACCTGTTATTGTGTTTCCAGGTGGGTTTTATTTCTTCTAAATTTATTAGTTACATTGGTGAGACACCTGGAGATCTTCAAGCTAATCAAGACTCTATGTTGTATAGTTATAGTAAACTATAGTTTCCACCCAATGAGTTTACAAATAAAATGTTGAGAAAGGGCAACTGAGGAGGCAGAAGGACGTGTCTGTAATAATAGAGTGATTCACTTTTGATAAACTGGCTTCTATGGATAAATTATTTTACTTCCTATCAGCTGGGGGAATTTTCAAGATGGTGCAGCAGATGAAAAGAGTTTGGAGGAGCATAATGATGTTGAATTGAGGACTTTATAATAAAGGTTGTCCCATATAGAAGGACCAGACTAGGGGTAAATATAAGGGTGCTAATAAGAAAAGCCTTCCTGAGAATGGTAAGATTAATAGAAAATATTAAAAAGTAAAAAGAAAACTGATAATTAATTAATGAGGGTTGTATAAGTAAAGAATAATGTGAAGGATGTTGGATGCAGTGAGACCATTCTTTTGGTGGCAGAATGAAAATTACAAAAAATGATGAACCAAGAAATTATCCAAATACCAGCAGACCAAAGGGTTTGGCAAGATTTGAAATGATCTGGGAGAGGAGGAACAAAATGAGCTTGGTTTTGGCTATGTTGCATTTCAATTAATGAATGTCCAAAGAAGGTGTAAGAAAGACTGGTATTTTGAAAGCTAGAAAAGCATTTGTGAGGGGACAGGCCAGAAAGATACGGTTTTAGAAGGATTAGGCCTGAGTATGATAGAGAATTTGAAGAAATTACCTGAACAAAATGGCTCTCCTTGGGTTAATAATAACTAGGCAGCCACAGAGCTGGTCTTTTTTCGCTTGAAGAGAAAGGCACGTAGCGTCTGACACCTTTGCCATCACTGGTGAGTAGACCATATTTTTTCAAAGATTATAGTTTCGAGTCTCTGGTTAGTAGAAATTGTGTGTCTGTTGCTCAAAATCTGTGTATGATTCTGCTGTCTCTTGATACTAATTTTCTTCAGTGTGCTGAGCATCTCTGTTTTACAAGAAGTGTGGGTTTTTTTTTTATCTGTGGTTCTGCCAAGTTTGACCATTCTGGTATGCAGAGTTGTATCATGCCAGCACATCATTTTCATACACGAACATAGAGAAAGAGAAAGCAACATGTGTTTCAAATATAAACAACAAAAACAACCTCAAGACTAGTTGCAGAACTGTGAAAATACAGAACATACAAGTTCATTACTTCACGATATTTTT
This sequence comes from Thinocorus orbignyianus, assembly GCA_013400375.1. Classification (NCBI taxonomy): domain Eukaryota; kingdom Metazoa; phylum Chordata; class Aves; order Ciconiiformes; family Thinocoridae; genus Thinocorus; species Thinocorus orbignyianus. Next base: position 389,927 of record VXBW01002687.1, on the reverse strand, counting down.
GAAGTTGCTAAATAGAGTCACAAGTTACAAAAGCAAAGAATGCATTGGTTCTGTTATAAAACCCTTGGAAGCTCACTCATGTTAGCTGCTGTGACTCCACTAAAATCAATGTAATTAGCCTCACTGACCTACGTCATCTGAATAATTTTAAGTAAGAGTCTCACAGTTGTAGAGAACAATAGAGACAACATTTGTTCAGTTCAGTTCATCATTTTTGTAAGGCTGTTCAGGCTCACAGGTATACTTTGAATTACTTTTTGCCCAAGAGCAACATTTTGTAGGTTACAAAGAGAAATCTAAGATCCTAACAGATTCAGGGTCATTATTCTGGAAAGAGTGCTCGAAATGTCTCATTTCTTATCACTTTGATATTTTCTGGGTTACTGCATTCAGGTTTACTCTGATTTGGTTCTGCACTCTCAGTTGCTTCATGTGTGGGGAGAGAGTAGAAAACACACGTGCTGCTCTTTAGAATTCTAAATTGCTTTACAAGGATATATTAAATATAGTAATTTAACTTAGATTGCTGAGTCTGCGATAGCAAAATGTGGTGAGTGATAAATCAAAAAGCAGTGTTCTTCCTTTGAAAGGGAGAGAAGACCTGCTTCAGACAGGCAGTTGTATTGATCAGCTGCAGTAGTCTTAACTGGAGATGACAATGCTAGAGCAATTCACTCTCTGTTCATTTTTGTAGGGGATATTATTTCCTTTTATCCCCTCTTGATACATCCTTGCATCTTTAGTATAAATGGATTGGTTTATATAGCTTGGCTGCGTGTTCTTTGTTCTCTTTATTATCCCCCCAAAAAACATTGCTATCCTGCTCCCAAGGATGTGTTCCCTTTTTAATCCATAACTGACCATTTCTGATTTATGTTTTACATCCTTGAGGCTTCTGCTGTCATCCCACGCTTGTGCTCTCAGGACTTTCAACTTCAAGAATGATGCTTGGCTGTGTGGTTCTTCAGCAATTTACTATCCTTGACCTAATGGTGGAGTGTCAACACACCACCACAGGAAATAATGCACAGGGTCAACTAACATATAGGTACACTAGATTTTTGTAATATGTCTTTGAGTTCACAGTACGGCAGGAACAATAAACTGATACCTCCAAATATGAGCTTCCTGAGAAGTCTTATAAAGACTTTGTGGTGTTGTTGAAAAAGGATCATCTTGATAGCGCGTTGGCCCTTGAAACGTTAGCAAAGATGATCCGTTATTCTGTATGCATTGATTGGTGTACCTGTGCAATCTTTACTTGGCTGTGGTTGATCAATGAAAAGGGAATATTATTTTCCATGAACATAGTCAAAGCAGTGTATCCCAGTACCAAATTATCAGTTTAAAATTCACAATTGACTTTTGAGCAGCTGTAAGCAGTTGCTCTGTTTGTGATACGTTGACAGTCATCAAATCTTTGACTGACTTTTAATACCCTTGAAGCATTTTTGCTTTCTTGTTTACTCATTTGCTTTGGTATAAGGATATAACTTTAAGGCAGAAATATTCTCAGGTAGATTTGTCTTAGTTAAGAGAAAGGAAATGGGTATTAATACAAAAATGAGAATGAAATTGTACCTTTGGGATACTTCACTTTGACATGTAAATAGATGTTTAAAAAATACTAAAATCAGTAATCCAGATATCACAACAAATGCATACTTGCCTCTGTCACTGACAGGAGTTTGGTTACATGCACTTCCCATTGAAGAAAAGTTTAGCGAGTTCTATCAGTTATTGATACATATTTAATAATACTTAGTTATGACTGTAAGATGATTACAAAAGGGGAATAATGGATCCAAAGATGAAGACCATAACTCTTTAATAATTTTAGACATGTTCAACAGAGAAAGAAACAAACACCTCAAAATCCAGAGCTGAGAACAGGGAGTTCTATTACTCATTATTGCCAAAATTTAGAAGCATATGCTGTAAATACAAGACTCATAAGACAAAGAGTACTGACTAAAAATTACTGTGGTACATCATAAAAACAAACAAAATGCATGCTATTAAAAACAATGAAGTTTTCAAAAGACACAAGGAAGGTAATTAAAGTTGATTATCTGCTGTGTAACCAGTAAATAGTATCAGTATCTAATCAAATTATATTTCCAGATAGACATTTTGGAGGTGCTTAGTTCGGATTTGTGGAAAATGTGTTCTTCAAATAATCAGTTAGGTACTGAAGTGTGATTCAGTTCATCCCTAGCTGCCAAGATCTAGGCTTTGCAATGTAAATGAAGAAGCTCAATGAATTTTTTTTATCTGCAAAATGTTTAGTTCACAGATCAGTTATTGTAGTCGGGACTGATATATTGAGAAATACCTGTTCTTTGTAAGCTACAAACATAAATCTGCCAGCCCTACAGTATGTATTACTTACTTCAGAGAGATCCCTTCTTTGATTTAGCAAGCATTAGCAAGTTCGTATTCCAGAACAGGTATAGTGATATAATGCAAAGGGTAGGAAAGGGAGGGAGATTTTTCTTAGTAACAGAAAACTTTTGTTTAATGTAGAAGGCTTCTGTTTGTATTGTGGTACATAGAACGAATGATGCAGTGATGTTATGCTCAACTGTAGCAGAGGAAAGAGGGAAGGCCCAATAAATATTTTATTTAATATATTAAGTTGTAGCTAAATATATATCTATGTAAAATATATTACTTTTTCTTTCTATAGATATATTTGAACTATACTGATGTAGTTAAAATATATTAATATAGTATCAATTATATTATAATACCACAAATAAGCCATTCTTATATGTTTTCTTTATATATAGCACATACAATAGGTTTACATATCAGTTACATCTGTATGTACAACAGAGTTCATTACAGGATACGATAATGCTATTTTCCCTGATGGAATGCACACAGAAATCATCTATTACTATAACTACCTGTGTAATAATTTCATTTTTAGTTTAGAATCCTATGGCTCTAATTTGGCTGATGACTGGATGATCAAGATTCCCACTAGGAATTATCTGACACTGTTTTACTAATTCAGCATAGAATCCAGATATCTCTGCACCTCTGTAGATGGTTTCAGTCTTTCTTTCTAGATAAAGAAACATTTACATAAAACGGATATGCCAGAACTGTTCATACTCTGTTTTGTTCTTGTCACTAATTGACTAGAGAATTGTTGATAATTCTTTACACATAGATAACTACATTTTACTTCTAGACCTATATCTTTAACTAATGACAAACTAGGGTATGATTTAATGTTTTCAGAATTAGCTGGAAGAATGACAGAAATAAATTAATTTTCAGTGAAATGGAGGTAATGAAATAAAGCTTCTAAAACCTAAATTATGGGGGTTTGTAATCTTGTAAATTTAAAAGCCCCATTAGTTATATTCTCTATATTCTGTGTATATGAAGTATGAAACTCTGGACCAATACATGTTCCTTTGTTTTGGATGGGGCAGCGCTTGAGGTTGTAGCAGTATTGCTGGAGTATGGGATAAATAACTCAATAAAAACGAAGAGACATGCTAAGACTTTTTTTCAAGGATATTGGCTAATATATAGGACATGAATTTCAAAATAATGTCCTGTGCATAGTAGTGTAAAAATGAATAATCTCTATATATGCTATATTTCTCTTGTTTACCTGGGAACAAACAAACTAGAAGTATATTTCCAGGAGTGGCAGAGTAAGAGAAAGCAGTTTAACAAGACCATAGGGAAAGGAAGTCTATGATTTATTGCCAAATTCTTATTGAGCTTCTACACTTTTCATTTATGAATTATGCTGGATATCTAATTTAATGTGAAATTTAGAATTCTTAGAAAACAGCAGTTACTGTCTTTATTTACCTCTGTAAAGTACTCTATGCTCTTAGCTTGTTCATTTTAACCCCTGACCTCATATATAATTGAAAAGTGTCTTCCTCTGGTACATGGTCAGAATAAGAAAGAGAAGGGAAAAAACCCAAAATGTACTGTAAAAATTTTTTTCTTTTTTTTGTCTTTAAACTTTGCAATAATCTCTTTCAATTTGAAAGGAATAACGTTCCTAGTCTTTCTGTATTGTATACATTGCAACTGAAACCTGAATCAGTTATTGACTGAACTATATGGCATGTAATCCTTTTAGATTTCATATTTATAATGTTCTCTTATTTTCTGTTTTCCCATGCTGCACTCTATGACAAGTCCATAAACCTGTGATTAATCCTCTACGTATGGTTTACATGGAGTTTTTGTTGTAGTCTATATTAAAATTGATGTATAGTCTACAGTATAATAAAACAATATGGAGATTTATTTTAAATCAATGGTGCCTTAGGCCAATTTAATCGACCCAGTAATAACATTTAAATTGACCTAGATAATCTGATCTACATGCAGCAATGCTGTGCTCTGCAATGGAATTATCATTGTGTTTTACACAGTAGCAGCAAAGATGATGACATTAGGAAACTGACCATTAAATAGACTGAAAATAGGTTTTACTGGTCATAATAAAAATTACATGTATAATGTTTAATAGCTACATAATGTGAAACGGCCATGAAACTTTTCCAATGCTCTATACTGGGTTCATCAGTACAAAGAGCTTCCTTTCATCAATGTCATGGTCATGCATCATGTGGTCTATAAAATTCCTAATTTTTTGAGGGAAACTGTTTCTGTCAGATGCGTTTTGTGTCATTCTCCGTGTCTTGTATCAGTGAAGTAAAAAGAATTATCCACTGAGCTGCTTAGTTAATATTTTTACAATCCAGAATCTCAGTCCTGAGAATAATTTTGCTGTCGCCAGATGCCCTTTATGGGTCATAAAACAAATTCTTAAGAATTTTAGGGGAGATATATGTGTGTGTGTACATATATATGTTTATACATATATACTCAATATAAAATTGAAATTATATTAGTGTAACTGTCATGCGTATCTTATATAAAATATGTAAATGTAGAGTCGTGATCATGAAATAATGCAACATTCCTTCTCTTTTGCCTACTCTGAAAAATCCATTGATCATGAAATAAAAAAACAAAATAGCTCTTTTCTTTACCTACTTCCCATTCCTCTTTGCCCTATCACAATGTTAAAAAGAAAATGAACTTTTCTGAAGTGATAGAATAGAATGGGTTTGTTGTTTTTAGACACAGAAAGTATATTCATGAAAGTTGAAAAAGATTATTTTTATTATACACCTTAAATAGCTTTGCTGATGGTATTTAATTGCTTTGTTTTATGAATGGAAGAATTCATAAAGCAGGTGATTCAGAAAAAGTAAAGGAAACAGCTTTACTGAAAAAATGTGGTTTACTCCGTAAGAGTTGCTAATAAGGGTTTTATTAATTTCCTGCTTTTATTTACTATACCTGTAGTGATGGTTGAGACAACTATCCTTGAGACTAATCTTATTCCAAAAAAAATGTAGTAACAAGTTCTTATACATATAAGACATTGCTAAAGTATAACTGGTTGGAGGTAGAGATGCTAATGGACAGTGCAGTTCTGAGATGTGAAACATGGTCAAGATCGATGCAGTGACCAGCACTGTACATTAAAAGACATCAGTGATGTTGTTGAAGGCTAAGCCACATTTTATACTCAACGGGCAATAAACTACTGCGTACTGTAGACCAAAGCATCGACTTTGCTAGTTGGGATGTGCAGACAAATAAACGTGCCTGTGAGGACCACCCTGAATTCATTAGTGCTCTGTCTGTGTATGAAAAGGTTAAGGCATAGGAAAAAGCACTCTTCTGAAAGGGTAAGAGAATAAGTCCATTCAATTGCTGCTCAGTTAACACATTACAGTAAGAATTTATTTTCTTTACCTGTTACATTTTGTTGTATTTTCCACCTTTATACATGCTCAGAATATTAATTTCAGTATTTTCATTATTCTGCTGTCACTGGTGTGGATGTTATACGTTATCCAAATCTAATTTTCCATGAAAGAAAAACTGTAACTTTTCCTTTTTACCCCACTACGATAATTTCTTCCACCTGCAAAGACAGAAATATGTTTCTTCTTGAAACTTCCCCCCAGTCGAAGTTCAGACAAATGAAGACATTAATATGTTGTGCAGTTCCTTGTTAGTGTAGTGTGCTAGAAATCTTAACTAAACTTGAGTTCTTATTTGTGCTAAAGGACTTTTCAGCATGTTACTGTTTCAAGGCTGTTTTAATACTTACAGGACCTTCTCTTTGTCCTTTCTGTCTACCATCAAACTCTTTGTAGCTTTGAAATTTCTTGATTTGGATGCTTACCTGTGAGAGGGCACAGAAATCCTGTCTGCCAACCACCCTCTGAAATACATTGGAAAAAGTAAAGCCAAATAAAGTGTTGAAGCCCATGTTTCTGTGTAAGTAACCAGTAGCTCTTTTCCATGGCTTTTTGAAGCTATAGTCACAATGTCAGACCAATGCCAGGCACAATGTTGCTTCTGCTTGTCTAGAAGTATACTATCGATCTAGGTTTTTGTAAACCAGTAACATGAGAGACCTGGTATCCAGGTATAATGTGTGAAGCTGTATCTGAAAGCTGCAGAATTTACTTTAGACACAGTCGCCCTTGAGCTGGACAAGGAATGAAAAAAAAACAACAAAACTTCTGTACCATGCTCTAGGGTAGATCTAAGGTATCGTAGAGTGTACTTTAAAGCATGTTTTCAATGCATATCCCTTCTTGTCCAAGGAGAGGTACTGATGAAGCTTTTCCCAAGTTTAGCTTCTCTAGAATCCCCGCACAGCCAGACAGCTCCATATTGTCTTGTTGAATAGTTTGTGTTCATGTGCTGTCCCCCATGCCACATCAGTGGAACCTGCAATAGCTGGAGGATAAGATCTGGCTTTATGATATGTGGGGTCTGTGAAGGCTGAGAATGCCAGTGGTGTGTGCACAAGTTCAAATCCGTCTCTGTTCATAGAAAAGATATTTTCTTTCAATCATCATGCTTCAGATGATGATTGATACAACTAACTCCCTTTTGCTGAGGATTGCTACTCCTATGAAAATTGAATTTCATACTTGCAGGTATCTTTAAGATGCATTTTCCTCATATAATCTAAAGTGTCCATTCTCTTTGAAAGTTTTGGATGTGTATTTACTAATCACTATCTTGCACTAGTTCCTATATTCTGACCCAAAACAAGGCAGTTTTCTTTGTTGACTGGTAGTTACTGAGCATGAGAGAACGAGCAGATCTTACCTCTGAGAGCAGGAGGCTTTCTCTAATCCTGGGTCTGATGATCTTCATCCACAATTTCAAGCAAGTCCTGCAGCTCCTCAATAGCACAATTTTTCCATCTGTAAAATCAGGGAAATTGGATAGCTGATGACCTGATACAAGTCTTCCGAGAATTTGGTAGTATTTTTATAGTGCTCTAAGATTGGCTCACTTCAGATTGTATTTCCAGATAAGACTTTCAATTTTTCCCATAAGAAAAAGCAGTGCTATTTGTATACACAAACAATATTATTTGTATACCAGGAACCTCAGATTGTGTGGGAGGTAATAGAGCAATTATAGCCCTTAAAAATACGCTTGGACCTCTTCAAGTTTTCTCTGGACTTAATTCCACTTGATTTAGAGCTAGTATATTAATTCTAACAATGCCAATCTCATATTTGAATGGATGAAAATTCACAATTAATTTCTAATTGTAAGTGTGGCTGGGGAACTGGGGCCAGATTTACAGCAGACTCAAGATTTCTGGCTTTCCAGGGGAGTTTGACCAGAAAAGAAGAAATTGTGGTAGCAATATTCATCTCACCCAGCTTCTGATAAAGCTGTTAGAAAAAGGTAACTGGTTCTTCCTGAATGGCTTTACAATATAGCTTAAGAGAAGTCAGTACATCTTCACTGTGTTGATTTTGCACTGTAGATTTCAAGTCTTTACCTGCAAGGATTGTAGGGAGTTCAGACAGTTAGATTAAAATTGTCCCCAAGTAAATTCTTTAGGTTCCAGGTCCTGCTGAATTTCATAATCCCTGGGATTCCTGGTCTCATAAAGGAGGACCTTCCCATCGTAGGTTGCAAGTACTTTTACTTACACCTTCTGCTGCTTTCAAGAACAGTGTTTGTCCTGAGTAATTTGAACCAGGAATTTGCCCAGCAAGATAACTTTGAAATCAAAACTGAATAATCAGAATAATGCTCAGTTCACTGCAGTTTTTCTTTCTTTCCATTACAGATGATGAAAACTTGAATATCTTTTGGCAGAATACATGGCACCTACTTTCTGATCTTTCTCCATAACTGGAATTTTCATTTAAAAAATTGGAATGCTAACTTTGCTAAGTGCTGGACAGTTCTTCGGAGCAGTGTGTCACCACTGGCATTAAGTGTTTGTTTTTCATTATGACAACTTAGATGCATGCTTTGTAATACCAGTCTGCCGCTTTTAGAGGCTTTTTACTAAAATCAGGTAAGTCACTTAGAAACAACAGACATATAGTCTCCGTTGCTTGCTTTCCTCAGATGCTCAGGTAGTTCACTACATGTTTTCTAAGGAGTACTTTCAAATAGCTTCCAAACGCTTAATGTGCTCACATTCAGAATGTTTGGGCTATTATCTTTAGTTTTCCTTTTCTGTTTTTTTTTTTTTTCCCCCCATACTGGACAAAAAAGTCTCAGCAGTTGTTAAAAGATGCAGAGGCTGAAGCAAATCTGTCATTTTTCCACAAATATTCTTCACTTAAATTAGATATAATCTCAAATTAGTTTTAATGAGCTCATCTGATAAAAGCATGCATTTTTCATTAAAGTTGTGCCATGGTTATATATAGAAGGTGGAACTAAAGGAAAGACAGAACGTGACTAATACCATTTCGGTGATTTCTGCTTTTGATGTTTTTATCCATTGAATTTTTTAAGTCATTGTAACTTCACTCAACTGATTAGTAGAGCATATTTCAAAGATGTTTTATAATTTTATTAGCAAATAGAAATGTGTAAAGTACTCATAAGAAACACCTATGGGATATGTTTATCCTTTAAGGGCGTTCCCATACCCTGCAAATATGTATACTTTAGAATCGTCTTTCTCGTAAGTCATTTTTCTTAGGACTCATGGCAGTCTGCTTGCTAATTAGAACCTTCCCTGCAGTTCTACTGCTCTTTAAGAACTTACTCTTTTACTCGCCTCTTATGTATTTTGCTCTGATCTTTAGTTCCTGTTTTCCTATTATCATTGATGAGCTTGTTGCCTGACTAACAGATAAGTGCAGTTGCGAATCACATCTCTTCTGCAGTTTGTTCTTTTGGAATACCAGTCTCTTAACATGGAAAGGAATTAAAGAGTGTTTCCTAATTGAAACAAATCATTCCAGAAACACCATTCATTAGCACAAGATCCTGTAGAGAAAGCACCAGAGACTCCAAAGCCTAGAGCATGCATGTAATACTCACCTTAGTCACAGCTAGTGTTTTGGGGAACTTCATGGATCTAAAATTAAAGTTTACTTGGATTGTGTGGTTTTGTGTTGAGCTTATTTAGGGCCTTGACTGATGTGGGACACAGAAGATTAACTTTATTGCTGCTACTGGGACCTACAAATCATTTCTGTAACCTAGCCAAATAATCAGTGAGACAGGTACCTTTCTCATAAGTTTAGGAGACTCGGGTCACTGCAATCCTATTCTCTTCTGTTGCCAACATCCAAACCTGCTTAGGAGAAATCTAGGTGTCCTATATTGCATTATAAACTTTTAATGGTAGCATTGTAGCTGTGCTGGTTTAAGCATAGATAAGGTGGAGCTTGTAAGGAGAACTGATGTCTTTCATTTTGCCAAGTGATGTAGCTGAGGGGGAAAAAACGGAGCGTTACAGGGATTTTTAATCCCTTGCAGTAACAGCAGAACAGAGAATGCTAGAGAATGACAGAAATTAATTTGAGATTTTTCTTTTTCTGGGAGGTTGTGGTGGGGAAGTTCATTTATCTCCTGTTATGGAGTGGGATTGTAAAGAGGCTAAGCAATTGGGTCTCCTGTCTACTGATGATTTTGAATGGATGATTGTAAGCAATTTACCCATCAGCTATTCCCAGAGACTCCACCTGAAAAGAAATACTTTGTAGAAAATCTGGGGCGAAGTGTATCTTCACTTAGTCTAGTAAAACTCCCCAGTGCATAGGGCTTTTTTATATAACCTTTTCGAGGGAGGGGATGGAAGCAGAGGAAAAGTCAAGAAGAGTGAAAAAGGGGAGATAAAGGTCTTTTGGAAGAGGAGAAATTCAGATTACCTGGCAAGGTACTTGTCAGATTTATTAATATTTTGAGGTGCACAGCAGGAGATTTGTAGAACTTTATGTCAGTCTCCTCTCAAATAACCAAAGATGCTTTTAGTGGTCAGTAATTACTTTCTATTTGAACTTTGTTTAAAGTCCTCTCCCTAAATTTTTTATATATTTTTCCTCTGAAAGAGTTTCAGGAGTTGCAGTCAAAATTTTGCTCTAAAACTACACATAAGTCACCTGCTTTGAAAGAGTACTTGATATAGGGTAGCAATCCTTCCCGTTCTCTCAGTGGCCTGAATATATTACAAAGTCATTTATGTGCTTAAGAAATGTAGATTTACACTGAATTTATTTGACTTTCCAAATCTTTTAGCTGCATTTTTTTGCAATATATACTGGTAATTCTTAGATTCTGGATACTGCATAGGTTTGATATTACAGTATCAAAAACTCCTTTTGAAATGCAAAGAGTTATTTGTAGACCCTCAGCAATGAAGCACTCTATCAAAGCATATGGAGTGACAAAACTAAGAGAAATGTAAATTTTCCTTTTCCTATAGAAAGAAAGTAAACTGCCAAGAAGAATAGAAAACAAACATGACTACCTGCAGTATATTCTGTGCAAGAGTAATATAAAAGATCTGATATTTTGATATGCCTTTCTTGTGATCTGTGCCTTGATCTCAAATAATAGATGAGTCTACTAAAAGTAACACCCTCTATTTGCATATCTGACTGAATATTCATGTGACGTGCATTTAAAAGGCCTTCAACTCCAAAGGCTTCACTATGTGTCTCTGTAAATGCTACCTAATACTTTGCATTTCCGCGAATGTTTCTGAATTAAGCAGATAACACCTACTTCCAGCTTTCTAGTTTGTCATAGTAGAAGCTGTAAGAAAAGCTAAAAAAAAAAAGAATAAAATCCCCAGCTACCCACATGGCCTGAAGCTATTACATAAAGCTTCCAAATCTAAACACTCTGCTAAGATCAAGCCTCTAAAAGAATAAAGAATTAGGTATTTTTATTATTTTACTGAATCTGAGCTGTTTCAGTGTCACTTCATCTGTAGTCTTGTACAAATTTTCTCTGAAGCTATTTAAAACAAGGCCAGAGTACCAAAGCCAAGCTGCCACAGTTCAAACTCAGCAAAGCTGGCACTGCAGAATGAAGATGAAATCAGGGAGCCCTGTCTCAGAACACAGGCTATTGATACCCACCACTGTTAACTGGAGTTTGTAAAACTTTTATAATTTTATAGAGTTTAAGGTCAGAAGGGATTATTTCATCTAATCCAACGTCCTTCATATCACAGGCCTTTATGGTTTGCACTACTTGAAGCCCAGAGATCTTAATTAGGCTGAAGCACTTTGTTCCTTAGGACACTAAGCTGTGACAGCAGAGACCACAGAGATTTTGTTGTCATCAAGCTATCTGTCTTGGCAGAAAATTGGTTAATGCGACATACATAGATGATTTCAGCAAGGAAGCAAAGCCTGCATAGGAAATGCTAAATTTCCAGGTTATGTTTTGCTTTCTACATGCTTTTTTGGAGACATTTCTTTCTGACACCAACTCTCATACTTGATGGTTATACAGTAAGCAAAATCCCTTGATTGCCCAGATAATGGGATATGTCTGATCTCCCAGGTACTTTTCTGGTTTTTCCTAGATTAGAACCTTTTCACTAGATGATTCTGATTGCTAGAGAATGACAAGAAAGACCATGTCAAAGTTCTCTCTAGCTCATTTTGTCTCGGCCAAAATCAAATACCTTAAGCATAAAAATTAGTATAAGAAGGCAAATATTACAAGTTTTCTGGAACATTGTGTGCACTTTCAGAAATTTGGAGCTTAAAGAGCTAAAGATATAATTTCTGTATCTAAGTCTCCTTGCTTTTTCTTCCCTAAATTTATCTAGTGCTTTTTTGGACCTGTACCACCCACAAAAATCCTGTGTTAAGAAGTTAACTAAATTAACTACAAGTTTTGTTAAGAATCATTTCTCTTTTTTGGTGAATTTTCTTTTTGCTAGTCTATTTGATACCTCTAGTTCTTAACCTGAAAAACAGTCAGTAGTTGATCTCTCTTCACCTTCTCTTCTCCTCTCTTTTGTACGCCTCAGCTATATTTCGTCTGGTTAATTAACTCAGAATGAATTTAGCTTCTGGTATTTTAATATATTATAGTAGTTCCACTAATTTATAGGGGATAGGCATCAGGCTGATCTGTTCATAATTCCCTAGGGTGACCTTTTGATTACAATGGGATGGTGTTGGCAGGACGAGGCTGTCTTAGGAAAGTGTTCAGTTTTCCAAGATTTGTTAAAAAGTATAATTAGCAGTTTACTAGTCTCCTAAACTACTTCATTTGAGACTCTTGGCTGAAGTTTTTGAAGCTGCTGGTTTGAAAATACTTTCCTTTTAGCAGCAACTAGATTGTCCTTTCGTTTTTCCCCAGCATCAACACCATGATGGATATTTACTCTTCTGCTATTCCAGCTGTAGAACAGAAATATGTGCTGAAAATATTAATCCTTCAGAAATTCTAACAACTACATCAAACAGTTTATCTATACCAGCCCAAGATTATTCTTTGTTTCTATTGCTATCAAACTGCTTTTCAGTGAAAAGATTCAGAGCAGTTTTTGAAAATTGACCCTTTCAGTTCAAAGATCTAAAATTCAGTGTTCTGAATTCCCAAGTCATCTTTACAAATGTGAGTTAGGAAAGAGACTGAAATTTTGTGCCTTGGGAGCTGGAGGCACTTTTTTTTTTTTAATTTTTGGTTTTTTCCCCTTACATTCTGCAAAACTTTTCTGTAGCAGGTGACCTGCTGCTAGTGAAATAGTAGCTGAAAATTTATTCTGAAGAACAGATTAAATTACGGCTAAAGAGGCACAGAGAAAGAAGTATTTTGTTCTGAAGAAGGGACATAGAAATATACTACTTCTCTTTAGTCTCACAAAATGTACACACACACACATGAGTTTTTGAATGCTTGATATAATTACACTACATTCCATGGTGAGAAAAAAAGAAAAACCCTTTCTCCCTCCAAAAGATTTTTTTAATTGGCCTAGGAGTCCTGGATGAAGTGATTCATCTTGCACAGCTGCTTGTAGCAATGCATGGCAAGTATGTTTACAATTGACAGAGATAGATGACACTATAATTGACAGTTTACTTTTCTTCTAAGTATTTTTTTAAGCGAGAAGATCAATCGGACATCTCCAAAGTTGGGACAGAAAAAATAGATTTGTTTCTACTTCCAATTATTTTTACTCTGCATGACATGCTGAAACCTGTCACAGCTAGGACCGCATTGTCCAGTTATAATGTGGTTCACTCTCTTTCATCAAAATAACTTATATTACACTTTGTCAAAATAAATGACAGTGGTAAGGTGATTGGAGGCACATATCTCAGCTTATTGCAAGCCTGGAAAGTGTAATGTATAGAAATACCCAAGTAACTCATTTATCTCAAATTAATCACACAAACAAAAGAGCGGATGCTTTTGTGGGCAAACAAGTGTTTCCTTTTCATGGAAGTCATTCTAAAATGGTAGCAGAACTAGGAATTTCAGAATAAAAACGGGCAGTTACCTCCAGCATTGCAATTACTGGTCTTCTAGTCAACAGTCTCAGATCACTGGATGGCAGTCTGTCTATGCTGGATATAGAAGAGCTGAACTTAATTGTGTGTATGGTTCATGTGATGGTAGAAAGTGTAAACATACGTGAACTCAGGAAGTAAGATAAAAACCTTTTCTAGTGTTTGCTAAAATGTATTCATTTTACTCACTCTCCAGAACTAGGCAATTATACGTAGTCTGGCAATGTACCTCTTCTCCCTAATTATCTAATTGTAACTAACATGTATGTCCCTGATCCAACACTGACCAGTAAATAAAGCTGAAAAGCAGAGCTAGTAATTTTGTCTCTTCGGAAAAAGGATGAAGAATCTGTAATTTTCCTCCCTACATGCCCTTTTTATATTTTTGAGGTGGAAAGATACATGTGATGGAGAGTCTATGTGGGGAAGGTAAATTGTTTTGTAGACGTGTATATTGATAGCATCTCTGCTTCCAAGGAATCCTTGTACTTGTATGTTTGTGTGTGGATGTGCACATGGGTGTGCATATGAGAAAAAGAGTTGTGCACAGGAGAGGTTAATTATAGGTGGGTGATGCATTGAGGGTTGTGTATTTAAATCTAAGGGGTCCTGACAGCGATTGGCAGAAGTATAGAAGGAAAAGGTGATTGATGTGAAGGGCTAACAGGAGCAGAGGAGACTGAAAGACAGTTGGAAAAGAGAATTGAATTAGATGGGGAAAAGATGGCAAGATAAGTACCAGCGTAATATAAATTTGAAGAGGAAACAAAAAGATTTAAAGATAGAGAAACAAAAGGTAACAAAGGAGAAAATGAAGTAAAAGAGGAAAGAAACCAACACATACAAAGAGACTCGAGAGTTGAAAAAATGGCTACTCAATGAAAGCTTGAGGCAAATAAGTTTTTTTTTCTATTTTAAAAGTTGACCAGGAACTAACTAGTAAAATGGAGATAAGAAGTTTTATTTCATAGCTTGCCCGAGGCAGCAAAGAGCCCAAGGCTTATAGTAAGAAGGAACATTATTTAGCAGAAATTAATGTTCAGAAATTACTATGATTTGTTGTATTGTGAATGAATGTAATTGTCAAGAAAAGAAGAAATATTTTTTTCTGCACTGGAAGATTGCACATCAGTAGGCACTTTCAGTGCCAAGGCTCTTTGATTTCATCTGCAGGATCTCATATTATGTCAAGAAGTGCTTTTCTGGGCTGTGTCGCTGAAAAGTGGAAAGGTGTGAGAAGCTCCAGTGGTTATGAATGACTGATGAAGGCTGGGGTAGAAAGTCTGTCCTGGCAGCTTTCCAGCTCTAGATTATAAAGATTAGGACACACTTGCAGGCACAGGACTAACTTTAAGGATCAAAAGGTCTTACCACTTCTGAAATAGTCATGGAGGCCCATTATCTTGTGAATTTAGAGTCCTTTTTCCCAGCTTTGAATTATTGCATGAATAAAGTGGGACCACATTTCATATTATTTTGGGATGCAGCTTTCTTTCCTGTCAGTCTTTTACTGAGGGGTGAGGGGAAATAGAATCATTAGAGTTGGAAAGGACCTTAAAGATAGAGTTCCAACCCCCCTGCCATGGGCAGGGACACCTCCCACTAGCCCAGGTTCCTCAAAGCCCCATCCAGCCTGGCCGTGAACTCTCCCAGGGATGCGGCTTCCACAGCATTTTTGGGAAATCTGTTCCAGTGCCTCACCACCCTCACAGCAGAGAATTTCTTTCTAGTATCTAATCTAAATCTCCCCTCTTTCAATTTAAAGCCATTACCCCTCATCCTATTGCTATGTTCCCTGACAAAGAGCCCCTCTCCAGCTCTCCTGTAGGCTCCCTTCAGACACTGAAAGGCTGCTATAATGTCTCCTTGGAGCCTTCTCTCCTCCAGGCTGAACAACCCCAACTCTCAGCCTGTCTTCATAGGAGAGGTGCCCCATCCTTCTAATCGTCTTTGTGGCTCTCTGCTGGACCTGTTCCAACAGCTCCATGTCCTTCCTGTGCTGAGGACTCCAAAGCTGGACACATTACTCCAGTGGGAGGTCTCACGAATGCAGAGCAGAGAGGGAGAATCACCTCCCGTGACCTGCTGGTCATGCTTCTTTTGATGCAGCCCAGGATACAGTTGGTTTTCTGAGCTGCCAGTGTGCACTGCCAGCTCAAGTTGAGCTTCTCATCCACGAGCAGTCCCAAGTCTTTCTCCTCAGGGCTGCTCTTCAGCCATTCTCTGTCCAACCTATATTTTTGCTTGGGATTGCCATGAGTCAAGTGCAGGACCCTGCACTTGGCTTGGTTGAACTTCACGCCATTTGCACGAGTGCATCTCTCAAGCCTGTCCAGGTCCCTCTGGATGGCATCCTTTCCATCCAGCGTGTCAACCACACCACCGAGCTTGGTGTCATTGGTAAACTTGCTGAGGGCACATTTTATTGCACTGTCCATGTCTCCAACAAAGACGTTAAGCAGCACTGGTCCCAGTACTGACCCCTGAGGAACACCACTCATCAGTGGCTGCCTCTTGGACATTGAGCCATTGACCACAATTCTTTGAGTGTGGTCATCCAGCCAGTTCCTTATCCACCAAGTGGTCCATCCATTGAATCCATGACTTTCCAGTTTTGAGACCAGGATGTGGTGTGGGACAGTGTCAAATGCTTTGCATAAGTCCCAGTAGATGACATCTGTTGCCCTGCCCTTGTCTACCAAGTTTGTGGCAATATCTTAAAAGGCTACCAAATTTGTTAGGCATGACTTGCCCTTGAGGAAATCACATTGGCTGTCTCCAACCACCTCCTTATTTTCCATGTGCCTTAGCAGAGATTCCAGGAGGATCTGCTCCATGATCTTGCCAGACACAGAGGTGAGACTAACTGGCCTGTAGTTCCCTGGGTCTTCCTTTTTTCCCTTTTTTGAATACTGTGGTTGCTTTCCCTTTTCCAGCCAGTGGGAACTTCACCAGATTGCCATGACTTCTCAAATGCCATGGAAAGTGGCTTTGTAACTTTGTTCACCAGCTCCCTCAGGACCAGTGGGAGGATTTCATCAGGTCCCATGGACTTACGCACTTTCAGGTTCCTTAGATGGTCTTGAATCTGAGCTTCTCCTACAGTGGGCAGTTCTCCATTCTCATAGCCCTTATTTTTGCCTTCCGTGACTTGGGTGGTGTGGTTAGAGCCTTTGCCAGTGAAGACTGAGGCGGGAAAGTCATTTAGTAATTCAGCCTTTTCCATGTCCTCAGTGACCAGGTCTCCTCTTTCTTTGTGGAGTGGAGCCGCGAATTTGCTATTTCTGCCTGTATCCCTCCTATAAAGTTTTTTTGTTGTTGTTGTTGTCCTTGCTGTCCCTGGCCAGATTTAATTCTGTCTGGGCTTTAGTTTGCATAATCTGGCTCCTGGCCACTCAGGCAGTTTCTCTATATTCCACTCAGTCTACCAGGCCTTGCTTTCACCCTCTATAGGCCTCCACCTTGGTCTGCGAACATGATGCTGCTCCTATCTGTCTATAAAGGACCTCATCTTCCCCATCACCCTGGTCAGGTGGTCTATAGCAGACCCCTACTGTACCATCACCTGCCCCTGTGTGCCCTATAATCCTAACCCATAAGCTCTCTATTGGGTCTTCATCCTTCTCCAGGTGGAGCTCCATGCACTTCAGCTGGTCACTACAAAAATTTGTAAGAAAATTTGTTTAAAAAAAAAAAAAAAAGAGAAATTACAAATATACATCTTTACAATTCTGAAGAAACACAAGGTCTATAAGGTATACTTAAATAAATTTAAGCAAGAGAAAAAAGTTAAAGGACAGATGTGTGTGTGTGTATATATATATTTCTATATTCCTTGACTTTCAGGGCATGGAACGTGCCTTTACTTTGATAAACACTATTCCAGGCTGTCAGTCTGGAATATTCAATACCAGCAGAAATCAAATTCAAATCTCGTGTAGTCCAATACAGTTTTATTCTTACTTTCAGAGTTACTCCTTCCAGCAGCTGGGCTTTTGATCTAATAGGAAAGAATGCATCAATTAACTGGAGCAGCTACAGTTCTTTACTTTAGCGTCGTGAGTTTTTTTTATGCCCAGTTATTTACTTAGGCTTTTTAACAAGGCAAGTGTACACTCCTTTTCTGTGCCCATTCTCTATTTGTTTATTTTCAATGGAAGCAGATGCACATTAGAACCACAGTTTTGGGTAATATGCTAGCATGTGCCAAATTACAGTGATATCTCCAATGTTTTTTACAGCACCCTATCAATGCAAAAATGGTTGGTTGCTACCTGTTGTCCTGCCAACAACCAGAGTAATTATGCATACTGCTACCTTGACACTGTTTGGAATGGATTTTATAACCAAGTATTTTTTACTCAAAAGCGAAGTAAGATAGATTGCTGTAAACTGCAGCTCTGAATCGATACTGTATCTAGCAACAGAGTGTAAAAAAAAAGAAAAAAAAAGAAAATGCAGGCTGTACACTGACAAATGGCAATGAATATGTTGAACGCAAAGAAAAAGAATAAATTAGCCCTTCTCTCTTTCTCTGCCTCAGTGTCCCAGAAAACTGTATATAGATTATAGCATTACTTACTACTGATTTGTTGCAGCTGCTTTTCTGTTTTCTGTCAGTAGAGCTAGTCCAATTTTGTGCTCCAGTTTCATTTCTCTTTTGCACAGCTCCAAACCACAGCATTACAGTCTTTATTAACGTTTCCGTCAAATCTCTATGCTTTTCAAAAATATTATAGTAATTCCAAATTTATAATTAATCTTTTAAAAAAGAAAAGCAGTGTACTGTGGTGATATAAAACTGCCTTTTCTTATTAAGATATTCAGGTTTCAGTGCAGTTGCTATCGCTGTCTGCAATCATTACAGATCATGGCTGATACGTAAAAAGATGTTATAAATGTGAACATAGTTACGGTATTTTCTTCATTTTCAGAGTAAAGATGCATTAAAATATTTCCTCAGTTTCAGCTTTCTTTTTAAAGCGTTAATCTTTAGCAGAAATTCTTTGGAGGCTTGGAGATACAGGTTTGGCTGGGTCAGTGGTCACCCATGTGTTCTGAGGCTTACCTCTGTGTGTAAAACCTCTAGTTTTGAAAAAAATTAGCTGAGAGCTTGGGGAATCTGGGAAGTTTTCACCTTTCTTCTCTAAGGCTTATAAGCAAAATCAGAAAGAAAAGAGTTTTCATGCTGAAAAGCTGTATTTCAAGTACATGGCAATAGTGTTAAATCACAATCTAACTACTTGTTTTATTTGGTATGGTACTGAGACTGGTTTTTGTTGGATGTTCCTAAAATATTTAATTGCTTTATTTTTAGAGAATGTGATATTTTTATGATTGATATTTGACAGCCAAAATAAAATAGACACTAGCAAAAATGAGGTTAATGAAAGCATGTAGAAGTATTTGCTTAGAACGCATGAAAATAGACAACTCAGTTTATCCAGGTTTACTTGCAAGCTGTGTGACCAGATTCTATTTAATCTCTATATTTAAGACTAAAATAAATATGGCATGATTATTCTGTTTCCTACCAATGGTCACAGGGGCACTCGCAGGATAGAATCTTAGGAATATACTATTTTTTGAGCAGTACTGTATTTCAAGGGTTATCTGCAAGGTTTCATTTGGATCTAAATTTTCTAGATCTGTTTTCCCTTTGTCTTTCCGCCACTACTGGTATGTCTGAACTATACAGGAAAGAAGCTTGACACTTACAAGTAAAAGACCAGGAAAATAAGTCAAAGATAAAGGAATGGTAGGAGTCTTGGCTTACTATAGAAATGAAAGAGAAAGCAGAGAAAAAATGTAGGCTTTTTTTTTTTTTTTTTAAAGCTCTGAGTTTGTTTACATTTTGGTGACACAGGAGTAGAATTGTGATTCTTGTTGTCCTTAACCTTAGTTACTGTAAATTCTTCTCCTTGGAGGCTGTCCTTGTTAGAGCAGGGGATTCTTCCAATGGATTGAGATACAAAATGCTCACTGGATTCAGTACTGACATGATTTTTTTAAGGATTAATACCAGTGGCAGAAAATCAGGCAACATCTAGAACTCAAATTTTAAATCCTGCTTTGATCGTATGTTCTGGTTTCCAGTAGGGACAGGGTTGGTTCTCCCCTGGCTCTGTCAGGGCACAGCTATTCCACCCCATGTGCGTCACACCCAGGGGGCAGCAGGGAGCTGGCCGGGAAGGGGAGGGGCGACAACCAGAAGTGGGCGTGGTGGCAGCGTGGCGTCGGCCATGCAGCTCGACAGTGTCAGTGGCGGCCGGGGCGGCGCGGGCTGCAGTTGGTATCGGTCAGTATCGTACTGGTGTTTGTACCCTCCATCCGTGTTACTGTTTCCCTGTAATACCTGTTGTTCTGTTAAACACTTTTTGTCCCAACCCACAAGTCTGCCTTTTCCTTCCCATCCTCTCCCCACCACTGTGGGGCGTCAGAGCCAACGGGCTGCCACGTGGCTCTTCTGTTGCCGCTGAGGCCAAACCATGACATTGTACCTCATCTTATTAAGTGATCAGATAATAATGCCACCATTTATTGCCATCAGCACTGTGTTTATGCTGGAGCTTGTTCTCTTGTTATGGACATATATCCTCCTTTCTGAAAAAATGTGTATGCATGTAACCAATCTTCCAATCCACCCACGCCCCTCAAGCATATTTTTTGGCGAATCCTGTATTTATTCCTTCTCTTTCTGTATTCGGTTTCTTGTTCATACTGACGCCTGTTTTTATTTCTTGAGTGTTTAGATCATTGAGCTTTGTTCTTACTTTTTTTTCTAAATTTCCTTTTATAATCAAGCTCAGCTCACTAAACTTTGTAAAATTCGTACGAACTTGTGAAAATCACTTATCAGTTTTACACAGTAGGAAGGTTTATTCCAGAGTAGCCTTTGATAAGTGTTAGTACATGTTTTAAATATGTATTACTACTGACTTCCATTATATGTCTTCCACATCATAGTGCTTTTTCTTTTCCAAATCCACTAAAAAGAAGACAACACACAAAAAAAATCATAGTAATTCCGTTCCAATAGATGTGCTTCCTAAAATGCAAAACAATGCTATTAAACTTCACAATCTCCTTCCAAGGCTGCTCTCCACAAAATTACATGCATTATATGGTTGGACTAGTCAGCTTTCTCTGTTCCTGACGCCAAAATATAGAGCAAATATATAATTAAAAATTTATTAGTATATTTAGTTTTATTGTTGGAAGTGGAAGCTAACACATGGACAGGATAATGTTGTCTTGCTCTGGAATGGATGTGCTAAGCTTACCTCTTTAGTTCCTTCAGATGTAGAGAATGCAGACTCAGACAATTAGATATAATTCCTTTCTCATACGTTGTTGAAGCATGAAGAAATAGTATTTCTCAATGAGGAATTTTAGCTTATGTTTATTTTAAATGCTTTTTTTTTCTCTTAATATGGGTAGTTATCACTTTAGTGGAATAAGCAGATTTTTTTCCTAAGGTATTAATCTTAGACAGCCATCTACATATTACTGTATAAAAATATTTTAAAAATTTCTCAATAGTCAAGAAAAATGTCTACGCTTCTCTGCATTTAAGAAGACATTTTTGTGCAAGTCAAAGTGTCAAAACAAAGTACCAAATGCTACAATGTCGCAGGAGAAAGCTACGGTCAGAATTCTGGACATTTTAAAACATTTTCAAAGAATTTCAGTAAACGTGTAGCTGGAATCTCACTGTGTACATTGAACAGGGAAATAACATAGCTTCATAATTCTCTTTGTCTGTCCTCTTTACTCAAAACCAGAAGTAGCTTAAAGTTATGTATTTAACCAACCAAGTAGTTGTGTGTGATGTCCTCATTTACTGTAGTTGGTGTTTTTTCAATATAAAATAATATAAACACAGAAGAGGAAATGCAGGAACTAGAATGGGGAACCATCAAGGAGGAGGTGGACTTATTTCAGAATGTGCTGTTTGGAATTTAGACTCCCTGTGCTGGGAAGGGTAGAAAAACTTGCATATGCATTTTAGATGGTTATGGAAGAGTCTTTTTCCATACTATCCTGATTAGACCTCTCATGTTATATGACTTGCATAAATGCTAGTCAGTCCCTTTACAGGATAGCAGACCATCCTCATTTACTAAAGTGTTTAGGGAAGAGAATCTGACAGATATCACCAAAACAGAAGAAACCTTAGCAAATAGTCTTACACTTCAACAACAGCCATGGAGTGCCAAACAATGGTCACCTCACAGCAGAATTGTGACAATCCTGCTTAATCTCTATTCTTAAAACAGTCAGTTTTTAAATGTTTGGTGTGTTCTAAATGCTGAGGTCAGGTTTGTGGGAACACATGCAAGTAGAGATTAGGATAGTAATGACAAGACATTTGAAGTTGCCGCTGCTAGAACCTCCACGTTTTCCCAGAAAGGGACTGCAATTCTGCACGGGATTGTTTCCTCATGCATTTCACAGCAGGAGCATAACTCTGGACATAGCAATGAGAAATGGGACAGAAAGAGACTGCTGAAGAGGATGTCTCCTTCTGCACTGAGGCAGTCTGATGTGTAATATTTTCTCTATTTAGAGTAATCCCTGTGGTCTGCACTAATGAAATTATCTCCCAGGAGATCATTATATGATGATTGCATCCCAGCATGGATTGTTCTCGGTGACCTGAGTGCTATTGGAAAATCTTATTTTTGTAACGCCTGCTACATCCCTGTCTCCTGTTAGAAATTTAGTTCCTCTTTTGGCATGATGCCTTGCTATATTTTCCAGAGTCTGTCCTCTGTTACAAAGCCAGTTTGATTTTCTGTATTAAAGCTGTACGGGGCTACTGCTCCTATCGACATTGTCTTTCTCCTCTTTTCTATATCAGTGTTATCTGATGTGGTGTTTTCACTGCTGCTAACATATAAATTACATTGTTGATTCTTTATGGTTTCTTGCACTCTGAATTGAGTTATAGCTTTTACAAGTAATGTGATCTGGCTCTAAGAGAACACTCTGACAACTTGTCATTCCTGGAATCTGTGACTGTCTTGTCTTGTATTAATTCAACTTATAAGACCCACTATTTCAGTGTTCAGCAAGACTATGAGCTACTGTATTAGCATCCTCAACTGGTACTTCTTCATTGCGTCTGCCAATATTTTGCCAAAGGGACTTGCTCTTAGGTACTTCCCCTTCCGACTCAATTTCTTTCTTTTATGTTTTTTCCTCTGTGTTTCTCTGTCATTGCTGTTGGGCAAATTGCTATATTTCTTACAAAATATAGCTGAGTTGAAAATTGCCATTTTCAAATAAGAATTATATAAACAGTGTATATACGTATATGCACTTTATATGCATTTGTGTTTTTACAGACGCCATATACTTATAGCAAAGTCAGAGGGCTGTATTTGCATATGGCTTATGTTAAGCTCCCTATGCCCCCCAGAGGATTTCCCAGTACTTTATTAAAATTATACTCTTTATTTTTTCATAATTGGAAAGTTATTTGAGAGTATTAAAATATTAAAAATGTATTAAGATAGAATATGCTTTATTTTACAGCCTCATTCTAGCTATTCTCAGTTTTCTTTATCCATATTTTTGAAAGATTAGTTATTCTTATCCACTGAGGTGAGTTACTTTTCTAACATTTCATATTAAAAGTGCTATTCTTTTTGTCCAAAGAGCTACGTAAAGAAGACCCCATTTTAAAGACTTTCAGGCTTCTGAAATGTAAGAAGAAACAGAATTTTAAAAGGAGAAAACATCTAAAGGCTAATTTTTGTCTGTCTGAATCTTAAAGCAGAAAGCAGGCTTAAGAAAAGCATCTTAGATGAACAGTGCACCTTAAATTGCAAATTGAGAACTCATGTTACAAAGCCCTTTCCTGTATGCAGAAATTACTGTGAACTTTTACGCAGGTTTCCCTTTTTGAGGGCTTTTTGAAGTTCCCCTTTAAGTGGCTGCTCTGCATCCTGATTGAGGTTCAGCACATTTATATCCAAAGGAAATCACATCATGGCTAAAAGTAAATGACATTTCTTCGGAAGACTACTGCTTCTTACAGAAATCAGTTTTCCAATCTCCTTTTGATCTTCAAAAAAAAATTAGTATTATTTTTTAAACCAGAAAAACCTTTAAGATTTCAGCCGTTACTATCATGTATAGAAATAGCCCTTTGTAATAAGTTAATTACCTTTTCAGTTCATGTATTAATTTAAAACTTTATATGCAGGTATCCGTAAGTGGTAGCTTGAACAAGAATAGGTTAATTTTTGCTTCTGAACATTTTAAACCAAATTACTCTTTTTCAATGACCCAAGAGTGAGGAGTTATGAACTACATGACCCAGCTATCGAGAGCAAAGATGTATAACTTTATTCTGAATCTGCCTGAGAAACCAGAGATTTGGTTCTCTCAAAAATTAATTTTTTGGAAAGCTACAGCTAACGATTGGGAAGGGAGGGATCTGGGTGGGATAATTTTTCTTGTTTTGTCTTCCCCCCTCCCCCTAGAAAATATCAGGACAATTTTCAAGGCAAGTTGGACTTCTGGCCTGTAAAGAGAGATCAGGCAGTATATGTAGTAGAGGTTGTGTTTGGGTGTTTTTTTCTCTTCATGATCTAATTGACAGAATCTATCACACAGTAATCCTCAAAAGTGTCCTATTTTTGTCTATAAATCTTTCACAACAGCTATATTCTACTGTGAATTCAATTAAGGGCCAGTGGCTGGAAACTTTAGCGTGTCCGTAGAATTTTCACCAAGGTAACTCAATATGAGATAACTTTTGCTTTTTCATTTCTAGGAAAACGTAAAATACATCTTTGAGACCAGGCTTTCCCACAATTCATTTGAAATAGTAACCCCACCAGCCTTTTAAACAAAATGACACTACTAATGACACCTTCTTCTTGCTAGGCAGCAAAAAAGGAAAGAAATATCTTTCATATTTTACTCCTTGGATAAGACAGTTAGATACTTTGGTGAAGAGTATCCATCACAAAAACAAAGATAAATTCTTAGGGTCAGCTGAGGTTGGCAGAAGTTATTTTAAACTGGTTTCTCATTTGAGAAGCTGCATTTCAGGTGAATGGTCTGATTCAGTTGAACTGGAGGGAATAAAAAGCCCAAACCAAACATTTTCTTTTAAGAATAGGCCCTTGTGTCCATCTACCTCAGGCAGGCATTTCCCCAAGTTCATTTATTACCTTCAGTAGTTAAGCAGTTATCTTTGAAAACACAGCAGGAGTCTGTCTTTTAACAAATAGTATGCCTTTCATGGATAGGAAATGTTTCAATTTTTGAAGGAAATTTTAAATACTTTTTTCCTGATACATTTATTTTATCTCTTTTTTCAGTGCAAAATATTCTTAGCAACAGGTTTTATAGGGTCTTTGGTCAATACATTTTTTATTTTTTTATAACATACCAGCTATTATAACATATCAGATCTCTTCAAGTCCAGCTTTCATGCCTTGATGTGAATGAAGTAAAACCACAAAAACCTAAGCTCATTTTCTTACTTAAGACTTAACTTTAAAAACCAGTAGCATGTTGCTCTGTTGGTATTCCCCAAAGTGAAATACTTTCTGATTTGAGATAAATAGTGAAATTCATTGCCACTAAATTCCACAGTATTCATTGTCTACTGATCTGAATCCTTCTTGAACATTTAGTGTGTACAGTGGATTAATGCACTGCTTAAGAAAAAAACAAAAACCAAACAATATTTTATATGTCCTGTAAAATGATATTTTAAATAAGAGGTGAAAAGAAAAGGCATTTTACATGTCATTTTACCAGCAGCCTCATCATCGCTAAGTCTTAGAATTTGTATATTAGATAGAAGTCATAATGATATAAATTATTGTATGAATGTCATTATGGCTCTTCAGGTTTTTTGATCATTGAAAATTTCCTAGATCTTTTCGTTGTTGCATTTTTGTTGTGCTTTCTGAGAAAAAAATACATTTGGAAAAATAGTGCTATATCCAAATGTAATAATAAACCATTAATAATGCACAAGAGAACCACACGTGAGCATACAATGAAACATACTACAGGCTGTAACATCAGTGGCATTGCACTATGAAATAGAATTCCCTGTAACATGTTGTGAAGTGAAGCCTTCCACCATCACCTCTTCAGTGCTATTAACATTGAAGGAGGCTGCAGAACAGCTCATTACCTACAGCCAGATGTTTTCTGATCTGGACCACTGCTACTAAGCAGCACATATTGCCTGGCACAAGGGATTGTATGTACAGATCTGTGACCTGCAAAATATATATACTCATAATACCATACTCTATACAATACCCTCTTCTCTGATAGTATTTTCTGCTCATCCCTTCATGGGGTGATGGAATATTGGGGGGCTAGGGAGGATTTATTTCCTTTTCAGATTGCAATTAACATCCTTATAAATTATATGGGAAGAGAATACAATACCTAATAGGCTAAGATAGCACTTTAATATCAGTTTCTTTACAACTACCAATACTTCTTTACTGGAATTAAATGCTTAACATAGATAAAATTTGAGTGAGTTTGGGTCTTAAATTTGGCTTTCCCCTGCTATGGGCTAGATCTTACTTTTTAGAGGCCAGATCTTTAGAAGAATTTGGGTTTGAAACTGTTCTTCAGCACTGATTCCCTTGGATTTTTAGGAGGGTAGTTCTACTCCTTGAAAAGGACAACCAAATAATTCCCATATAAAAACATCAGATATTTATTAAGAAGATGTTTGGTCTATGTATTTCAGAGAAAATGCTGATGTTCAGAGCCGTCAGCTGGAATGGAAAATATGCTATATGTATCTCCTCCTCTGCATTCTTCAATACAATTTGCATAATGGGGTTTGGCTAAAGTCAGGGTTTTTTGAAAACATTGAATGGTAGAGGCTCAGCAGCCTGAGTTAAGTCCCATCACCTTTATAACTACCCCTCCAGTAACTGTAGATTGCTATTAGATTGTCCCTTAGCCCCATCTTTACTTGACTAAATAAGCCCAGCTGCCTCAACATTTATTATTTTGCTAGCTATCTACCAGATCTTCTCCACATACCCAAAGAGGACCCCAGTGTTCCAGCTACAGCACCACCAGCCCTGAGTAGAGGGAGTAACAGCTCTTCCTTATCTGTTTTCCACACTCCTCCAAATGCAGCCCTGTCTGTTGTTTATTTTGCAGTGAGAGTTGGCTCATATTCATTCCTGTATCCACTGTAACTGCCAGGTCCTTTATGGCAAGATCAGTATGCATTTTCCTAGCCTGTACCGATGTGTTGGGTGACTGCCCCACAGCAGAACTTTCTGCTACTGCTTACTGCTTCATTAGATTTTTGTTGGAACAAATCTAACTTTTTTTTTTTTTTTTCCCCAAAGTGTATCTGTATCAAAACCCTGCCATTTGTCATATCAGCCAGTTCCCTAGTGTTAAATTACCTGAGGAGGTAGCCTGTGTTGTCACACAAGTTGGTGATGAAAATGTTCACGAATGTGGATCCCATGCTCAAGTGTTGGTTTATTGGCAGCTGCCAGCAGGTGCTGAGCCATTGATCCTGTTGTCCAGCCAGTTTGTCGTCCACTAACAGTCCAGTCAGTTCAAACATCCATACTTTCCAAATCAGCGTGGTGTGGGAGATGGGTTGAATATCTTCACAGTACAGAGTATGTAATTTACCATTTTAAAGCAGTATGATTAGGAAAAAAAAGTGCAACTAGGTAAACAAAGATAAAATGCTGTAGGAAGTAGGCAGCTAAAGAAGGCACAGAGAGAGCTGAGACATCACTTGAGAACTGCTACCACTGAGAATGAGGTGTTTTTTATGTGTTTCTTGCCTGAGGTAGGAAGGAAATGACTGCTATTGTCGTCTGGTATGATATTTCAGTGGGTTTTGCCAATATTTTCTGACTGAGTTGGATGGGGAGTTTGCAGAACAGAACTAAGGCTATGTGGAACATTGAATTGCTTGTTTCCCGTGTGTCTTATCTTAGGCCCCTTTCTATATCATCAGGATATTTAGTTGTTTCAGTGGTCTGTGTAGGCTACAGGACACTACTGCAAGAAACTTGCCAGAGAAGCTATTGCAGGACAGATATTGGCTACTGAGAAGGCCGTACAGAAAACTCTTTTAGGCCCCTCAAAGATATGAATACCTGATGCAGTTGTGTCTCTGTAGTAATAAAGAGTTTTATGCAATCCTGTCAAGTGGGTTTAGTGTATTACCCCATTACAATGGGTCCACCCGCGACAATTCATCATGTGAAAGAAAGTGTCTGAATCAGAGAACAGTAAAAAAAAAACACTTTTCCAATGATAATGCAGTAGAGATAAGGTGCTTGTCTTTCTAGTTAGCTTCCAAGAGCTCATATTCTGATTCATATGGAAGATGTAGAAATTCTCTATGGATTAACAAACATCACCTAGTCCAGTTTACAAAGGCTGTCAACATAAGACACAAGAGATGCTAACATTTGGCAAGCTATAAAAAGGGTATTATGCTAGTTAATTCTGAATTCTCTTTCAAATCAGTTCTATTTTTCCAAAATGTAGACTGAAACATGACCGTGTGCTCTTTGATCTTTTCTTAGGCTCCTTGCTTGATATGTGAATGCTACTTCTTTTACCACACTCTGGAAGCTGGGCAAGAAATCAGGAGATAGGAATA
The DNA here is from genome assembly GCA_013400375.1 of Thinocorus orbignyianus. NCBI lineage: Eukaryota > Metazoa > Chordata > Aves > Ciconiiformes > Thinocoridae > Thinocorus > Thinocorus orbignyianus. Next base: position 361,436 of record VXBW01002687.1, on the reverse strand, counting down.
ACTCCCCCCAGATTTGTCACTCCTTTTACAGGAACATGGTAAAAACCTGAAAACAAACATACCACCTCTTACACAGCATCCTTTGGTTTTCACCAGTGATGTTGTGAGTGTTATTATCAATACCACTGGGTAGAACTCATGGCCTTTCCATGTTTTATGATAAAAAAATGCCTAAATTCTTGAGTTTTTTTTCGGTAATTCAATATTTCATTGCTCTTATTTTGTAGAAAAATGTATTTCTGAGGTTTCTTCCAATTTAGCAACTTTTTTCCAGAGTATTGCCACAATCTTCAATAATTAATATTGATAATACGTGATCTGATGTTTTGATTTGCTACAAAAGATAAGAAATGTTAACTAAATGCTGAACCACATTTTTCTTGAATGCTTAGAAATGGAAAAGAAAATAGCATTTAAAACAAAGACATATTTTAAACAAAGTATGGTGTTTAAAATAGTAAATATCCATTTACTTATTTAAAATTTAATTTATCTATTTTGTGCAAGTTAGTTTTAGAATCGCTTCTGTTCTAGATGTACATTTATTAGTGGAAATGTTAGGGCAACAGTAATTTCATGAAGCATATTTTTTTTTAATAAATCATTAGTCCATTGCAATTTAAAAACTTAATCTTTTACAGAGAATTGCAGATAGAGTCAGGGCCTGTATTTATATGCTAATGACTGTACAGGAAGAAAGCAGAATTAACATATAATGCTTAATTAAGAGAAAAAATGCAATAATCCTATAACTTGGAAGTAAAGCACAAACTATTTCTGATGCATAATAGAGGTTTTAATTATGTACTTCAGTGTAGCAATTCTTAAATAATGGTTCTGGCACTGGCAATAACACAGAAGAAAAAAGTCCCAATGAAAACTATTGAAATAAATTAATCCTGTTCGGTTATAAATTTTGAAACCTCATTCCTTATGGTCTGTTTTGTGCGTTACATTGTTGAGTAGAAGTTTTTATCAGTAAGTATTTCATATGAAAGTATTTAATTCTGCAAGGTGTCAGCTATTCTATTGTTTTTTTTTTAAAAAAATAGTATCTCTCCTCTGGAATCAATGAGGTTCTGATTCTGAGTTCTGAGGAGCCAGGGTTAGATTTAAGGTGTTTTCCTATGTAATTATATACATCATTGTTCCTATTTGCACTGTTTTAATGGTCTGGAACAACACCGATGCTTCAAGCTGTTCCTGTGGTTTCTGTGCAGGCAAACTGTCACTGCAGGGCATTTACCAAGCAATTGTACTTTGAGATTAAAAACTGAATCACTTCAGTCCTATACTCACCAGTTATTAACTGTACTCTGTGTGGCTGATCCAAAATAGAATTATGTCTATTCCAATTCAGATTGAAGTTAGTCTCAGAAAAACTGAAGAAGTACACTATCTCTTTGCAGAAGTTTTACGTGTGTGGTTCCTCTGCTTCTTGCCTTCAGATTTAAAAGACTTAATTAGAACAAGATTGATCTTCTGAAGTAATAATACTCTGTGTGGTTTGGTGTTGTTTTGGGGTTTTTTTTGTTTGTGCTTTTTTTGTGGGTTTTTTTTTTTGTGTGTGGTTTTTTTTTTTTTTTGCTGTTGTTGTTGTTGCTTCCTGATTTTTTTTTTCTTTTGTCAGAGAAACTCCAGAGCCTTACCTGAGGTTGTGGGGTTTTATTTCAGTAAGTTTATTTCACAAAAGAGTGTTTTCCCACATCTGTAGTGAAAATCAATACATGATATAAAGAAATAAAGAAATGCCCAATGGTCTACACACATCCATCTCTTTCACTCTTTGAACTATGCTATTCATAAAAAGCTCTGACTACTGAGTTTTTCTGTGGGGTGCTCTAAATATTGCACAAACACATTGATGTCAGGATTAAATAAGAAAGACTTAAAAAAATTAAACTGCCAGGCTCTGTAGATTCAGGACTGGTATCTGATTCTAGAAAATAATTCAAAGGAAAGCGAAGTAATAGCTGACTCAGTGTGTGTGCGTCCAACTTCTGTGACATAAATTGTGTAATTGAGATTTAAGATAATTTTACGTGTAGAGGTATGTTTTGGTGAACTGCAGCTTTCTGCTAGTCATCAGCACTCAATGCTGTAAAATATTTTAACATGTTTTTCCACATCCAGTCTGCTGCCATAGTGTTTGTATCCAGGTTTTAGAATGCTCTTCAGCATGCCTTTTCATAGCATCTTAATCACTGCTTTTACTAGAAGCTGTGTATAAATCTGCTGTAGTTGCTAACAGTAAAATCTACCTTCAACGGATGCCACCTTTTAAACCTCATTTTGAAAATGTGAGTGGGATGCCAACTGAGGGATATGAATCATCCTACTTATATGTCTTATCTGAAAGTAAAAAGTTAAAGCTACATCTTGCGTTAAAATGTCCACTAAAATAATAGGAGAACCCAGCTTTGTGAAATTCATAAATGGTGGTTTGGTTTTGTGGTTTTTTTCAAACAAAAAATGTCATTAGTAGCAGATTTGCTATAATATACGGTGCTTGCTTTGTCTGAAAAATACTACTTTTGTCAATGCTTTCTCCAGGCTGTCCTCCCATTCTTCCCTTCCCCCACAGTTGCTTCCCACTCACTGAGATTACCTACCCCTTGTGCTCCTGATTTTTTGCCTATGTAGACTTCTTCCTCCTATTCATCTTATGTACTAGTGTGAATTGTAGCTTTTGTGTCAGGTGGCCTTCAACTACCCAAGCCTTTAACGCAAGCACTAGAAACAATTTTGATGTTTGTTGTATTCATTTTAATATTTCACAATGCTTCCTTTTTATTGATTCTTTTACATGGTGAAATTCAAGGAGCTTCTGAAAGTCTTCAGCTGCCATGAGGTCAAGTTAAGTATGTAAAATATTGCCTGCACTCCCTAACGATTATAAGGTGTATTTGAAAATTAGCCCACAATTTTTTTTTTTTCAGTATAACAGGCATTGTCAAGAAAACTCTTTCCTACAATTCACTATTTTAGTAAATGTACTTTAAAGAAACATAAGATTAAATGTATGATTAAATACGGGGTTTATAAGAAGCAGCTGAACAGGGAGATTAAAGTTGTAGAATTTGAAGAGGAAGGTGGGCTCTGAAAACTACTATTGAAGGGTTCTGATAGTTTCTTTCATTGGGAGAAAACTTTAAAAATAACAAAAGGATGGAGAGAACGTTTTTAGTCCTTTGCTTCATGTGTGAAATAGACTAGAAGTGAGTAATTACTCTAGGAAATGTTTCAAGTAATCAGTATTTGGACATAAATGTAAATTAACATTTGCTTTTGATGAAAGTCCCATGCAGCTACCTTATATTCAGATTCTCGATACAGATAGGAAGTTGCCTGCCACTTAGAGCAGTAATACCAGCTTCGCAGTGAAGTGCTGATTAAGCTTCAAAAAGTAATAATACAGCTGCGACCCTTTAAAAGCTGGGTTTTTTTTTTTCTATATGAATAATAGCATTTACAGTCACACCAACTGTGATGTAAATTACGAAGCAAATGAATCCTTGGGGTTCAGGACACATATTGAGTACTAATTGGTATCAAGAATAAATTTCTCCAAAAGCTGTAACATTGAGGAGTGAGCAATTTTCTGGGTAAGGAGTTTACGCCTTTTACTCTATGCATTCATAGTAGCTATTAGTGGAGACTAGATGGAACATTACGTAGTTGCTTGCTTAGATGGTATGTTTGCCCTAAAAAAAAACCCAGTGAGAGAGAGAAGATATTTCTGTATTAAACTAAACAACCAAGACATTTAAGAAGGCTACACAAAAGAAACTATCAACTTTCTTGCATCTTAATTAAGTTAGTAAAATCTAGAACTAATGGTATGAGTCCTAAAAGCACCTAAAGTTTCAACTCCTTAAGATCTCAGTTACTTCCCTACTGTGCTTGAGATCCTCCCCTCCTGACCTTAGGAAAAGGTGCTGATGTTGGGTCATTTTGATGCAGTCTGATGAAATGTTGATTTATGCAACTAAAGGAGTTACTCTATAATCTCTTCAAATAAAGTCCAGAAAAAGCAATTTTTTGCCATTTACTAGTAGGTAGCCTGAGGCTTTGAGCTGACTTAACAGCATCTGGTCTCAGGACTGTTCGGCTTTGCTGTGACCCTGTCTGGGCTTAGCTGGGATAACAGTTGTCAAGGGGGCAAGTGAGCATTCATTGTCTGCCCTACTTTCACTGGCTCTGGGGGTGGCCTGGCGCGCCTTGGTAGCACCTTCATAACAAGCAACAGTCCTTTGTATTCACTGGGCTGGGGGAAAAATCTTCTGCAACTTTCAGGCTTTAAGTGGGTGCTATTAAGAAGGAAGCATGCTATGATAAGGAAGGCATACAAATAATTCTAACTGACCCCAACATTCAGAAGGAAGAACGCCCCACCAGGAACATTAGAATCCTCCCAACAAAGACCTCCAGATGCTTTGTCATCTCCCCTTACTCTTCTTGAGGGTGTCTGAAATTGTCTACTTTAGCACCTAGAGAAGCCCTAGAGGACCACACTAGAAATGTTTTGCATGACAATTTAAAACGTATTATCAGGAATGCTTTCTCAAATTAACTAGATACTGTGTCATTTTAGCTTGTTAAAACATTAACTGGGCTAATAAATTCTTTACTCAACGTTATGCTGTTTTTTCTCATAACCAGACTGAGTGTAGCAATAATTGACAGTGAGAAAGTTCTTTTCTGGAGGCTTATTCTGAAGATTTGTCTCATCCAGTAGATCAGATAAATTCACCAAGAAAGTGCTTTTTTAATTGTTATTGTTGACCAGAAAATGAGTCAACTCATTGGTGGACCCCAGGGGATCATTTAATGGATATGACTACAGTGGGATTTTACAGACAGACTGAAGCTTTTTCTGCCTGTTGTCATGTGTTGTTCCAGAGAGAGAACAACACAAACTTGGAGCTGTCTTCAGGACACTACAAGGACAGGGTCATCATCTTCTAGCTCAATATCAAGCCATGTGGCATCATGTCTTTTGAAAAACAAAAGGCAAAATTTGGGTTTGTTTCAAAAATGTCAAATATGAGAAAAATCCAGAACATCTCTTATTAAGTTTCCTCACTGGTTAATAATTCTTACTGTTTAAAAAATGCCTTATTTGTAATTTGCATTTCTTGAGCTTTAACTTCTAGTCAAGACATATAGTTGTATCTTAGCCTGCTATGTGGAAAAGCCCTCTGGTGTGGGATACCCTCTTTCCATGTCTATACTTACAGATCCCTGAAGCTTGTCTTTGATGAGATAAATAGATTGAACCTCTTATATCTCCTTCTCTAAGGCAGGTTTTCCAGTCTTTAAGTCATTCTTGCAGTTTGTTACTCTACTCTCTCAAATTTTGCAACAGTGTTTTAAGTGTGTGAATATTTGGATGTATTATCCCAGTAAACATCTCAAATAATATCGTTACTTTCCAGTTATCCACATGTTTAAACCACTAAAGACCATATTAAGTCTGCCAGCTGGACAAATGTGTGGGGTTTTGGTGGTTTGATTTATTTGGGGGTTTTTGTTTTGATTTTTTGTTTTTTGGTTGTTTGGTGGTTTGGTTGGCTTTTTTTCCACTACTACTGTATAGCCTTTAATTGGAAAACCTTAGCAATAATTCACACTTTCCAAAAATGGGTGGCACAGATACTGAGGATGACTGGCAGAAGAAAGATTGTTGCTCAGACTGTTGTTTGGATGGGACCATTTTGTTGTACCTGGTTATTGTCTGCTGTATAAGTCCTCAGAGCCTATATTAAGCATAATTAGGACATCTTACAGATAGAACAAAAATCCCACTCATCTGTCTAGCCTTCACAGAATTTGTAAATGAGCCTTTCAGCACAGTTTTCTTTTTGGAACAGAATTTTGCATATTTGGATTTGTTTGGGAGAGTTGCAAGTTCAACTTATATAAACTGCTGCAGTGCCACATGAATTAGTGGTTTACTTTACGCTAGCTAGTTCTAATAAGGGAAGAGGGGAAGCGAATATCCTTGATCCCCTAGCAAATCACGCTTAGTTTCTGCTTATGAGGAAGTGGAGCAATTGTTCATGGGTTCTATGAGCATGACAGAGTACATCTTCTCATGTACATTATGGTCAAACGTTTGCCATGACATAACTCAGAAATAACTACTTGGAAATGTCAAATCTGTTTTGTACTAGCCTTAATGGTGAATCCAAGTATGAAAAGAAGAAACCCTCATTGTTTTTAAAATGCTTGTATAACTTTGTCTTACAACACATAAGGATTTTAATGTGTTTGATGTATTTTTCTTGTATTTGTTAAGAATAGCTGAGTAAAAGGTCTCTTATTAAAAGGATGCCTCAATTAGACTGTGTGGATTCCAGCAAAGTAGCTTAGGTAAAGGATGATTTAAGTTTAACTTCAATCAAACCACTGCTAAAGTTGACAGGTGAATTAAGGATGTCTGAGTCAACAGCAATTCTTTTAAGGTCAGATGGGTCCAGAGGGACTTGGTCCAGGAGGCACAAAACCAAATAGCTCCAGATCAAACAAGTTATAAGCTCCACTGGGTAAGACCCAGATATGATAGCTCAGGTTCAAGGAACTTATGTACTAATAGAGATTAGGAAGAAACAGCTCAAATATTTTCTTTGAACTTTTTTTTTTTTAATAGAAAAGAAATGGAAAGTGAGTGTTTAAAAGTACAAAATATTTTCTGTCCAAGTATGATCAAATGCTTAGAAGTCTGGCTATCTGAAAACTAGCATAATTTCTCTAATACTAAAAAGGTTTAATCAATTTAAAAATCATGATATTGACTTTGATATGCTATAATTACTGTTCTTAGTAATTACAGCCACAAGTGTTTCAAAATGAAGCAAAACCAAAATTGAAGTAGCCTGTTCAACCTCAGCTCATTCATATGCCATATGAAATATGCACGTCTCTACAAAGCATGCTCACACTATAGCTGTTTCACAGTTGTGAGAACCGAGCAGTTTGTTACCTTGGTACTACTGAGACATCAACAAGAAGAACAGACAACATTTCTTCTGTTTGGAAAGTCCTGGTATTGTCCATGTAAGGTAAAATGGTGGGATATGGCCTTAGCATAGAAATTGATGAAGTAGCTGGGAAAGAAGAGTCAATTATAATTCTTCTGTTTATGCTAATTGCTGAAATTTAGAGGGATTCAACTTAATCATGTCTTCCAGTTTGGCCAAGCTATGGTTTTAAGACCTGAAGCTCTAGAGCCATGAGATAAAGATATAGTTTCACTCCTCCCTTCTTTTCTATATATCCCCAGTCCTTCTCCCCTAAAACCATTTACATTTTCCTACTTGCTAACAGCATTTAAAGTTAGAATATTCCAATACATGGTTGAATCTAGCAAGATCTGAATGAGAAACAGAATCCTCATTATTTTTTTTTAAATGCAAGTAGTTTTGCAGTAAAACATAGCTTATGTGTTGCTTCATTCTCCCCAGTTAGTGCTCTGCCCCTGTGGATTTGCCAGTTTTTGCCAAGCTAAATCTATGCCAGGGTTAGTGGTTGTACACCTCCTAATTTAGCAATTGCATTAAGAACTCCAGGCATTTTTAAAAAAAAGTTTATTGGAGTTCTTTTCTCTTTGCTAGATAAAAAAACTTTGTCACAGCTCAGCAATCACAGAGACACTGCTCTGACTGCCTGCTTGATTTGTTTTCTATTTATAAATAGATTTATCCCTCCAAAGAGGTTCATTTAGGAGGGAGATCAACTCTAACCAATAGCAGGAACTGAACAGATTGGAGAAACAAAGCTTTGGAGGGAGGCTGAAATAAATCAAATTAACTGTGTAGCTTTCATTTGTTTTTCATTATGCCAAAGTAAGATAGCATTCTGGATATTTTTGAAATGGAAAAGACAGTGGAATACCAATCATCCCAGCATTCAAAGTCAAGAGTCACTCTTTCTGATGAACTTTTGGCGTCTTTACTTCCTGAATATTGACTTGCTATTACTCATACTTCTATTATTTATGTTATCAAAAATATTCATGTGAGCATAACAGTTTGCATAATTGGTATTGTAAGAATAAAAGGATGCTCAGCAAGAATAGTCATGCTTTGGGGCTTATTTTGAGTATTCTCCTTTGATCCACAGATCTTTCAGAACTTGAGTTTGGGAGGATATATGATCCCGTGGGTGAGATTTCACCTGATGCTGTTTCTAGCAAAACTACCTGCATCTAATTTCTGATTTTCATCTACCATCTCTAATAATTCTCTTCCTTCAGCAAAAGAGATAACTTATCTATGTGTCTAGAGATACTGGTACATATCTGACCTTTATGTCTTCTGGTAAACACTTAGAATTTAAATTGCTTGGTGGAATGTTTCAACCTTTCCTTCTGAGGACTGATCTCCTGCGTTTGTGAAGCCCATTAAAAATAATACATGGTCACATCATAGCATAAGAGCTAATTTTTTGTTTTATTTGAACTGTCTCTTAAACCATCATGCCCAATGCCAACTAATTTCTGACGTTCTATTCATTAAGTAACAGTAATAAATAGCATCCTTCCCAATGTAATATAGGATAAATCTACCCAAACAAAATGTAACTTTTTTTTTTTTTTGTGGTGCTTTCTAGAAAAAGGCAAATCAACTGCCTTTATTCAAAATTTATGGCTATGTTTATGGGAGAACTACATGAGATAAGTATATATCAGGTAGAGCTTAGAACACAGATCAATTTCTTTACAGCAAGGTGCTCATACTCTGTAGTAAAAGAATGTACTTATATTTTTTGACATTGGTGACACTCCACCCCACTCAGATTCTTCTTAGGCTCATGTCTTTTGCCTGTAATGCATCCTGGCATGGTATACATCAAATATTTAAATAAAATTAGCTTCATATTCTTAGTTCCATTTGTGTGTGTGTGTATAAATAAAAAAATAAATAATAAAAATCAGACCTTTTCTGAAGTTTTATTAGCTTTCTGTGTTGTTCCACTGAGAAACTCTCCAGATGAGGAGTATGTCTCATCCTTTTATAGATCCTGTCAGTTTGAATAGAGTGTCAGCTTTCAGTAAAAGAAAGGACTATGAAGCTGAATAAAAGGATATGTATAATAATTTTTCTAAAGAGAATGAGAAAATGGAGTTTGCTATACTGGATCATATAATTAATTGTTAAAGTCTTGTGGCTTGTTCTGACAGAGCCAATAGTCAATGACTGACAGGATGTGAAAATCTTAGCGACATGTACTAATATATGAATATATGGCCATACACGTATAAATCCATGCAAAAGAAGACATGTTTTCCTGATCTCTGTAGTGGTGTGGGAATACCGTAATTACTCAGGTTTTTTAGGCCACAGAAAGTTATCAATTATAATGTCCCCTTTTTTCTTTTTTTTTAATTGTAAGTTTAGATGCTGTGAACTTGTCCAGGCTACCACTGTAGCACGTATTATCATGACCCTTAGACCTATCCATGATATTAATCTAAAAAAAGAAAATTTTAAGTTAAGTTCTCCTCACTAAACAACACCAAGCATGTTATTTCTCTCCTCCTATGCAAAAGCATAGTGAGAAAATTCTTCTCAGGTATATCCTGCAATCACTTAAATGATTTACCAAAAAAATATACTTTAGTGTTTGTTTGAGGTTGGCCATTTGAATGGAGATGAATCATCAACAAACTTGACTTTTGGAGTGACTTGAATATATACACCATATTTTCAAATATAGATTTGGAGTCCTTTGATGGGATCCTGAAATGTTTGAGGAAGGTGATGGAGTGTAGATCTCTTAAATTATTTAAAGTAAGGTTAATATAGGTTAAGATTGTATATAAGGAATTTTCATGGAAAGTATAAGGGAAATCATTGCCAGTAATATCTGAGAAATTTTTTTACTTCAAAGCCACTTTAGTGATCAGACATGGGGCTTCCCCAGGTAGTACAAACTAAAGCAGAAAGAGTTAAGGTAATGTAAATAGGAGTCTAAGAGGAAAAACCCTGTAGTATGAGACACTTACATGTGTGGGTTTTTTTCCAGACTGTCTGCCTTTCCTCATGAGTAAAGCGCTGATCTTCATTATGAGTAAAGCAACAGATACTTAAACATTGGCAAATTTCATCCTTAATTGTGGTCATTTGCCCATAGAGAAAACCTATGAATCAGTTCCTTTCCTAAGAAGCCTGGAAAGACTAGCTAGGGAGAGAATAAAGCTATGTTAAACAGCTGATTTAAGATTTTTAAGGACATCATAAGATATTAATGTAAATCAGCAGAGCATTGCAAATAGTCTTGCAGAAAATAATACCTTGTCTCAGAATTTCAGTATGTTTGTCCATTTATCTAAAAAGTTCACAGTCTGAAACTCTGACAGACTTCAGCTGGATATATTATTATTATTATTATTATCATCATCATTATTATTAGTTGTTGTTGTTGTTTTCCAGATATCTTTCAGGATTAATTACTTCTGAATCTCTACGGCAAAATAAAAATTACATGATTTGTTAACGTATTTGAGTGGAAAAAAAAAACACGATATTTTTTGCAAATTCCGAGTCTCAGTCTAGCAATAGATATTCAGTCCAGTTACTTTAATTCCATCTGGTTACTTGGGTGTTTTAGCTCTAAGGGCTGCTGGATCTTCTTTGTCCTGAGAGAAGAGCACACAAATATGTATTTTTCAGTAATGTATTTTAAATCACTAAAACTACCTGTATGTTGAAAATCAAGCATGTGTCTTATATTTATCCTTGAGTCCTTAATAATTGGTAAAATCATACTTTGTGTGACTAAAAGTTATAGGGCCAGTCTCTGAAACCAAGAAGCAATTAGAGTGAAATAACTTAAAAGCAAGAGGCATCCTACCTTCATGCCCAGTAGACACGTGAAATGTTAAAATGACCAACCTTTTTCATGGGTCACGTGGGATTATTAAATAGCTGTCACTCTCTTCCAAGCATTGGAAGTCTTGGGCTTGCCCAAAGGAGGTCCTGAGGCAGAGGTACTGCTGTTTCTCTTCACATGGTTCAGGAGCACTGGGGTTGCTCAGGGTGTGACACCAAGTCCCAGCCCTTTCCGACCTCACTCAGATTAAGAAGGTTAGCCTTGGTCTCCCAACTCACAAAAGTGACTACACCCGATTCTAATGCTGTGTGTATGTGGATGCATATGTATTCAGGTATATTAAATTCCTCTGTAAAATGAAATCTCTCAGAAATACCAAAATAAGCATTTTTTCCTTTTCTCCTTCTTTTTATTTTCTTGGCAAAAATAATTTGGTTGTAATTTACAGTGTTTGGCCCCTAGAACTAATATTAAGTGAACCATCCTTGACTGTTTCTCTGGAAACATTTCCAGTTATACACATAAATATATTGAAATTATGGCAGTTTTTTTTAAACTGCAGATTTAGATACCCCCGTATCACCAATGACTTATGAAAAAAATAAGCTTTAAGGTCATATATAGAAAGCAAGAGGTCGTGTAACTGAATGACAATGCTTCTTGAACGGCAAGATTTTTATTCAGGCTCCTTGTAAGAGGAGACTTAAGTAGTACTTCAAAACTTAGAAGAGTAGAGGGGAGTGGACTGGTAACATAAAAGCTACCATGCACAACATAGAGCTATTGGAAAACTAACCTTCTTTAGGAATTTTTATTCTCTATTGTCTTGTTTTGACAAGAATAGTTTGTTTTAGTTTTCTGAACAGCAAGCTTTCCTGGTGTTGAACATGCACTGGAATTAAGAAAACTGCTGTTAAAATTTTACTTTTCTTCTTAGTATTCAAAATTATACTATATAATGCTGTATTAATTTAAGTACTGATCTTTGCTGCTGTCTTAATCTCCTTCTATCTATAGAAAAAGTTGAATATATGACTCATACAGTTTTTAGCAAAGTGAGAATTAATGCCTGTTGAGTTTAGGTAGCTAGTTTGCCTTCATAAAGGAATGTCCCTTTCTTTGAAAGGGTTAGAGGGTTAGCAGCAGATGCCTGTGTAGACTCTGAACTGTTTAACGGTGTTAGTACCGAAGTTGGATAGTGCAGGACTAGCCAACACTGTTAGCATGCAACTATAGAATACTGATTTTGTAGACAGTGATGGAGCTAGAAGGAACAGACCCTTAGGAAATGTACACTATGTTGTGGTTTTTTTTTTCCCCCAGATGAGATTATGTTCATTTGCTGTACCTGTGACTGTGGACAATATATTCCATTTATGAAAACTAACGCAAAGCTGCAGTGCCCCATTTGTCATGATATACACAAAGGTAACAACAATTTTACTTTACTTGATGAGTTTGAGAGTACAAGGACTATTTGATCCTTTCCTGAGATTTGAGGTGTACTATTTTGCAGAAATTAAGTTGCTTTTAAACTTAAGGAAGGCCTTCATGATAATGTTTACTGTTTAAGTTACAATTCCAGCAGAATTTGTGTAATCTAAACACTAGATTCTGAAATGTCTAAAGTCAATATAACTTCATGTTATGTCTAATCCAACAGCCCCATGGTGGGTTACCTAACACAGCTCTGGCATTGGAACCATACTTACGAACCCTGTATGAAAGATATCAAAGCTATCTCACTGACCTTCTTCTCCTGATATATGATTTTTTTGTGCATTTTGGTAGGGCTTATATGATCAGACAGTCTGAAAAACAGGATGTCAGACAAGATGGACCTCACATGTATTTTAGTTAGTAATTCCTATGTTCCTACATTTAATTGCTATGGGAAATAATAATTATAATGTAATCCAATACAATTACTGGCAAGAGACAATCCAAGAATTGGAATTTTAGAGTTTTGTTTAAAATGAAAAGCATGTGTTAAAAGCCATATTGATTATTTTAATCCAGTCTCCTATAGCAATATTGTTAAGCAGTATGACTCCTCTTTGTCTATAGTTTGCCTGGCAGGAGAGGAACAAAGACATTGATCTGCTATTAACTAAATATACTGGAGAATACTTTGTACTAACCATTTGAATAGGAAATGGAAGAATGCTTTAAAATAACATTTGTTACTACGCCTCATGATATCACCATAGTAACTAAGAGTTCAATCTGAATGCTGTGCTTTTGTGCTTGTATTTTCACACAGAAAAGAGACATTAGCTACTGGTCTTTAAATAAGAAAACTGATCATTAATTTTGCACTTTGTAAAGTCCCATTAACCAAAGCATATTTGCAAAATGATATGCATCAAACAAAGAACATAGCAATTTTAATTAAAGAAAATTATGATTCAATAAACCATAAAAATGGTTTATTTAAATTCATATTTTCAAAAATAATAACATTACACAGCCTTTAAAAGCCTAACTAAAAAATGGCTAGATAGCTCAGGGTCTTTGACTAGGGTGTTGAAGCATACATCTATTTATGCTCTTTCAAATACAAGCAATTTCAAAATCATGATTTTGCTGCACTAGTGAAATGCACTTCTGGTCTTCAGGAAACTGTAGATGTTTAGGTACTATTAAATTTATTTCTAATGACAATGAATTGGTTGCTTTAGTAACAGTGATGGGAACGTGACATGAAATAATACAGTAAGCAACTAAGAAATCTTGAACAAGTCTTTCTCGCATGGACTAATCTGAAGATGTACATGTGCTATGGTTTTTGTATTATATCTCTGGCATCACAATAATGCCTCCGGTTAACTAATCTCAATAAGTTTCATATTCTAAACCCTATTAAATGTGTAAAATACAACCAGCTTACAACTATGATTTACACAGTCACACTCGCTTAAGTAATTAGTATTGCTAGTAAAACTGTCAGTAAACTTAAGTGGTAACGATTCCTGCAAATTAAATTAGGATAGTATTTCCCATCCTGTGCAGATCCAGAGAACTGCACTGTGAGAGAACTAATGCCTTTAGTCGCATTTCACTCCTTCTGAAAACAACAGAATACAAAAAGTTCATGCAAAAAGGATTGCTTGTGCCTTAAATATGGAACTCGACTCCACTAGATGTGTGAAACAACCATGGGTTTTGAGGAGCAAAGGAGTGGTGAACTCAGTGGATACATAGGTTGCTCCTTGGTAGAGAAGAAATTAAACAATATGAGGTGGCTGTTCTGACTGAGTCTTAAGTAAGGAAAAAGTAAATAACTGTTTCTACTTCAGAGGCTATTCTGTCTTTCTCAAGCAAATAGAAATTCCACCACAATAATACAGCTACTTGATCCATAAGTTTAGAAGGATTACAAACTCTATACCAATCACAAAACTGTAATGGTCTCTGTGATGATCACTGAAGTCCTTGAGCTGATATAGAGCAGCAGCAACTTACATACTGACAGAGAAAGGGTTGGATTGTCACAGATAAAGTACTGAAGTTCTTGATTCATACACATGAAAGTGATTTTGAAAGTTTACTCAACATTCTGGTGCATTTTTCTTTTTTAGTATTTGGTTTCCTTAAATCAATGAGGGATGATTATCACTCAGTCAAAATGAAGCTTTTCATAATGAAATTAATAAAATAGTATGCTTAACGCCTATATTGCTTGATTTGACATCTGACATGAAGCACATTTGTGTACAAACTTACACAGAATGCAGCTACTGTATGTAGCACACATGTTGCTATTAGTGTAACAGACTGTAGTAACTCTAATAGATTAGAAGACAAAAATATAATAACTAACTGCTTTAGGTTAAAATCTTTGGAAATATTACCCTTTGTAATACCGTTGAGTATTATGTGCAGTAACACGTACATCCCTTTAGGACACTTTAATAGTACAACAGTGCACCATGGAATACTAATGAAAAATTTATGGGGAAAAAAAAAAAAAAAAGAAAGTATAATATCTGTTCATTATTGGTCAAACTTTTCTGGGTATTAGAGAAGTGAGTTCACTGTAAGTGCTTGTTTCAAACCAGATTTCACACTGGAAATAAGAAAAGACATTTGCCTTCCAGGTACTTACCAATTCCATTAGACATGATGGATTTTTTGTATTATAGAGATTCTTAGAAGATGAAAAATACTGATTGCTTCCCTTCTCTAATATAGCAATAGTTCATGTCTTGGAACTAGTTTTATTGTCAAAGTGAATAATATTTTAATATGTTTAGAGATGGCCTCATTCTTCTTGATGGAAAAATGAAATGGCTTTTGACATTAGGGTGTTTTGTTATCTGTTCGTTGAGTAACATCAATATCACATAATTTTGATGGTGTGCTTCAGGTGTGATTTCTGGAAAAAAAAATGCAAGAGAAAAATATGTCCTTAATGCATTACAGTTTGAGGTCCTTCTCTGTAAATAATGTTGTGTTAGGCCAAAAGCACTCAGGTTTCCTATAGAGCAAATACTAAACGAAATCAAAGGTCTGTATCAGAATGCTCTTTAGAATAATTTTTCAATGTATTATTTAGCACTGAAATGTTTACTACCTTATCATGCAACAATATGTTTGATTTCTAAACCCGATCCCAGAGAACAATGACAGTATCTAAGGAGAAGTTCCTGAGTGGGAGTAAGTTTCTGGCCACTTTAAAGGTAAGTCATTTATGGTTTGATTTGTCTTCCCTGTAAGTGGCTGGTAAGCTTGATGAATATTGTAATTAAAGTAAATAATTTTAATATTTAATGATTTACTTTGTTTTTTTTTTCTTTATTTTATGTGCTGTCAAGACTATGAATTGATTTATTGCTCTTCATCATATACATATATATGCACGGTATAACTCCTTTCACTCTAAAATATGAAATAATAGTAAAAATACATTTATTGTAAATCCACTTGTAGAGATCTGGCATTCTGGGCCCAAAAGGAAAATTGCCTTGGACTCCATCTACTTCTGTTCTTTTTGAACTAAGTAGGAAAAATGAATCTGAGTTCTGCAAAAGTAAAAACACGCAGGAAAAAAATCTCTGTCTTTCACTTGCAAAAGGAAATTTTCAGGCATCACTCAAAAGGGGATAATTAGGAAGCTCAATTGCATGAACACAGAGAATTTAGGAGTGATAGCATCAAGGGGGTTTTGTTTTTGAGAAAACTTTAGTGTATTTTCAGGCTTTCAGACTGAATATTACTGTTAATGTGAAAGAGTGAGTATTTGATCAAAGAAAAAAATATATCTATATGCTGTAAAAAATAAACATAAAAAAAAAAGGCCAGAAAATCTCTTATAAAGAACTAGATAGATTTACTTCTGCTCAATAACTTAGTTGTTTAGCTCTCTGGGTTTGCTGGCTGAGTAAGTAATGGATTGTGAGTGGCAGATTTAGCTCCTGTCTAGGACTTTACACTTCAATCTCCCTCATAAGTGCAAAAAAATTACCAGAAGCCTGAAGAAACTGTAGATTTTCTGGCTTTCCTGTACTGTAGCAGTTCATGTTAATATTTACATCATTTAAAGTGCTAGCAGCTAAAACGATACAAAAGCAGAGCACTGTCTTCAAAGCCAGAGAGACACAAAGTAAATTATCTTGCTGTCAAAAAATAAATCCAGAACTCAGTTGCATAGAACAGTATTGAATGAGCACCACATATCTAGAACCCCAAAGGGTCTTTAGTGCAAAAGCATGCAATGTCATCGTGTCCCTTATTTAGGCATTTGCTCTGTGAGCAGACTCTGTCACGTTGACTCTTTGTTCAGTGTGAGAAAGATCAGTGTCTAATACATCCACACGAGACACAGAACCAGCCAAAAAGCAGTGTAACCAGCCAGTAGGAAGTGGCAAGGACAGGGATGTGATTGCCTCTCTCTGGGATTTAGGCATATGATACAGTGCTTCCTGGAGGTGCCCTCCTTTAATTGGGATTTTTGATACTGAGCTTACTGTTTTCTTTAAAAAAGTGAGTGTGTACCTTTTGAAGTGTGTCAAAAAGAGAAGACAGGTAGGCAGGGTTCCCTCGTCCTTCTCTCTTTTCTTTTTCATTTTAAGAAGTTTTGGTATCAAGTTATATGAAACAAAAAATATCCTGAATGATCCTGTGAAATACCTAGTTTATAAATTCCTTTACCAGAAGTCTCATCACTCTTAAGGGAAGGGTGTTTGTTTATTTAAGTCAATTATTGTATTGGCTGATCAACATCTAGACAGATCTTTGAAAACTTTGGTTGAAAGGTACTTCTTATGTGTCATTTTTAATAGCACATTGTGACTCAGGGGCTTGTCCAGTTCCATGCAGGAAGGTAATAAATAATCTGAGTTTGTCTAAGCAGCAGATCCCGCAGACACATCAGTGAAAACTATTTTGAAATATATTCAGTGCTATAGCAAAGAAAAATAGTTGAGCTGGAAAAAAAAAGAAAAAAGTTGAAGGAAAAAAAAAAAAAAAAAAAAAAAAAAAGAGAGAGAGAGAAAGAAGAAAAAACTTCTGAGGAATTCTGAATTTTTGTAAAAACAAGTAGTGAGAGGTAGAGAAAAGGGATTGCCCAAGAAAATCAATATAGAGAAGCTGCTTGTCTATGTTCAGGGCATAGTCACCACACGTACTGACTAAAAAAAAAAATTTGTTCAGTTCCCCTGATGTAAATCTGAGATTATCATGCTGAATTAGTGTTTTGAACAAGAAACTAATCTGGAAAAAAAGCACCCATGAAGGAATTCCTGCAAAGCATTTTTTGTGAATGCGCTTTATCCATGTAACTAGGAACTGATGCAGTGAAAATAAAACCACAGAAAATGTAAAAGTATATAAGACAAAAAAAAAAGAAGCTAAGCAATCACACTAAAAAAGGCTGCACATTTGAAACTGCAGGATGTAATACTGTGCCATGTCCCTGCATCTTTAATTAGTTGGATTGGCAAAACAGCTTCACTGAAATGATGATGGGGAATGGGCATAAGAAAGATTCATGTTTATTTCTACATAGCCATGCCAGATAAACACCACTTACTGTCCTTCCTAGAGAGTCCCTGTTTGGCATGCAACTGCCGGCACACCAGCCTCAACCTATGGGCTGAAGTTCAGCCACTCCTTTGATGGCTTTGGGCTGATGGTACCAGAGGGCTTAGTTTAACATGATTTTGGCTTGTCATCCACAACTACTTAGGCAGAAAAAGCCCCTTTTCACCTACACTTAATCATTCCAAGATAGAAACTCTTCTCTCTATTGAGTAAAAAAAATACCACATATGCTTCTGTGCTCTCCCATGTCTTTCATCAACATACCTTTTTCAGTGTTATATTTACATTTTGCCTCTGTAGCAGGAAGAGTTAGAAGGGTATGAAAATATTAAGATCATAGTTTTCGCACAAGACAGTACATATACAAAGGCTCCTTGGAATCTAAATATTCAGCAAATATTTTACAGATTTGAACCAGAGCACTTATTTAGATCAGGAACATATTTATTTTGGGGAAAATAAAGATTTAAAGGTTAAAGACAAATGAGCAGATCTGGACAAAAAATAAGAACTCTTATTAAAGAAATAAGGAAGCAAAGTATTTATACACAGGAATTTCTGAAAAGAAAAATATGTCCAGTCATAAAGGAGATAGAATGGCATCTAAGACCATTGCAAACAAAGAAAAAGAAGAAAATTAAAGAAGTTGAATCTAAATTGTTGTCAATGTGTAATTGGTTAGAAGAAAATTAGTTTTTAAGACTGTATTTGACAACCTGTATCTAATTAAAATACTATGTTTGTTTATATCTTTGTGAAAGCTTTAACAAGTTTACTTTTGTAGCAGCACACTATAAAAGAGAACATCGATTAGAGCTTGAGAAGTAGTAAAGCCATTGGTAATTTGGTAGTTACTGTCATCTTATTTGTATTTATCCTATGAGCCCAAATCAAGGCAAAGGGTCCAACTCTATCAAGGCTTTTACAAATAGAAAATAAAAAAGCAGAGGCTGTGCCAGAGAACTCAGTCTTACTTTATGATAGTGCCATGAATAGGTGGAAGAACAGAGCAAGAGGAGGTGAGCAGACAATAAGAGTGAGGTAACAGCAAAATAAGGGCATTTTTGATGTACTGTTTCTGCTTAATATTACCTGCCAAGTTATGGGTCTTTCAATTCCAGTGGCATCAGAGCCTCAGTGAATTTTAAGATCTTTGATATATTGGGTAAAATCCTTACAGCTAAAACCAAAGACACCATTGCCATTGATTTCAGTGGTTTGCTGTACCAAGCTTGAAGACCACATTGATTTCTGTCAACCTAGGGAGTCAGCACTCAGTGATGAACCATAGAATACTAAATTTGAGTGATTACCTATAATAATAAATGTTACTTTAAATGAATAAGAATGCAGGATTTCTCAGTATGAATTTCTTTATCAATCTTTTTTGCATACCTATTCTATTCTCCTTTTTATTTTTTTGTAATATTTTGTTCCTTTTCTCTTTTCCTTTTTAAAATGTAGATAAACAGATTCTTGACTGGATGAAGTTAAAGTAAATTTGAAAGTTCTTAATGTGCTGTACATTACTCAATTAATATATGTCCAGATGATTTAGGGTCATTTCCTTAGATGTCAGCCATAGGTAGACACTTTCCTACTCACCCAATGATGTTGCCACTGGGCTGTTGCTGGTTTCCAGGTATGTATATAGGACAGTAAAATGATCTTGGGTTTGCATACATTTGTCTGTAATTCATCTTTTGGTTTGTGAAAGAGTTGAGATTTGTAGGTACATATATATTATCAGCTTATATATAGATATATCATGACTGGATTCTGGAAATAATTTTCTATCATTTGCTGCAAATTTCTGAAAACAGATTAGATTCCCTAAGAACATTTACTCTGAGTTACTAACAGCAAGTATTTGAAATCTGATACTGTGGCTGTTGATTTCATTTTTTTTTATTTTTTTATTTTTTTTTCCTTGGGAGGGTGTCTTTATGTTTAAATTACAATCAGGGATATGCTGTTGAGAACAACATTGTGAACTTTCTCCAATAAAACTTGAAGCTGTCTGACTATCAGGTCTCACATATACAAATCCAGAATTTTATCAACTGCCTTGCATGCATTGACTTCTCTTGGCCCATGACACTTCCACTGCAATGCAAGATTACATAGCAGGACCTTAGTTGTATATGTTTAGTTTTGGTTTAAAATGAAACTTAGGCAAATGATTTGAAAAACTTTGCTTAAGATTTAAGGGTTTTTTTGCTGCTTATTATGAAATGGAAGAATTTCTGATAAAACCCGAACAGTAAGCCCTATTTCTTTTGTTTGTTGATGTATTTCTTTTAGGTAAGTGTTTTTTGAAAACTTTCCAACAAATTTAAAAGTAAAATTATATATTATGCCATACAAATTTTTACATGATTTCCGGGTTTACACAGATTCATTATACTAGAGCTTCACAAATGTGAATAGTCATGCTGCTTATAGTAGATCTTGTGGTCTTCATAGTACATGCAGTCTTGTAAATATCCTTACATTTTAACTAAAAGCAGGGAAAAATCAGAAGTGTAACACCTTCTCCTCCCCACAGAGAGAGTCACACCTTAGCCAGTATCACGTGTAGATGTGGCACTTCAGGGCGTGCTCTAGTGGCCGAGACCGTAGGGGTTTTTTGGTTGTGTATGGTTGGACTTGGTGACCTCGGAGGTCCTTTCCAACCCTGACAATTCTGTGATTCTGTGATCACACATTCTAAAAACAGATAATAAAGAATCATTATAAAAAGTTTCTCTTGGCAAAAAAAAAGAAAAAGCAGAGAGGCTGATGAGAACTTTGTCTAAGATTTCTTTGCCTCAAGTTTATTTTTGACATCATACTTTAAAAAGTTCTGTATTAAGGAAAAGGCCTCCACAAATGATGTTGTTAGTTAGCTGTATGTATTTAGACATTCTAAATTTTGTGTTTCTGGAGGTATATGATTGTCTAATTCTACTACGTAAATTAGAAAAATCTCTGATCAAGAAGATGATGATGTGTATTTTCTGCAATACTGCGTACGACAATGAATGCTCTTTCAGACGACCTTTGAGAAAGAAGTCTTTTCAAGAATGGGAAAATTCAGAGCTGTAACAGAACCTTGGATACTAGAGATGGGATTGTGCATTAATTTCCAGTCAGTTCTTATGATAATACAAGATTGCTCTTGCCTCTTCTAGTGTTTTGCCCATTGCAGTAGGCAGGACTGCTGTCATTCTGTGAGACTTTTGCAATGTTACGGTAACTCCTTTCCCTCTATTTTCAGCAAAAATGTAATTGCATTCCCATAAACCAAACAGAATAATTTACATGCACAATTGTTGTTTATACCTTCAGATGCTTATATATAATTGACATTACATTCTGTGACATTAGTTTTTCTAACTTATCTGCATATTTATTTTACTTGCAGAGAAATAAAATCACTTACACAGTAGTTTTGAAGGTTTTGATTTTGAAACCTTTCAACTCACTGAAATACTGTAATTAATTGTTCAATATACTAAATTTTTCATATTGAATTTCACTCAGTTCTTGTTCACATTCCTGTTATGTATGTATGTATGTATTTTCAGTGCTGCTTCACCCCAGACAGACACACTCTGAAACATGGAACAAGACAGCAAGCAAAACATGCATTAAGAAATCTGTTCTATAGAGTTTCTGATATTTACCCCAGTCTAAATGCTTTCTTTCACCATGTTCCATGTTACGTTGAGGGCACATCTGCTTTTATAGCCTGTAGCCAACAATACAGTTGTCACCATAATGTGCCGCATGCACAGAAAGTGAGAAATCATTAAACTAGTCGGGGGGGAAGTTGAAAAAAAGTCATTGAATGCTCCAAAAAAAAAAGTAGGTAACATACACGTTTTAGAAATCATTTTAAATCTGACAAAAAGGCAATCAAGTCTGGTAGGATGTTGATACAGTTCAATTCCACTGACAATCTGAGTTGTTATAATCTATGCATGTTGAAGCCTGTGAACAGCAAACCACTCTATCAAAGAGGCCTACAAACAGGGTATTACAATAATCCAGACTTGATGTTATAAAAACCATGAATCAAGAGCTCAGCACCCTGTGGAGACAGTAAGCTTTAATCTTTACCCACTACTAAATTCCTGAGATGGTATTAGGTGCTTATGACTCTCAAAGTCTTATCATGTGTACTGAGCTGAAAACAGTAACTTTTCTGTTGACATTATTTAAACCGTGTAAGATTCTACTTACTCTACTTGAATTAAATGATCTTTAAAGCTCTCTTTTTATATTGATTAGGATTTCTCAGATTGTCATTCATAACCCTCTTGTATTTCTGGTACCAAGATCAATGCAATTACTTTTTTTCTTTACCTTTCCAGCAATAAGATATTTTCAAATAAAATTGATGATAGTGCTCCGAGAATTATTTTTTCAAAACAAGGTAAATGGCCTTTAAAGAAATGTTAATTCTTCCTTTATTAAGATTATAGCAGAAGAAAAGATCTCAATATTTTTTTAACTCTTTACATGATGCTGCCTCAAGATCACAGGCTCGGAGTGGTAAGTGGAACTTAACAAAATTAGGTCAGTAAGTAAAGAGGAAACAGCTACAGTCCTTAAAAGTATTTGTATTCTTCCCTGAAACTATCATGACATGATTTTTTCATGTTGGATTGTCAATATAGTTCGACAAAAAGGAAAAAAAAAAAAAACGCAACCCAAAACATGGAATATTTTCTGTTCTCCTTAACATGCCATATTTATGAGTTCCAGACAGGAGAATTTAAGATTCCCTGAGCTGGAGATGAAACATGACACAAAATATTGCAAAGACAAGGTGGAAGAAAACCTGAAAAAACAAAACAAAAAAAAGGACAGAAGGAAACTATCACAGTCATAGACAAAAATGAAAAGGGGATGGAAAACCAAGGAAAATCTAATGGAAATTCTTATGTTCCTAACATTTGTGCAAGAATATCATCCGCATGTTCTGTTTTAACGTTAAGGACTCCCTAACTCTCTGAATATTGATAATGTAGATTTAGCTTCAGATAGGTTAAAATTAGAATAAATTTCCATGATAATCGATTGGCTTATGAGAGTGACAGAAAAGTGAGCATATATTCTTTTTATGCAGTCCTGTTATGTAAACACTTTTCAGGTTGGAAAAGAGGGGGGAGGGGTAGTGTCTGGTTGGTTGGTGTTACTAATCTTGGAAGCGGGATTCGATTTTCACAAAATTTCAGGATATTTTTTTCAGTTTCAGTTTTATTTTAAATACTAAAATGATTTAAGAGTTTATTTTGCAATTATTTTGAAAATGGAATGCTTTGATTACCATGACAAGGTGTAATTTTTTCACTGAAATCATATTATGCTGTCTTCCAGAAATATCGAAAATTCTGTCAGTTCTAAAGTTAATTATAAGGAATAAACTTACTAACCTTTTGCTGTGCATCCCAAACTGTATATGCTGTATAGCTTCGGAAACATATTTTAGATGCTGACCAGACAATGGGATGATACAAGGTAATTGGATCACTTAGAAGTTGAGCTGAATGATGTTTTTCTTTTACATTATTTGTTTCTCAATACTGCACTTTCAGAATTGCTGAAATGAGGATGCAAGTCTGAAACAGTATTTTGAAATACTGAGAAATATTTCAACATCTGCAATAAAAGCCAAGGAAATAGAGGACTAAAGTCACAAGACTGCCATAGAATGAAAATGGCAATTTATCCTAATTTCTCTCAATATCTCACTGGTCAATGTATTCTCCTATAAAATAGAGGACTGTGTGTCAGACCTCTTTTTGGCAGCTTTTACCCATTGTATTCCACCTACCAGGCAAAAGTCCCAGCCTCCAGATTGTAGTTATTTTTAATTTTGGTATCTGATACGATTACTATTTAAGTAATTCATACTGAGTTCCATCTATCAGTGCATTTGTGAATGATTCGGTCTAGATTACAGTACCGTGGTGGGTCACCTCATGCAGAGGAAGGATATGAATCTAAGTGGTTTGTATTTTTAAAATCTTCTGTTAAAAAGAGAGGGACGAACAAAGGTCCTTATTTCTCTTTCTTCTAGAAGCTCTATTTTTTTACCTTATTTTTCCATGATTCTTCATTTTTTAACATGCTCAAAGATTAAGTATTCTATCTTTGGACATGTGAAATTAGACCCACAAATATTCATGGTAGCCTTAGTTAACACATTGCATAAGCTACTGGTACAGGAAAGGACTTTCAATACTCTCAGGAACTATTTTGGCATTTCACAATGACCTGAAACCCAAGCTTACTTCTTTTTAAAGCATGTAGAGGTATCACCACATGTAAGAGTATGATGAACAAAGGAACATAGAAAAATCTTCCCATATCATGTAGAGGGAAATATCAGCTAAGCTTTTTCTTTGCATGGTGAAGGAAGGTATAGATTCCAATCAGTGGTGGCTAAGGAAGATATTACTCTCCTTTATTGAGTGAATATTACAGTTCAAAATTCACCTTGTTTAGGTTCTGGAAGGGGAAAGCTGTTACTTTGCTCAAGGGGAGAATAAATTCAGCTGAACTAAACCAAACAGCTAGAGCTGGCAACAATGGCAAACACCGTTTTGTGACTTCTCTAGCTCTAGGGATGTGGGAGCAGTTTTCTGACACTGGTCTCTGTTTACCAGGCTATAAATTTTATTCTATGCAGTGTCTGAACCAATAATCCAAATAAACCCCCCAAACCAACAGAAAACAGAATTTTGGAAATACCTTATTCTTTGTTTTTCTACTTAACATAGCATTATACATAACAGATGTGTTTCATAATGATAGTGGAAATAACAATGGAAAGCAAACAGACCACATATTTCAAGAGTACTTTTGTTCACAAGTAAAGATCATACTGGCTTATGGTATTTCACATTAAGCCAAGTACGAACTGCAAGAACGTCCTTCTTAGATTTAAAAGGATAGCACACATCTGTTTTCTAAGCCCTGATATTTGCAGGCATAAGGAACTGCTTACAAAAACCTGACATTCTTTTAGTATCCGGAAAGAAAGCATCATATACAAAATGATAAAAAACTCCAACAAATTTTGACCAGGCTTATTATATTTCACCACTAATTTTCAGAGAGTTTATTTAAATTAAAACTTTTTTTTTTCTTTTACTGTACATGTCTGCTAAAAGCAGAGACTAAAGGAATCCCTAGTTATAATATTAGTAAGTGTTAATGTTTTTCATCCCTTATTTTCAATATTGCTGCACATAACTGGAGCCCAGAGCAGCAGGATAATAAGCAAGGGTCTTTCTGTTGACAGTATGGGAAGGATGCTAGGTCCTATGAGTGGTGATACAGTCTCACAGTCCTGGCGCTCGGTGTTAATCCATGTGTCTTTCACTCCGGTGAAAGCAGTGGGACTAGAATGCTGCCGCTTGCTTTGAGAATGTCTGAATGTACTTCCTGTGTTATGCATGAGCAGAACTCGTTTGCAACTAAATACATAGCTCTGCTACGTTAAAGATTGTGTTCCCATGGTTTAATTGTGTTACAGGAATTAGGCTGTACAAAGATGGTTTCTTAGTGTGTAGCAGAGATGAAGGGCATTATTATCTGTTGTCAGTGATGCGAGTTTCTCACAGTCTGCAATAAAAAAAAAAAAGAATCAGTAGTATCTGTTTACAGCAAGAAAAAAAATTAGATTAATGCTGTAACAGCTTCTATTTGTTTTTCTTTGTTTCAAGTGTATGCTGAATAAGAGCATAAAAGCCCCTGAAACGTGTATGCTGGATGTTTAAAACAACTGCTGCTATACTAAAGCAATCAATTAGGTCTGCTGTCACTGCTCCCAAATTCTCTTTGTGCAAGGGCCACCCCAGTGCCTTCTCTCCAGAGCGTGTGGGTCCCCTGAAACCCACATCCAGGCTTTCATGTGATCTGAGTCTGGATGATGGGTGCATTAGAAACCCTAGAGCGTATAGAAGCCTATTAGGGGAGCTGTTGCCTTGGGGACCCACTGACATGTTTACTGAATGCTAAGCACACCTGAGGAAATATATGCAAATTTTCCTTTTCTGGAGAGGAGGAATTTAGGTTCATTTCCTCCTCTTGACTCAGACTTTGGAAGAGAAATTAATTTCTGATGGAGAGCAATTTTCACATCCTCTCTCTATAATGAACATCCATGGGGTTTTTGTGTTCAGAGTATATCCAAACAATATATTTAATTTTCAGCAATTTTGTACTCTTGTTTTTTGTCATTTTTCTATTGAGAGCACTGAAGTCAGAATTCAAACAGTATATATTTAAATATTTTTCAACTCTGAGAGCTACTGTTGCTCTAATACCTGAGTTGCATGGATTTAATTAGAGAACTTTTCTTTAAAATTAAATATTGCTGTGCCCCGCAAAAAGAAAAAAGAAAAAAAAAAAGTTAAATAAATACACATTTATTCCATGTGATTACTGCCTTTACTACACATCTGTCAAATAAATAAATACATAAACAATTCACTGAGTTAGAGGGCTATCCTTAATAAGGAAAATGATTGTTAGATTGTAATTTCCAACCAGATTATTATTGTGCATTTATTCTTAACTACCCTCTGTTATAGGTTTCATTATGCTGCCTGTTAGAAATGACAGTCTGACAGCTCTGTTGTTTTTCTGGGTCAGTTTTATCTCAGTTATCGAATACTCAAACCTCATTAAATTGCTGCTAAGCCTCCAGAACTGCATGGATTGCTGTCTGCAAATATAAGCATTTAGTAGCAAGTACTTTTGCATTAATTTTATTGTTCTGATGTGGTTGAAGGGGATGGGAAGTGGTTTGGCATGGGAAAAAGAGTCTGTTAGTCTGGGTACTTAAGTGCATACTTAATAAGTGTAATATTTGGGAGTGATTTTTCACATATAACAAAGATTTTTTGTTTTGCTAATGGAACTAAATACATTTTCAAATCACCTTCAAAATTTTAACCCGTATCTATTCTACTTCATTTTTCTGCTGCTTTACTTTAAGGCACCTGTATTATTAAAGGAGTAATCACCTTCCCCTTTTCTGTTACTAAAGAGTACCTCACATATTTATCAGTAAAAATGACCCAACCTTGCAACAAGTGTTCTGCAGTGAAGTACTGCTTGTTCCTGGGTCCACCTTGTGCCCAGATTGGTCTGTGTTTATGCTCAAGGGGATCCTGATAACTATTTTATACTCTTTTGCAATTGCTCCTAGAAGTTAACTGAGAGTTAAGATTTTACATAACAATAAAAAAAAAAAACCAAACCAAACCAAATCCAACAACCCCCCCCCCCCCAAACAAACAAACAAACCCACCCCAAACCCAAAACTCTAGCCAAAAAGCAACTGGCTTATTATTGCAAGCTAATTTTAGTTAAAACAGAGAGAGGTATGTACGCAAAGGCTACTAGCCATTCACAGGATGTTCAGTATCTTTTCCTGGGTTTCCTTTGTAACTAGAAATGCTACAGATGACACTATTTAAACACTGAAGAGTTCATATTTCCTTCTGCTGGCTTATATATTTAAAATGGGTATAGATTCTGGTGTGATCTGTTACTTAAATGAGAACTCAGTGATCTATATGCAAAAGCCTGATCTTTGTACTTCTTTTTTCCTCTTGCTATTCCTATGAAGCCTGACCTAGCACTCCATTTCAGACCTTGAGGCTGTTTTAAGTTTCACTGTTCCTTGAAAGAGACTGAAAATGTATCCACAGTTGGCAAAGGAGTTATCTGGCTGTTTCCTTGTTGCTTTCCTTGCTACATCAACAGAAGGACGGTGTGAAAAATCTCCAGTAAAGGCCCTGAGGTGAGGCTTCCCAGGAGATTTAGCAGGCCTTTGGTCCAGACTGTTCAGATCATGCAGCACGAAATACTCATGTGGAATGACTCCTTCCCTTTCTCTGTGCATGTATTTATCTCTCCAACTGCCTATTGTACAGCATATAAAGCAGGAAGCTTTGCAGAGATCTGTTAAATATTATTTGTGATTAAAATTATTTCAAACCAAGTAAGTTTCCATTTTGGACAGTGAGTGTAGGCGAAGTATTTCTTAAATGATAGTTGTCAATTTGAATATGATATAATTTGATGATGTGCAAAATTACCAGGTGTTTTTCCCCTTAGCATGGTATTTGATGGTGAAATCAGAGCCACACATGGAATTATGACACAGTACTACCGAAACACTTACTTTGGCTCATTTAACATATAGCAGATAAAAAAGACAGTCTTCATACTGGAACTCTTAAACTTGCATTTGGATCACTTACTTTCATAAGTGTCAGCTTGGAGTCTTACACCTATGTCACGAAAACTACAAGAAAATCACAGATAGTACTACTCAGAAAGAAGTTGCAGGGGTGGGGGCAGGTGTGTGCCCTCATCTCCAGTTTCTTTCCAGATCAGGACCAAGGCATCTTGGCAGGACAATGGAAGAAAACTCCAACATTTTACTGCTGAACTGTACACGTCAATGGCTGAACAGCATGTCAGCTGTCAAGGCTATAAATCCAGCACTTCTCATGTTTTAAAGAGAACAACCACCTATTCACATTTTGTTTCCAAGGTGATAGATATCAAAAGTATCAAAGCTTTCAAGTAAACAAATCAAGGTATCGTTGTGCAGTGCTAGGTAAGTGGCTCCAGTAAGTAACACTAAATCTTTTAGTGACATTCAAAAGATTTCTATCAGAGGCAAGCCCATAGAGTTCAGGTTTCTGCTTTGCTTGAGCTCTACCAGTTAGACTGCTTCAATGCATTGCTGAAAGTAGCCTAAATGCTGCACCAAAGCAGAAGTTATCACTCTTAACAATGCCAATGGCCCTGGATGCTTGAGGCCTGTATGGTTACACAGGCTTGATTTCTGTTTTCCATTGTCTTTTGGCCTTCTGACTGAATCAGGATTGTTATAGTCAAAAATCTGTATCTTTGACTTAATCTTGGTTCGTGACCCTAGATTAAAATTAGCACCAAATAGTAGAAACACACAGAAGAGTCAGATCTTTCCAGCTTAGTCTATGTCCGATTATAGTGTAATTGTTCTTAGTTAGAATACCTATTTCTTTATTTGCATCAGTCGTCAGCTCAGTAAACAGTACTGCTGTCATGTAGAAAATATCCTAAACATTCTATGACAATTATAAAAATAATTTTACAGGTGATGTAGAAAAGCATTCTTAATCCCATCATGCAGACCAAGAAACTGTAGTATAGACTTGATGAAACAGTGATTTTACCGATATTAAGCAATTTAGGGTCCAATTTTTAAGATGAGGCGAGTATCTACAGCTTTCACTGAATAAGAAAATACCTCTGTTTCACTGATTCTATCCAGTGAAACTACCCTTACTGGAATATCTCATTTCTTTAGGTATATTTTCAGAGTACTTCTTACGACTTCTAGGCAGAGCTGCCAGATTTCTTACAAAAGCACATCTCTATAAGTAGGATGATAATTAGATACACAAATATTTCCTATTCCTAATAAACCCTTTTATAAATATGTCTCAAGAAACAAAATAAAGAATGAAGTCCCTTGACAAATATATGTAGTAAAAGGCATAGACACAGCAGGACAGAAGGACGTATGGCAATATGTATGAATAACCTTACTTGACAAAAGAAATAAATGACATATGTAGTTTAGACACCTGTGTAGGAACAGTTTAGATGAAGATGAAAGACAGGCAAATTAAAATCTAAAAATCACTGAAAATTGGTATAGACCTCCTAGGCAAGATTTAGTAAGAACAGGAAGATAAGGAAAGCCTATAAAAAGGATAGATCATTAATCATTGGAAATTCAATTAGTTAATATTGACTGTGCTGGCAATTATGGAATTGATTAGAAAGGGTACCTCTTCCTGGAGGTAATACAGGACTCTTTTCTGATACCTTTTGTGGACTATCCAGTAAAAGTACAGGCTATTTTGTACTTACTCCTAATATTGCTGCAAAATAAGACAAGGATGATAAATAAGATAAAAGTTGAGAGTCATCTAAAGTGTAGTGATCACAATGTCATCAGAACTTCAAATGCCCTTGAGGTTATACATGTGAAAGGCAATATCTCAAAATCACTGGACTTTAAAATAAAATAAATAAATAAAAATAGAGAGTGAGTGAATGGGGAATGAGTTGAAAAAAAAGTTGATTAAAATCAATTTCAGTTCTGGGAATTTAGTATGAAAAACTAGCTAGATAGAACAGAAGCAGTCCCGAGAGCTGGCCCCCAAGAGACCTTGGTTCATGAGAAACTGCAGGGTTTTTATTCCCCTGGATGGTGGATATTTGGTGTATTTTAGAAATAATTGGTGTGCTCTCTTGGGAAATATACCAGCCGTACAATTCTTTCTCATGAAGACCTTGTCTGTTGCTTCAGAAGACCCTGTTTACTTACACTGATGCTTGAACATGAGAACATCAGTTGGAAGGGGACAGATTACAATAGGGAATTATACGCCTATAAAAACAAGAGCAAAAAGACACATTCACTGAAAACATTAATGACTTTGCAAACACTCCTGTTAGAATAGGATTAATTTTCTGTTCACAGAAACAACACTGTAACCATCTTGAGTTACATGAAATAACCAGGTTGAGAAGAGTAAAGCAGCAAGCTAAGCGTATCACTGAATTCAAGAGGGTTCTCTCCTAAAAAAAAAAAAAAAAAAAAAAAAAAAANAAAAAAAAAGAGAGAGAGAATAATTTCACAGAACAGGGAAGGCTGATGTTTGCCAGGATTTGCCTAATTAAAAACAATGTGTGCTGCAATTTTTTTTTTTTTTCTTTAGCTTAGTCTTTTTTTCTTTAGCTTGGTCTTCACTGGTCTTAGTAATAGCTACTGCTCAGTAATGTGTAATCTATCAGGCTGCAGGTAGTAGAGTCAAAATATTCTTTTTTCTTTCAGTAGTACAAAGCAACTGTAATATGCAAAGACATTCTGCCTGCCCAGCTTTTAAGACAATACTTTGCAGTGTTACAATCTACATATAACCAATAGCTCAGTACTTAAAGTGCTTTCATGAACCACTGGAAAATTCGGCTCTATTTCACTAAAGTGGATGAAGGAATTGAACTCTAAAGCCTCATGTTCTGAGTGAATACTTGGATCACTGGGCTATTGAGTAGAAATACCAAGGATTCACTTTCAGAGATTCAATAAATTCAATGAAAGCAGCTTACGAAGTGCTTGAAATGAAAATTAGCTGTAAAGCAATATTAATATTTTAGATAATGTGCAGTTTTCCTGTTTATGGTTTATGTTTAAGAAATAATTAATATCTAGCACTTTATTAAAATCAGTTGTTCTAATTTCCCTGTCAGCGCACACACCCCTACACCCCACCTCCCTTTTTGCAGTGGGCAGGAAGGTAGTTTGATTTTGTTTTTTGACCTAACAGTTGAAGGGAAGAATCAGTTAATCCTCTAAATTTAATCATAAAATGTGAGATGCCAAGCCACTGCACTGGAGAACGTGGAACAGAATGAGAATATGCTACTGCTTTTAGCTGTGGCTTTAAATTGCAAGTATTTAAAACATGTTCTTTACACTTAAGATGACTGTAAGTTTCGGTGGGCTGGATGGTTTCCCAGGCTCAAGGTGGTAACAGTCGAGTGGGACTGTTTCTTTCACAGACCAAAAGCTTCCTGCTGTGAGGCCCTTCTTTCTTTCATAATGGCTGCACCAGGAACTTTGGCCTCTTAACCTACAGTGACAACTGAGGTGTTTCTTTGCAAATTATATCAGCTTCAGATCCTGTGTTTGACAGAGCATTAATGTACATACATCTCAAGAAGTTTACTTTTTGCAGTGTGCTTTACAGGAGTTTGATAAGGCAATTCTAAATAAAGTTATTGAGGAGAAGCAGTTCAGATATAAGGCGTAGGAACAAAGAACTAATAAAATTCCTTTTTGATAGACTGAAGTTGGAAGAGATACAGATTACTATTAGACACTTTCAAAACAACCAATACATTCTTAATAGCATTAGGAACATTTTAAGTTTCATATCTGGTAAACAAATCCCTTAAATCGTTGTTTGGGGCTTGTAACAAAATCTGAAAAGCATCCTACTTTTCTTGAGTAGTTTGGGCTAATGATTAACCCAGGATTATTTATTATAAAAGTCAGTGTTGGGGTGTTGGTTTGTTTTTTTTTTTTCCTCCAGAAAGATGACAGTTTCAGTTTTATTGCAAAATACTGCACCATCCATGAAGCAGGCAGGACCACCCAGTAAATGTTGACTTTTATCAACATCTGTTACAACAGTAGTGTATATAATCCCTCAATAGTGTTATATGTAAATACTGTAGATGAAACACTGCATAATAAAAAATCCCAGATGAGTAAAGGAGTGAACGGAACTGTTACAACGAGAAAAGACAAGTGGCAAGAGTTTCAAGCATAAGTAGGACCATAGTGTGAAGCCTTGAAGAGACTGCTGTAAGCAAAGGAAAGGGTTCCTATAATCATGAGCATGAGGGAAGTTATTTCTAGAAAAGTTACTGCTTTAAAACTCTTTGCCATGCTGTTGCAATTGCATTTGAGGGTTTTTTTGCAAGAAAGAATTTGCAGTCAGTCAGGCTGATATTGTTCCTCTGGGTTGAAAGAGCTGGAATTGCTCTCTACAAATTAATTTATTAAAATAAGATAAACACATTAGGCCTCTCATCTGGGGGGACCAGATGCGTGGTAATTCCTAGAAGTATACTCAGTTAATCATGTCTTGACTAGAGACATAGATCTCCAGCCTTTCTTTTCATTGATCTGTGGTGGGACCACGTGTACGGGAGGAGTAGCCACAGCATTGTATTAGCCAATCTGTTGTTCAGGATGAGAGGCATAGTTTTGAATCAGATTAAACTGTCTCAGAAATAGAAAAAGTTGAATAAAGCTTCTGTGTATGAGCTTTGATGTGTCACTATCATGTTCATGTTTTACTGTTTTACTGAATTAAGTTCAAAAATAGACACAAGCATATGTTTATATTATACTGTTAGAGAACTGTGATACTATTTCCACTAAGGTTTGCATGTTTTGCTGAATACTCAGAATTTCTGATGTCTTTCAGAGCTGCTGTTTGAGTACGGCTTGAGATTCTTGAGATTATGAGAATGTCTTTTTTCCTAGAGGTTGTCTAGAAGTAGCTGTCTGTTTTGGGTAGGAATATGGGTCATTACCAGGATTGAACTTTTTGCCAGGACAAGCAGAAATACACTGCAAATACAGCTGAAAGAGGGCAAAGCTAACTAAAACTAATCTTAGATTTGGCACAAGACTTTCATAGGCAGTATCATCAGTGTTTAGCCTATTGAACATTAAATTAATTCTGGAGTCAGGGTTCATAAGTCAAGGTTCTCATGAAAGATGGTGTGCCCAACACAGTACGAGCAACTGTGCTGGACATAGTATTGTAGCCAGGATAACGAAGTCCTTTTTCCAATCCTGCCACTGAAGGATTTGCTAGAAAAATGTATATAGTTTTTAGTCTCCAAGGCTGCAAATAGATATGGACAGAAAGAAACGAAATAATAAATTGTATGGTTATATCAGAGAAACTTTTCAGTGATTTTGGCCTTGGTTAGTTGTGTGATAACTTTATAACCATTTATCACATCAAATTAGTTTTGCAAATTAACCTGTGGTACTACAGAATATAGATTATCTCAATTACAGAAATGTGGTTTCCATTACTATTCCATTATTATACCATCCCACTTACGACTTTATGTTAATAAGTGCAGGGCATAACTTTCACTGATATTGTCACACCCAAAATTGCTCATTTGGCTGCACATTATTTTATAGAAGCTGTTAGGTGCACCTGCTTAGAACTTATAGTGCAAAGTTAAATAATATTTCAAAGAGAGAGATACTTAATGTCTGGAAAAAATATTAACGCCTGGAAATGATTAATTGATGGTGTCCAGATGCTATGGTGACAGACCTTTCAAAAAGGCTTGTATAATTACAATGGTGAACTTTGGTGTAAGATATGATAATGCTATTTTTTTCCCGTTGTATGTCATGGAAAATTAACTATTTTTGTTTCTAACTGTAAGTTTGGATGAACTGATTACATCAGTTTCAAGTATTTAATCCTCAGTGAGACCTTCCTTAATACTTTCAGTTTTCCCCTTCAGAGCTTAATCACAAGTCTATGCTGTTGTCTCCAGCCAGGGCATGCCCACACAAGTGAGTGCAATACTGTGCAGCTATAACGGAGAGCGATTACTGTAAACAGTAAAAAATAACAGGGCATATTAGCCTTGTTAAGAGAGATGGTATGAGACAGCTATTGTGCTTCCAATCCCTGAGCTAGCTAGCATTGCGCTAGTAATAGCTTTGTGCACAAATTACCATTTCTGGGAGGGTAAGAAAGAGTTGGAACTAATATCTTTTGTTTTAGACCAAATGACTGCAATAATGAAATAAAGAGTCATAGAGCTTTAGCTGGCAATATCAGCCAGTGCTGTGCAAATTTATCAGAAGTCTGAGTTTTCTAGCATCTGACTCTAGCTGATTCTATATTTTACCCAATCCACCTCAGTACTGCTCATTCTTTCACACTCTTTAGTAGTNATAAGACTTCTAAAAAAATGTGCATACGGGGAGCAAGGACTAAATTTTTAACTGCAAACGAGGCGTGGTAGTCATTTTAAGAACCTAAATTTGAGAAAGTAGTCCCTGGCACCAGAGCAATGCCAGTCATCTTTATAGCAGGCAATTAACACGTGTGACTCTGGAATCCTTTCTGGGTTTATGTGATAAAACACCATGAGGTTGATTGGACTGCTTTTCGCCTGCAAGATGTAGCTTCCCTTTGATTCTGAGGAAGGTCCTAACTCTGTTTGATTATAAGGTGCTGCACAAATCCTCAAGAGAGGTAGGCAGAGGTCCCTGTACGTTGGGTCTGTCATGATTTTCTTATAACAGTTCTGTTATGGATAATTCCCTGGAAGTCAGCTGTAAAGCTCAGCAGGTCCCCTCCTGATATCCTTCACATTTGGATAATTAACTGAGCTGTTTGAACAACAGAAACTTTATAATGTTCAGCAGTGGGAGTCTTGCAGCTGATCAGCTTTACCTTCATCAGCACTTGTCATTTTAACACTTGAAGGGTAATGTGTCAGGATGAATATAATCTTCAGCAGGAAAAGAAAAGATTTGAAATGTACAGGAAAATAAAGGCCTCAATAAATTTATTATGCAGACTGTAATACTTCTTGTGCTGCGTTGCTGATGTACTATGTGTTGCTGTCTAAGAAGGATTTAGTCAACCTTGTATCTGTACAAAATAGGCTTTGCTTGATTGCGAGGGAAAAACAAGTAAGGGATCCTCACAGAAACCCATCTTCGATATCCTGAGAAGTAGCATTCACAAAAACTTCGTGCTGATCACAGCAGTCTTTTCCAGACAAAACTTAATTTGTTTTGAAACAGTAAAATAAAATAGTTTCTTATTTTTGTTCAATTCATCTGATTGTTAAAAATGATCCAAATACCAAGCTTTTCTGCAGAGCTTAAAGGAGCAAAGTTATCAGCTTCTACTGATTTTCAGAGAATGGGATACTGAAATTTAAGACTATTTGACATTTATTTATTATCCAGCTGCGACAAAGACTGTTTGTAATTGAGGGGTTTGTAAATCATCATGCATTACTTAACATGCTGAAAGATGGTTGTAGTAGATAATTATTAGTTACTGTTAGATGTTATTGCTTGGATGGCTAAATGTTACTGGAATGAGAAATATGTTTTAAAATACAGCAGAAGCAACATATGCATAGTGCTTAGAAATATCCACGTTTCTTGAAACAGTTTAACCAGATTTTAATGACTTACAGTGGAACTACAACAAAAATCTTTAGAGGTTGATTCATTATTCTTAAGTGTCTGTATTCATGGAGGCCTAAAGAACAGAAATATAAGCTGACAGAATACTGTAAGTAAAAGAAAATAATAATAAAAAAATAATTTTAGAATCATAGAATGGTTAGAGTTGAAAGGGACCGTAAAGACCATCAAGTTCCAACCCTCCTGCCATGGGCGGGGACACCTCCCACTAGACCAGGTTGCTTGAAGCCCCAGCTAGTGTGGCCTTAAACATTTCCAGGGATGAGTCTTCCACAACTCTGGGCAGCCTGTTCCCGTGCGTCACCACCCTCAAAGTAAGGAATTTCTTTCTAGTATCTAATCTAAACATCCTCTCTTCCAATTTAAAACAATATAATAGATTTCCCTATACAAAAAGCTTTTGTTATATCCTGGTTATGAATATTTCCATGGATGAATTCATAAGAATAGGCATTGGTTCCTATTAGATTCATACTTATGAGGTTAAGACACACTATTTTCAGGTCAGGTGAGTGTTTGACTTCTAAAGAGGTTTCAGCATTTGTTTCTCCCCCCTACCATGCCCCAGCTTGGATAAGAGCAAGCACAGTAATTATTGTGTTATATGAGAATGACTGATAGCAGAGAGGCTGTTTGTTGTTATAAGCCATTCCTCTTAGCACAAAATATACTGCTTTCTATAAGATAAATAGAATGCTTTCTCAGTTAAAGAGGTGCCAGTTTCTCTAGGTCTTTACACTCCACTGAGATGTGAACTTATTCTTTAACAATACAAGCAATATCTAGGCTTGTTAGCATAGCCTCCCATGATAATATTTCTTTATCCTAATAAAGAATATGTAGTATAATAAGTCACTCTGCAACCAGGTTAACTTAAATATTTTATTAAGACAGAGGCCATTAAACTGTAGCTGCAGTTAGATAAAACAAAATTCAGTGTTAACCATATCAGGATTTTCACTGACACCTTTCTCATATTGCTTTACATATTTTTTCATAAGAAATATTTCTCTCAAGTGTCACCGATCTCTTTCACATAAATGCCCTGTGCTGTGTAACGTACAACTCTACAAACAAAAAATTAATACACTGAAAGGCTTTAATCACCTCCTAGAGCTCAGACAAGCCAATATTAAAACACATTTATGCATGAACAACTAATAACTAATAATTGAAAGAAATTACGTGCAACTCTAGAAACCATTTCTTAATTGTTACTCATTAAAATAAATTATGGTATATTATCCCAATTACAATACTGAAAATAGAATTTAGCAGCAGTTGTTCTGTCACTTTACCTTTCATTTTAGCTTTTTATGGCAGCTATGTTTTGAAAATAATTTGTCCTAATCAGATGGTGTGATATTTTACCAGCTAGTAGCTACACCTCCTTGCAAGCATATCCTTAGAGAGGCACTGGGTTAAGCACCAAAACTTACACTCATTAGAGCTAATTGAATGTTATTGCAGTGAACATGAAGAGTGGTTGCTGTGGCTCTAATAACATACAAATCTATAGATTCTTATAATTGCGTGCTTATCCAGTGCCCTATTTATTGTAGGGCATACAGTAGTATTCTAGAGAGTTGATGCTGAAAAATTGATTGAGTCTACATATAAGCTAAATAGCAAATACTTTGTTATTATTACAATGCAGGTTCTGCTCATTCAGTGAACGTGGCTTTTACAATAACAGCTAAATCAGTGAGTATAAAACTGCATGGGACTTAAAATGCTATGTAATCACACGTATGCCCTGTGTAAATGTTGCCTTTATTATAGGGTCAGCTATTAGGAACTTCGGTACTGCTCCTGAGCATCATCAGCTGATTGCCTCACCTGGAATTAGGGACACCCAGCACTAAACAGCATAGGACCCAAAGGAGGAAAGCAAGCCAAATTGGAACAGTTTGAGCATCTGCTGTTCCCAAAAGTGATGAATCCTCAACACTTTCAGGATTTGGCCTGTTTAACGTGAAGGGTTAGTTTGCTTAAATCCACTAATCCACAATGACTCCAATATAAAACAAGTTCTGACTCTCTTCCAATTCGGTTACAATTTACCACCTACCTCCTCTTTGTTGTTAAAACCAATGTCTTTGGTGGCAACAGCATAACCACACAGGAAAAATCATATTTCATTTTTATCTGAAATTAAATTAAACATTTCAATTGTTATCTATATTTCAAGAATATGATCCTAATATTATTTGCTCTTTCATGCTCATGGATTCATTCTTAGCATATATTAATTCTACTGTCTCAAGCTAACTCCATAAGAAATAAATACAGCTTAAGGAATGGAGATATCTACAGCATGCAGTGGAATTAGTGAATTTTCTGAAGTGACATCAAACTGAGCTGGCAGAAAATATAACTGAAAAATCTTCCAAAGTTTATGGATAAGCTTCTCCTTTAACAAATTTCTTTATGTTTATTAAGTAGCATTTGGCACATACAGGAATGTCTATGAAATTGTTATAATGGGTTTCTGCAACGGCAGCTGGGTGGGTGGAGTTGGGGATTTTGGAAGATTGCTGTCCTCTGCTCCCTTTTGCCATGATCTCTGCTTATTATCGGCATGATTGTGTTACTAACTCTGGCCTGCAAAGGGTTGACTTTTGGGGCTAATAACAAGTGATTTCCTCTTTTCACCCCAGCTTGAAATGTTTTTCTCCTTTCAACTGACTGTGTCCTTCAGGAATGTGTGGCGCACAAATAATGAATGCTTGTCAAGGGAGGGAAAAGGAGAAAGGGGACTAATCTGGTGCACGTTTAAAATGTAAATGGGAATCAGAGACATTTGGATTAGGCCCAGGAAACATAAAAGTTACAAAATAATTTCTATTTTCAGCAGCATTGTAAACTAGGATCTTTGTCTTGTTTCTCTGGAGGAGGCTGTACTACATAACTGAACAAGTGTTTTTTGTAAGTTGAACTTTAGAGACTTTATAGAACAGAATCTCTATCTATTTGCTTCACTTATTGTTTCTCTGAGGGGTTGCTACAAAAGGAAGAAAAAACCTTTATACCAGGAACTCTCTGTCATTTAAGTTATCTCCTTCCATCCATAGCACTATTTTACAGACTGAAATAAAAAGCAGATAAAAAGAGCTGGTACCATTAGATGAACTCTCTCAATCTTGGTTTTACTTGTGTTTTCCTGGGGGGGCAGGAGTGGAAAAGGGTCACTGTTGTTTATTTTAAAAGTTACTCAATTTTTGTTTTACTTGTGCTCGATACAGATTACTGAGACTGAAAAGTGAGGAAGCTTGAAAAGAAAAGGAGGACCCTGGAAAACTACAGGCAAAAAAGAGAGAGAAAAAAATGAAGGGAAATAGAGAGGAATACTCTAAGAAGCTGAGGTAAACAAAAGTGTCATCAGTGCATCTATGTGGGTGTGAATTATTAAAAGGCTTCCCTTCCCTCTCTTCTCAAAAATATCCCTAAACTTTCTGTTAAATGAACACATTCAGCCACTGAAATTTAGAAATTATCATAATGAAGAGTTAAGGTTGATCTCCAGCTGCACCACCTCTGGTATCTAAGATGTACGGCATGCTCTTTAATTACACTGTATCTTGGTAATCTTTTCTACAAGTTTTTTATGTTGTCTAATGAATTGAATGGGATCAAGATCACAGGATGGTTGCTGTTCACCATCCTGAATATTCAGCTGTGAGTTTTCATGACTTCCATTTCTATACACAATCCTTATCTATTCATTATTAAATTGCTATTTCTATTCTTAAAGGGCCTGAGGCTAGGAGTGGCTGGGGCTTGAACTATGAGCTTTCCACTAATTTTAAATATCTGACATGAGATACCCAGGATCTGAATTTTTAGGCACGCCAGGTCCTGCTAATAACCTTTCAGCCATATCTGCTTTTCTGGACAGTTAGGGCTCATCTGTTCTATTGGAGAGGCAGATAAAAGTTGTTTGCATACAAAATGCAATATAAACAGCTAATATATCCTTTTTCTACACCTGGTCTTTTTCTAGCTGCTGAGCAAATAATTTTTTTCCACTTATAAATGCTTCCCTCCACTTTGTCCTGTGGCACATGCACAACGATGACTTTTGTTGCATATTGCCTCAATAGCTGTTTTTGTCACTTGTCCAAGTAGTCAGATACATATTACTGTAAATGAGGCTTTTGCTGTGCAGGAGTTTTCTCTTTTGCTGATGAGTTCCCAGCTTCTCCAAGAAGGGAAGTAGCTGATGTTAGGTCCTCAGATCTGGAATAACTGGCTGCTGAACTTGACTCGTGCCATTTTAGCAAAGTCTGTATTTTAAGTAGTCTTTCATGTATTCAGCATAGAAATGCTTTTGACCTAGCTCTGCCTATTGGTCTTCAAACCTTTTGAAAACCAGATCTCAAACCTCCTACCATAAAAGGAGGAATATGAAGTATCCATGAGAGGAACGGTGTGTTTTAAATTAACTCCCTGAACCACAGAATGACTATATGACACAGACAAGGCACTGATAGACACGCACATTAAAATTTTTCGATATGCTGCTTGGTTGCTATTTGACCAATAGTTAATCCTTTCCTTTTCTTGATAATTAAGCCCAGTGTTCCAGTCCAATACCAAATTCTCCCAGCTCATCACACTAACATGTGCTGTTTCTTCACATGTTTCTCTCAGATCAGACATGGAATAAAAAGAACTGGTTTGCATTCCATTTACAAGTTGTCATTCTGTTCCCGGGGAGAATGGAAGTGTGATGCCAGCTTAATGGGTGAGGAATTGTTTACATTTCTACTACTGTTAATTGAATGTGTTATATTAATGGATACATTCCAATACAAATAAAAACAGGATTCCTGTCCAGGAAACTTAATTAAATGTGTTTCAAAATTACATGAAACTCATTCCCAGACTGAATTGACACAGAAATGAGATTGAACAGGTATCTCCAACCTTATCTTCACCCTCTATCTGTATAGCCTTTACAGCACTAAACCTAGCATTCAAAATGATCAGTTTTAAAGCAAGAATTTGTTATGTTATACAACATTAATTTGCAAGTAGCATATTCTAGAGCAGCTAAAAGGCAGTGTCAGCATGCAGTATGCTTGTGTTTGCAGCCCTTGGATTTAAAGAAGAAAATATTAGACCTCTTTGTGATTTTTATTGCTGCTTGAGGAACATTCCCATTTCTGATAGACAGTTGGTGCTGGTTTAGATAGACATCCAGACTGGAGGAAGTAAAATGCTGGGTTTACCTTCCATTTTAACATATCCTACTGGCATAGTTACTTTATAACCAGTAGATATTTGGGCAAGTTAGGATTAGATCAGAGAAAAAAAGAATCTTTTAGATGAAAGACCAAGAATTTATTAAAGTAAGAACTTGGTCAGTACCTGCCAAGGGAATTGCACAGTGTTATTAATACATAGATAAGGGACAAGGATCCTTATGGAAAACATCTGCTTACTTAAAAAGAAACAGGGCAGTTGATTTGGGCTGTAGAAACTTTGGAAGAATGGTATCGTGTGACTTGAGTTCCACTGTGGCTTTAAAATAGCATTAAAGCTAATCTAATTGCCTTTTCTCTAAATTAACTCCCTGTCTTTCCCCACAACACAGCTTTGATATTTTGCTGGTGCCACTTTTCCATATCCCCTTTGCCACTAGATCTTGTAGAGTTCATAATTTCATGTTACTGCCTGTCGTGGTTTGTGGTAAAATGAACCAATTTTCTGGTTTACAATTTTACTTTCTTAGCTGGGCCTCTTCTAGCTAACTAAACTGAAATTATCAGAACACTGTTCAGAGAACTGTTTCATCTCACAGTGATAAGACCCAATTATACCAAGGAATGGTATGCAGACAGGCCCTTGTTTATCCTTATTGTTGGAACAACCAAGGTCAAGTAAATTTGTTATTTGCCCAGTTGGAGGGTCAGAAGCGGAAAAGCGTTGAAGGGTCCGACCTGCAAGGAGGAGCAGACAGGACAACTGACCCCAAAACTGGCCAACAGTGGTATTCCATCCTGTCCACATCATACTCAGTATAAAAGCTGAGGGATCAAAGGGTCAGGCCCCTTTTCCTCTTTCTTCAATGGCCGATGTCAGAGGAGGACCCTGCCTGTTCGTCTGCCTTTGATCCTGATCTGAGTGTTCCTGACTCCAGATCTGGAATCCAGCTCCTGTCGATCACCGACTCCAGCTTATTCATTATTATTATTTACGTTTTTATTAAAATAGTTTAGTTTTTCTAAACTCCTGAGTCTCTAATTTCTTCCTCTCTTCCTTTTTTTTTTTTTTTTTTTTCCTAAAAGGGGGAGATCATCTGTCCTTTTCTGATTTGCTCAGAACCACGACACTGCCATCAACAGACTTCTCCTCTTTAATAATGGCAAAATTCTAGTTGTTGCTATACACCAAGTTCACATTTTCTGCCCTTCTATAGGTATGTTCTGCAATCATCCACAGAACAGGAGTGCAGCTTTCTTACCCTTTTACAGCACATTCTTTTTCTACAGGTGCTTTGCCACACACAAATCTTACTGCTGCTGTTTAGCAGAAATTGTTTCCAAAAGAATCCCCCTTTATGTTTTTCTTTTTCTTTAAATGATGTGCTAGGAGAGGTAAGCATACGAGGAGAAAGGTAAGCATACAGAAAAGAAAGTCAAACTACTTTCTAATCTTATTGCAATAGACCTTTAATGGGTTTCATCATTTCAATACTGGAAAACAAATGTTAATATTAGAGTAACCTGAG
Source organism: Thinocorus orbignyianus (assembly GCA_013400375.1). Lineage (NCBI taxonomy): Eukaryota > Metazoa > Chordata > Aves > Ciconiiformes > Thinocoridae > Thinocorus > Thinocorus orbignyianus. The sequence continues at coordinate 318,960 of VXBW01002687.1, read as the reverse complement.
TTTAACCTCACAACACTGCTGTAAGGGGCAAATATATCATTATCTCCATTTACCAGTGGTAGCCTGAAGCATAGATAGATCTTTTTGTGCCTGGCCCAAGGTCATGTAAAAATGCTGTAGCAGAAGTATAATTAGATGCAAGATCTTCTGAGTTCTAGTCTAATACTTATTAGCTATCGTTTCTCTGCCATTAATGGTAATGGGAGGCATTTATACTTACCTAGGAGAACACTAGCCTGAAGAAATGGGGTTTTTCAAAGCATGGCAGAATAGAATCTTGTACTCTCTGTGATGGTTCCTCTTGGCCTTAGCACACAGTTAGCTAAACTTGTCTGAGTTTAACCTCAGTAATAAAAAAATCAAAGAGGTTGCAAAGTGAAATTCTACTCTTTGCAGTGCTGGCGCAAGTAGCATGGTGAAGGTTCCAGTTTGCTGCTGCTCCAGTGTTCTGGGTCGCACAGGCTCTATTTAAAAGTAGAGGAATTTTCTTCCTACTGGTTTCAGGTGCTGGCCTCCCAAGTCCATTTTAGGGGTAAAAAGTCAAGCTGGCTACCGGTGATCTATGCATCAACAACAACAGAGGTGATGTATGTGATACGTACTGTGGTCAGCTAATCGCTTGGGCCACAAAAGGTAAAATACTTCTGTAAGCTAAGAAATAAGAGAAGCAAGAAAGCCCTGATTATTCAGTGTGTCATAAAGATCTGGTAATAAATGAAGTCAAAGAAGGAGGTTTGTCATTTTTTGTCTGTGTTTTCTCTTGCCATTATTATTTGCTTGCCTGTTTTCTGCAACAGAGCAATGATTTCAAGGCCCTCTACACTGCCAGAAGTGCCAAAACACAGGAGGACACTTCTCAAACTCACTTCATTTATTTTACAGTGTGCAGTTACTTCCATGAGGTCCCACTGAGTAGAGGACTGAACTACAACTATCAAAGCTCATATATAAGTTTTCAGTGCTTGTACTTTTGACACCTGTGTTCTTCATAAAAATGCACATTTCATCTACCTAAGATATAGCTATCTGCTGCAGGGATGTCGCAAAAGAAATCAGAACTTCAATTAAAATTTTATAAGAAAATAAAATCAATCTTAGATGGGCAAAATATTTCTTTGAAGCTTCACTAGGTTACCTTAAAAAAATAATCTGTGAAGTCTCTGTATATCACAGGAATCTCTTTGTATTGCAAAAGATTGCCACTTACATGGAAATGAGAGCTTTTATTCCAACACAGTGAGCGATGCAGTTCCACTCACTGACACTGTGCCTGAATACATCTGTATAAGATCTTTCTGAGATGTGAAGCAATATTAAAAAGTGGGTTTGGTGAGGCTTTTGTTGTTTTTTTGTTTTGCTGTTGTTCCAGTGACACGTCATTAAATTTAAGTTTACCACTATGCTAAAAAGTCTCTCTCCATGTAATTGGTAATGGTAACAAAGAGGGCCTGAACTCTTCGCAGAAGACATATGTAATACACTAAATAAAGGTTGTTATAATATACTTGTTAATAAAACTCCACAGGAAATCGGGTGAATCACGCAATTGATTGTCCTTGCTGAATTCAAAGAGAAACGACGTAATTCTTTTGTATAGCAATGTCACCCAATAGATGGCAGTATCATCTTTATAATAAAATACTTTTTTAGCTGGTACAGAGACATTTGGGATGAATTTCAGCTTCTGGCTGCCAAATATTAAAAAAAAAAAAAATACAGGACTTTCTGTTTTAAAAATTGACATTATAGTAAAATATAGAAGAGTGCATCATTTTCTAATGGAACTTTTGTCAGTTTCACTTAATATAATCACAATTTTGTTCATTGGGAGTGTTGCTATTCTCATTAATCAGAATTTAAAAGTACAGCTTGAAGGGTTTCAAATGATCATTGATTCCTGACTATAAAAGAGTTTGTTTCTGTTTATTGACCAGAAACTTAGAAGGAGTAAATCTCAACTCTGTTTTTAGAGTTAGAAGTATGTATGCAGATAATGTACATGTATGTGAACGCATATGTACCTACACACACACAAGTGTGCAGTCTTTAAGCTGTCAGTTGAGAAAAGACCATCCTTCCTACAGGAAAAAAAAAAAAAAATTGTAAATATGCTGTTTCTGCCTAGCTATTATTCTGGAAAGAAAGATGAGCAGATCTGCTGTTCTCATGCTAGGAAAAAATTAATCTATATAGGTCTGAATTCTTGACATTAGGCAAAGATGAACACTAAAAACATGAACACCTCAAGATCAGAGATAACTCCATTTATGAATAATTTATAACTTTCACAACAATTATTTCCAAATTTAGATGAAAACTGAACCTTAGGTGACTGATTTTCAAATTTTATTTGAATAAAATATTTCAAAATCATTGACCATTTTGATTGCCACTACCGCTGTGTTTAGAGCGAGAAAGATACCCTACCTGGGAATAAAACAAAAAGAAACTTTGTGATCACTTTCAGAAAAAAGTCCTTTTTCTCAGACTGAAAAAGTTCTTAGTTCACTAGATGCTTTGTCTTATCTTATGTAAATATTATGGATGCTTCTAATTTCTGATTCAGAAAACAACAGAATGTGATTATCAGAACCATCCCACTACACACAGAGACCAGAGTGTTATTATTTTCTCATTAATAGCCAGACTACATAACACGGACTGTCAGTGAAATAATCCTGCCACATCCATTCTACTGAGTATAACTATTACACTTTAAATAAATACAGCAATATATTTATATCTATATACGTTTCTTTATGGTTCCTGACATAGATCAGTGGATTTCGAAGACAGTAAAAAACCCCCAAAACTTTAATTTGAAAATTATATTGCTCTATCAGGAGAGCAAAGCTTTCTATTCAGCATATCCTATGATATTTTATATCCTTCCCCAATGAAGTACCTTGACTTTCAACAAGGTACTTTGCATTAAGCAGAGAAACTCCTATGAACCCATAATTACAGACAGTTGTTAATTATTGTAAGTAGTGCATGATTTTGGAATAATAAACTCATGAAATCTGTTCTGCAATACTTTTTCATTTTATGGTAGTTAAGATGAAAATATCGTAATGTCTCTTAATGACAAGTTAAATCATATAAAGCAAGAAATAGTTGGCTGAAATCTGCTTTCTTTTAAAATGTTCTCTACAAATTGATAAGCTATAGTTCAAATTGATGCTTGATGGCTAATTAGTCATGCATAGAATTACTATGCAATGATTGTATCAACATGTAAACTAGTACATTGTATATTGTTAAGTTTATAGTGTAAGCATAGAAAATAAGAAGGGAAATCAAAAGAAAAATGAAACTAATATTTCTGAAATTCTACAAATATGTGGTAGTGAATCTAATTACTGTTCTTATCCCTGTCTTCTAGGAAAGTCATGGCGAAATTACTATTGAACAACTGAAATTATAGGGCAACACAAACACTTAGATGCAGGAGACTATGGTTCTTTTACTGAAGGTGAAGGGAGGACATGAGCATATGCTTTGGGGACTATTTGGAAATATGCTTGCCTAGTTGTATTAATTTCAGTATTGAGCATGAGTCTCTTTAGATTCTATATCACTGTGGTTTTGTACAGGAGGTACATGGGCAAATCCAGCAGTGGAAGGGAAGGGAAAAAAAAGAATAGCATTGCAGTGACCATTTTAGCTCCCCAAAAGGTCCCCGAATCAGGACAGCACAGAAAGTGATAAAACCCCATTTGTTTGCAGTTCAAAACTGTACCTTCGGTGATGAGTCTCCCAGGAAATAAAAGACGTGATGTAGCACTCTATTTGTACAAAAAAAGTGAGGGTAATTGCATTGGTTGGCATTGATCCCACCAAATTTTAAGTACTTAATTGAGGATCCTAATTAAAAGTGTAGTTGTCCTAGGTTGTTGTATAATCAATAGAGAGAAAATTCTAGAGGGCAATCCAAGTCTTGCATTAACTCAATCACTACAGGAGAAGCAGTCTTTCTCCACTGAGTCTTAATCAGCTTTTTACTAACAAATGTTAGATTGCTTCACATCGGAGAGGGTGAGGCCAGACTTCTATTTTTGAAAGCCAGATGCTTGAAGCAGTTCATTCTTTCTTTTCATGTCATACCGGAATTTGTTCTTTCCTCTCTTCTCTGCCTTTTCTACTATTCTTTAAATTGAGCTGCTCTTCATGTTTGGGTGAATATACAGAGATCAAAACATTTGACTCAACAAAGTTTCCAAGGAGGATTCCGAAAAAAAAAATAAAAAAAAAATTGCAACATCAGTCCCTTAATGCATCCGAAGGCCAATCTTTTCTTGACAATTTTTAAGCAGAATCATCAAAGCAAATGGTCACCTACTTGTCTTGAACTGAGCTCTCTTGGGGTGCTTAATCCTTAAAGTAATCTGTAGTGCTGCTTGTTCTCCAGGAATGTTGTCATTCTGTGTTATATATGCACACTGAACTCTCTCCCATGTACAAACATAACCTCACTGCAGATAATAACTTGTGATGGAGTTATGTGCTGTTTTTGAGCAATTACTTCAATATTTCTTGTGTTCCCTGCTTCAAATTCCCTGTTGTTATCAAAGCCTAGAGAGGCTCAGACCTCAAGACAGGAACTGCAGGCAGGCTTGATGAGATACTGACATCCATCTCAGCTCAATGTTCATCTGGTGAGATCAAAATTTTTCTGTTCCCTGCCTTTAGCACCAATAAAGAACTTTAGGTTTGTTGTGCAAAGATTTTGAATTGGTTGGACCAGTCTGGGCTTTCACTCCAAGGTCTAGCTCTGGTTGCTTAAAGCAGTACAGGCATTTCTGCCTCGCCCTTAACAAAAGAAACAGAACATTATTTTTAGATGCCTAAAGGGTTGGCTGTCAGACTCACAAACCAACCCATGTAATCAGCTTCAGAAGTTAATAACATTGTTCAAGTGAAGAGGGATACAGGCTGCAAGATTAAAGAGAGTCAGCTCACTTCAACTCTGCAATCAGACCCATAATTATTCTTTCTCAGGATGCCATAGTCCAGCAATTATAAAATTTAAATATTAATTTTAGAAGTCTTAATTATAGCAACCAGAATAGTTCTGTTCAAAATAGTTCCAAAAATAACTTAGCAAGAATCTAGTAGCAATTTAGTTGATTGAGGAACAGGTAGAGGTTTAATTAGAAATGGAAAATGCAGTTTGCTTCTGTTTGCATAGTAAATAGAAAAATAATTTTCTCTTTTGGTGGAAGTTTTTACTTGTTTTTCATTATTGAAATAATAGGTTATCAACAAATTCCTGAAAAGAAGTTTCAATTGATGAACATAAACATATGATTTGCATTGATTTATGCCTGATCTGTGTCTATTTTATGTATCTGTAAATATCAGGTAAATAAATTACATTATATAAACAAAGCTTTTTTATAGTCCTCCATTTTCTGATATATGGAAATAATGTAGTGTTATAATTTCCTTCTTGATGTAAATCTAATTTTAACAGTGTCCTTCACTGGGAAATAAATACTACGTAGTTATCTCTTTTTGACTCTAACAGTGGTTGTACAGCGAAAGGTCATGCCCTGGTTCTGCGCTAGCACATCCAGTGAGACTTCATGTGCTCACACTGCTGCTAAGAAGCTGTCTATACCGACTCTCAACAGTAACCCGATTGAAACGTTTGGCTAGTAAATTCAATGCTATTACGGACAGCACAAATCCGGAAGACCATGCCACCATAAACAAAAGCCAAATAATTTTCATTGATTAATACTGTACAATTTAAAGGCTGCAGCTGTGATCTGGTCTGACTGTGCCAGGTTCCATAGAACCTGCTGTGTTGCAAAATGGGAAAAACAGGTCATATAAAATGTAAATGATTGTTTTACATCCACAGAAGAACATTTCGTGAATCTTTTTTAACTGTGCTCTTTCAGTTCATTTGTATCTTTCCCCCCTTTTGTGTGCTATATTGAACTGACTGCCATTTTCTTTCCCTTCTTTGTAGGTTTACAGAGCACAGAAGTCATTCCTTTTTTATTTTTTTTTTTCTTTTTCCCTTTTGCCACCCCTAGTTGTCAGGATTTAGCCTTCAGCAGGATGTCATTCACAACCCAATGACCCCTTCTGTGAGTTACCAAAGCTATTATATGTCTGAGCTGGTGTAAGAATTGTTGCAATACTATACATTCGTCTTAATTTACCTTTGATGGATACAGGGAAACTATTTTATGATAAATGGCTTGTATCCATTTATCCAACATAGATATTTGCTGTACAAAGGAGGGGATATTCAGAATCTTGCACTGTTAGAGTTGGTGTTAAGTGCTCACTCAACAGTTCAAGAAGGTGCATATTTATTTGCTTGTATTGCCCAAAGAGAAGCTTTACTTGAAGGTAAATGGTTTTATTGCTCTGAGAGAATTTTCTGAACTTAAAGATTCAGTACTGTGGGCTGCGGGGTAGAAAAAAAAAGACCAAATAAATGAAATACTTTCTAGTTTGGTAATGATGTTATTTTACTGAGACTGGAATTCAGGTGTTTGCTCCAGGAAGAATTACTAAATGTAAGGCAGAGAAAGACTGGAACAGTGTGAGAGAATATTGAGTGGGAGACACTGGAAAATAGAAAAAAAGAGGATCAGTCCTCAAAATTGAATCAGCTTCTTTGTGTGCTAACAATAGACAGCTGGACCTGCTGCATTGCATTTGTTCATTGTGACCATAAATTCTATTCTGAGCATGAGATATTTGGTGGATTTTAGTGATTGAATCTCTTTATGAATGAACAATTTCTGATGAAAATGTTTTAAGTGGAGAATTTTTGACTGGTTGTAGACGCTAGAGGGAGTTACTTCAGAACTATACAATGTCGATATACAACCCAGCAACTCTGACCATGCTCCTCCCTTAAATAAACAATGGTCATTTTTTTGATGCAGCTGAATTAATCAGTGAAGATTCAGTGGAAGTGGTGGCAGTAAATTGCATAAGCTGTGTGTTGCACCAAACCATATCTGAATTAATCTTTTTCTCTGAGCTATGTGTCCTGAATTTAGATCATCTTACTGGCTTTTTTTGTAAATACTGTAGAAAATGTAGAATACAAATACTGTATTGAATACAATATTGAAATAAATGATCTCTTGACTCATCTGAAGCACAAAGCATGCCTCTTAAAAATAGAAGGAGCTTTTCATGGTTTTGGAAATAACTTCTTGGGATCCTTGATAAATTATTCCCTCTTTCTGCAAGTAGAAACCAAGTGAATGGTGTTGATTGCCATCAAAAAGTGGTAATCTTTCCAACTTACACCATTGGTCACAAAAATCACTTCAGAACTGAGAAAGTTGCATATGTTACCAAGATTAGGCTACATAGCTCTCACTTACGATGGTACCCTCTTTTATAGGTGTTGAAACAACTCAGCAATGGAAATAGAATAAATATACCATCAAAAATATAAAAGGAATAGTCACCAAAACCCAAATGGCTTTCTCTGACAGTGCCTGAATGTACCATCTGTTTCCATTGCATTATAAATTGATGTAGGAAATTGATATGCTGTACTATTTCTGGGTAGCTTCTCATTTGCATTTGCTTTTGTTAAAAATGGACCTGACTGAAAACTATCACACTGAAACCCGCCAGACTTTGGAAGGAAGTGTTCAAACCAGCCTGGGGTGTTCCAGCCCAAGCCTGGATACACAGCTAAATGGTGCAGCTGCCCACATATGTAGAGCATGCTAAACCACAACTTTGGATCTAGACACCACACAGCTTATCAGATGTTCAGGCTCCTGATCCAAATTGCTTTTATTTAGGATTGTAACAATTGAATCATTAGAATGATATAAGGCTTATCACCTAGCTACATTAAGTAAGCATAGAATCAGTTAACTCAGCCAACATGTAATAGCAGCAGTATGGTTATTTTCAAGCAATACCAAGAGTACAAACTCAGTTGTCTTGGACTTAATATTTGCAGTACAATGAAATCACTAGAACAAAACAGGGTAACGGTTTGCCATGGCCATGATTGTGACTAATCTCAATGTTAATCACGATCCCAAAGGAACATTGCAACCTACATCTGGAAGAAAATGAGTTACAACTTCCTAACCCTGTTTAATAGTCCAAATCACTTACAGGCAGTAATGGAATAGCCAGAGAGCTCCTCAAACCTGAGCTGGTGACATATTGAGTCTGTTGAACTCTATGCTGGGTAAGAGCAGATGTAAATGAAGCTCCTCCCTGACATCCACTTCTTTCCCTGCATGAACTATATTGGAGAGGCTTAAGAGACAAGAGATACAGGAACCAGTTTCAAAAGCTACATGTCTATGGTGGATGTTTCTATCCCCATGACCAAGTCTATTTATGAAGCAAGCATTTACATGATTTTGCTTCGCAGCACAAGGTGCTTTGAATGTCTACTTTATTCCAAAAAGCAATGTGTTATCTTTCCTGTTCTCTAATAATTGTGAAATAAGTTTTCTCTCTGGTTTAGTGCTCACCATTCATTGTTATATTTATGTTATGAGCTTCTGGAAGGAAGAAACAGAAGAATTCAGCAAAGGCTGAATTTGCTCAAAGAAACTTCCTGCTTCACTATTTGAAGATAATGTTGAGTGGGGTGCTGGAACCAGTGTGAATGCAAACCTTGCTGTGCTGCATACTTGTATTTCCAGCATTTAGAAAATTTCATTCAAAAATACAAACACAGACAAGGTTGAGCTCCTCTCAGAACTGCAAGATGTAAAATTAAGATCTGTCTGCACAATTGCCTAGAGCCATGGAAATAACATCCACACTTCTGCAAGAAAGGTTATTTTGACAGCAGGCCAGTGATATACAGGGAACGTGGGTTCGTGCTGACTTACCGCAGGAAGATTTGGATCCATCAGTCCACATTCTGGGCCTGAGCAGAAGCCTGGGAGGTGCTGGACGTTAGATCCAGCCTGTGGGTTCAGGCTGGCAGGAGCAGCAAGGGAAAGGAAAGGTTCATTTGTCTTTCCTATGACCTCCACCTTCTGCCCATGTAAAGCATAAATAAATTGGTTCTAGGTTGTTATGTTATAATGTTGGCATGATATATAATAATGTTAAAATCCAGCCAAATAGATAAATAACTGATATTGGAAACTCACTGCTTTCCATTCAGTAAAAGATGCTTTTATTTTATTTATATTCTTTATATTACTTGTTAATGAACTGGAACTTTTTCATTGTAAAAATTTCAACTGGTATTGCTTGTCATTCAAGACACTGCTTTTTAAAATGTTGAGGACATAGTCATCAAAAGGTTCTGTATTAATTTTTTTTTATTATTTTTTTTAATGTTGCCATGTCTCACTGACAGAATACCAGAGAAGGAAGAATTCAAAATGAATATGCCTACTGAGAAATTGAAGAATTAAAACCAGCTGTGTATTTACTCTCAAGAACTTGGAAGCACAGAACACACAGAGAATCTGGAAGCAGAGATACAGTGAATGCAAGGTAAATTTTGCATTTGTTGGAGGTATTTAATGTTACTTTACCTTTTTGACAAACAAAGTATAAAGGGCACATCTTGAATAGAAGGAAACAAACAAAGTTTAAAGGGTACATCTTGCATAAAAGGAAAACACAGTCAGTTGATCCTGATTGTATGTAAGGTATTGGATAACAGCATGAGTATTGACATTAGGAAAAAGCAAAAGATAGCATGGCATAATGAACACAAATTATTGTAGATAAATTGGTAGTACAATTTAGCTGCAGGTTTGTGACAATATGAGGGACCTCAGATCTTTGACTTAAGGCTGCAATCCCAAGTGGTGTTGAAACTCCTGTTGATTTTAATGTTGCTTATGTGTAGCTGAGTCACTATCAGCTTTTACACCACACTGAACTTGCTGCAGGTGTATTTTTATGAAACTTGTGCTTCATAATCTACTTTCTGGACAGCATAGTGTATGACAGTATCAGTGTTAGTCTGTTTGCAGTCTATGAGATATACTCCTCTTTGGGAATTGTACAGTCCTATTTCAGTTATATCTATAGGGACACAGATGCTGTCTGCTGCAGAAAAGAACTTGGTGATATTTCTGCCTGCTTGTAAAATTGTGTTTGTAACCATAGGATGGGGCTTGCCTTCTGTCTACTGTGGCTTGTTCTTATTTAGTTGTATCCCTTGAAGCGGTTGCACTGGCATATCTGGAAGATGTGAATATCAGAGAAAGAACTTCATTTTGCAATGACTCTTCTCCCTTTTTACTTAATAGTGCTTTCTTTTGTAGGTACACTAGGTGGAAGAATCATAAACCAAGTTAAACAAACCTTTTGCTCTTCAGATTTTTCACTTTTTCCTTGTTTGAATATTCTGCTTCAGTGGTATCAACTAGGTTAGCTACCACCTGAAAATGAACAGATTGCTCCTGATTTCCAAAGGATACAACTCACACTCACTCACATTGTCTCTTTGGGGACAATGGGACACAAATTTTGTGAACATTTAGTTAAATCACATTTATTATATTAGTAAGTTTTCAAATGCTGTTGGATCAGAGAGCAGGAAAATGATAAAATGTGAAATTAAGTAGTTCTGTTTACCTGTCTGTGAGCTGTGAAGAATACCTAACTCCAAGTAGAAGAAAACCTGGTACATAGTTGTGTTGTGTTTGGATGATCATAGAGCAGGACTGCAGGTCTGTCCCATGCTCCAGACATAGGCTTAGGTCAATATAACTAAAGATAGCAGATTACAAGTTTTCTGAAACTAAATACTCTTTCATTTCCTTTTCTTGCTTTTTTGTGGTTTTTTTTTTTCCTCTTCAAAATGTTAGTTAGCAGGGTCTGTGAGATTTAAATGTGTACAAATGTAAGCCTATCTTGTTTATTTAATGAACACAAACCAGTTTCCAGCCCCCTTTAGTCCTACAATAACCAACAGCTGAATGTTAAGAACTCATTTCACAATAGAGAAACAAAATAAAACAGAGTAAATTAATTGTCCAAGGTCATGAAAAGAATCAGTGACAGAGATGTCAATGAAATCAGTGCATAGCACCTTCTTTTCAATGCAAATGTTAATCCCTCCCTTATAGGCTTAACCTGATAGTATCCTGAGATCAGGCAATATTTGGTCAAGGAAAACATTCAGCTGAATTTGCTGTTCTGGATTTGCTGTTATAAAAATGGTAGCCATGTTATGCTAAGGACTCAGAACCTATAGCTAGTTAGAGATTTTTCTCCTCACTAGAAACTCTAAAAATAAAACAACTTTAAATCAGTGCTAAAGCAACATTAAAGTGATATTGATCCTATTGAACAATGAAAGTATATATGTTTGGGTTATCTTATCCATCAATAAAATATATAGACAAAAGAAGTTTGCAATCCTTGTAGCTGTTGACAGCAGCTGCAAGAAAGCATTGCCAAAACAGAGACTTTATTGACCATGTATAAGCTAATATCTTTCAGGGACTGTGTCAGTCACTCTTTCACCTCTGAGATATAGATTTGGAAGGGTGGAAGTTTTGCCGTCAACTGAAGAGCAGCTACCAACATATTCCTTCCTCTTGCATGCCAGTTTCTTCATCTTCTGGAGCGCTTAGCAGCTGGGAATAGCTGCTCAGTGTAGGAAATTCAAAATAATCAATTTTCCTCTTCAGCAGGTGGTTGGTTGTTTTTTTTTTCTTTTCTTTTTTTTTTTTTTTTTCCATTGAGCCTGCAGAAGAGTTAGAAAAATAAGAGCAAAATTAGATATATTTCAAGCTGATATAATCTCTACAGTGTCCTTACCCATTTTTCCAGTTCCTGAGGATCTCGAGACATACATTCTCTCTCTGAAGACCAACGCAATGGCTCTCCAGCTAGCAGAGTATGCTACTTAGCACTACAGCTGGCAGTGGCATCCTAGGAAATTAGGCCACAAGAATTTACTACTGTTTCAATCCTGTAGAAGTGATCCTTTAAAAAAGCAGAAGGTGTTTGGGTGTAAAGCTGGAAAATCTTGTTCTACAGCAACACTTCTACAGAAGCAGAAATGAAACAACATTTCCGTTTTCCAGGCTGTCAGAGTTATAGCTTTCACAAGCACTAAGAGAACACCATGAACTTCAAATCTAGTCTTTCTTAGAAACATTAGAAGCATCATACCTACTAGAGGGTCTTGTCAGCCAATTTTCCTTTAACTGCAGTTCCACTTCCCCCCCTTTTTTTGTCTACTGTTGTAGAGAAGAATACAAACTACAAAACTAACCTGTTTCATGTGAGGAGAGTACAGAAAATAACTACATATAGTCTTCAAAGGGAAAAGATAAATATCCTTTTTTTTACAAACAAAAAAATGGAGAAATTATTTCCTTGCTAATCTCCAAAGGCTATAACAATGTCAAATGTTGCATCTAATAACATGGGGAAAGTAATAGGTTGGCTGTATCTCCTTAAATTTTTCTAGGATAACCTACCGACAAAAAGTATTTCTGACTTCCAAACAAACCCTATGTTGATTACAGTAAATTCTGAAAATATATAGATAAATATGAATTGGTCAGTGGCCATAGAAGTGAAAGTGTTACCTGCTTTTGTGATGTCTTTTCTAATTTTTAACGTTTGGGTAATAACTGGTTAAATACTAAACTCAATCACTTTGTAAGGACACTGGTATTTATCTTCCAGGAACATTAATGTGTGTAATGCCAGGAAAGAATTTCTAATCTGAAGTGTGGAAAGCACAGGCAGGCAGATATCCATGTCTTCACTATTTCCTTAAAAATTATGAGTGGAGAGATTATTGGAAAGAAAAAAAAAAAAACCCACAATAAAATCTTTCTGGGTGCTGAATGGTAGACACAGCACTCAGTGGGGAAAATTCTAGTCACTTCAAACAGTTCAAATAACAATATAACCTTTATCAGAATAATGTCCATTGCCTTTAATTTAAATTATTTTGGGTTTGAATCCTGAATGACTACCTTGATTGTTATTTTTATACTCAGTCACCTGTACCGTGCTGGGTGGTTCAAGTCAGTATTTTATTTTTAGATGTCAAACATAATTTCTCCAGAATGGCTATCATCTAGTCCTCCTTTACTTTAAATGATTTATTATGATATTTTTTCAGTGTTTTGATTAGGTAACATTTAACACTGAATTCCAAACCTGTCATATTGTCTCTTTTGGGGATGATTCTGGAAATACTTACAACCAGGCATCATTTATTCTGTGTAGCCCAATTAACTGTGCTGGGAAGATACCTGGTAAAAAACTCTGTGAAATGTTTGTCAGGACTCCAAATTTTAAACATTTCAGATCAAAAATATTGCATGGAGCCATGTATATGTAGAATTCTACTATTTGTACGTTATTTAACATTGCATAAGTATGCTTTCCACTGTATAATACATTATAGATTTCTGAGAGAGAATGCACAGTTGAAAACTGGCATTTCTAGAATCTAAGAAGGGACTCAATCATTTAGTTTAACAGATTTTGCACATCTTGTATTTTCATAATCTCTGCAGTCTTGAGGGACGAACATTTGCCAATATTTTAACTCTTAAATCTCTTCTATGCTTATTGATTGCGTTACTGCACTCTTCTATTAGTAAATAATAACGTTTGTGTGCTTCAGTTGCAAGTTATTCATGTGCACTGAACTCTGACTCAATCACCAGATCAAGTGGTCTTGTGTATTAACTCCTTCTATGTCTATTTATAGTTATCATTCTGCTTAGTAATAATTTGAAAAAGTTAGAACACCCCTTTTATATGTCTTTACATCATTCATATAAAAAATAAAGGGGTGGAGATCCTACCTAATTAACTTCTCAATAGCTTCAAACAGATCTATTAACTATCTGTTCAATATCTTTGGCCAAATCTCTGCAGTTGTCAAAGGGAGTACAGCTTTGTATAAAATCTGTTCATTTATCCTAGCCAAACACCATGCCCATAGCATCTGCACTGTTTATTTTTTGTACTTAGACATAGGAGTGAAAATAGTTTCCAACCTAGTATCCACAGCTGGTTCAAAAATAAACAAAGCTTTTAAATCAGATTCATAAATACAAGTATGATTCTGAGGACAGGTGACAAATTTGGAATAGTTACTCTCCATAGTGGGCTACTAACCATCAATCACGATCCTCCTAGCATCTTCTGGTTAATTGTACAAATGTTCACAAGTCTCGGATGTTTTAATTATTTGAGATGTATGAATTATACATCTAATATTCCTCCTGGACGTGCAGTGAATGGGGGCAGGGAGGAGGATTTCTTATTATTTGCAAGAAGGTTGTCATCCGATATGAAGACTGAAGCAGTGCAGCAACCACCCACTATCCAAATCTGAGAACACATAAACCAAATATTTAACCAGAAGTAGCCTAAAAATTAGTTTTCTAAACTGTTCCAGGACAGCTTTCTTGTAGCAAACGTATTAAGGACGATGAGAATTTGCTCATGAACAATTAATACATCCGATAAAACTAAGTTGGTTACCAATATTGTTCATGCAAAATAGAGCAATTGCTCTATTAACTTCTGCGGCAAGGATTACTTAGATCGCAATTGTATGCTAAAAGCAGAAGCAGCAGCAGCAACCAAAACAAGAGGCACCTTAATTCACATAAGCAGCCAGCCTTTATCCGTATACACACAGCTATACTTATAGGGCTAGTTTCCAAACTGTTTTGCCAAATAGAATGAGCACTTCCATTCTCACAGAATGTGACTGTTTTCAGCCACATCTCTCTCCACACACTCCTCCAGGCCTGAGTTTCACAGACACACGCACAGGTGGTTTTTTTTCTATCTGGTCCACTCAAAACAACCTTATTCTTAAAGGGATACAGTCTTAATTTTGGTTAAGTTTTGTTTGATCTGCTGTATGTTCAGAAGGGTTCTAAAAAGTCTTAATCAAACTTCCATATGTTTTGCATGGCCACAACAAACTTCCAGTCATCAAAGTACAGGGAAAGCTCTGCATACGGCCCTGGTCTTCAAGTCTGTCCTCATTTAGCATCTTCTGCATAGTTATATTGTGGCTGAAATTAAATAACTTGGTTTACAGCTTTTCTGGGTAGCCCTAGGTTTTTATTCAGATAATGAGTATTTCTTGCATTTGTGACACAGAATCATAGAATCATTTGGATTGGAAGGGACTTTAAAAAGTCATTTAGTCCAACCCCTTTGCAACGAGCAGGGACATCTTCAACCTGGTCTTGAATGTTTTCAGGGATGGAGCATCTACCATCTCTCTAGGAAAACTGTTCTGGTGTTTCACCACTCTCATTTGATTTAAAATCACTACTCGTCCTATCACAACAAGCTCTGCTAAAAGGTTACTCCCCACCTTTCGTATAACCACCCTTTAAGTACTGAAAGGCCACAATAAGGTCTACCTGTCTCTCTTCTCCAGGCTGAACAACCCCAACTATCTCAGCATATAGAGCACCTCCATCATATAAAACACAGGAGATCTGTGCTTCTCTTATGTATTTGTATGGACAGTTTCTGTGGTTTTGCATGTGAGATAATAAAACCACACTGAAGATGGCTCTATTAGTATGTAGGAAAAGTTTAACATTGCAAATCATTTGTCTGTTGTCTACCTTGTCAGTTAAGTGCTCCTGATCTTTAAAAGTACATCAGAACATTTCCTTTTTCCTGAATTTTTGATACCCCCAACTCCGATTCTTTTCTTCCGCTGTGATTTTGATTGTAAATTTGCTTACCAGTTTTTCTTCCTGCAATCATTTCCATACAGGTTTTTTTTTCAGTAAAGGGAAAATCATGCTCAGCTATTCAAGTGTTGTGAACATTTACTGAGCACCATTTTACTCTGTTTAAAATGTTCTGTGCTATTTGATGTTCATTTTTAGTTTCATCCATTATTTTTCACTTGTTTTAGCAATCACAGTAATTTATGTTTTCCTTCTGCTTTCCAAATGCTTATTTTAGAGACAGATTTTATTCTGAATATGGCTAAATGCTTAAGCTTATGGGAACGTATCATAGCAGCACTATTTTGTACACTCCATTTTTGTGGGGAAATGCAAAATATTTAACCTTCTACTCTTCCGTCACTACAGAGTTAATGTGGTTCCTGCATTTTTGTGGTAGCTAGAGACCCTAACATGCATCAGAGCCCAAGCTATTTTAATTTTTATGAGTGAAGGTTTCTGGGTATCCCATCTTGTAAATCAATTATTTTACCTTTTCTGGGCTACCTTGGAAATTGCACAGATTCCAAAATCTGGTCCAGTGAAGAGTTGAGCAGCTCCAGAGGGAACAAAAAGAGGGGTTATTCTGTAAGAGAGCACTGCAAGAATGCTCAGAGGGCTTGAGGACACCATCTAGGAGAAAAGACTTCCAGAACCAGGGTTGTTTTTTCTAAAGAAGAATAAAAGAGAGACAAAGAAATAGATTTCAAAGATGTAGAAGATTGTTTCAAGATATAGAGGAATGAGTTATTTTTCATGTGCACCGCTATACAAAGAAGTAATGGATTGAAATTGCACCAAAGGAGTTCAGTTTAGACAGTCAGAAAGCCTTTCTAGTGCAGGGAGAATTAAGCATTGGAATGGGTTACTCGAGGAGGCTGTGGGTCTTTCCTCACTGGAGATCTTTTAGCATAGGTTGTGTCAAACATTGTCAGATGTAGCTTTCATGTAGTTAATGCCATCGGGCTGTGCTGAGGCAGATCAGTTGAACAGGGGCAAATACCGTTCAGATACTGAAGCCAGCAGCGCGTATGCCAGTCTGAGCACATGCGGTGAGTGAGGGCATGGCCTTTGTACTGGCCCTTTACCATTTAAAAGTAAAATTATTTACTGCAGATTTCAATTTGAGTCACATCTAACTCATAAAGACAGTCAAACTCATACATAAAGACCAAGCAGAGAGAGGCAAAGGATTTTTTGAATACATGTTTGGTCTTTACAACTCCTGTAATTACAGTTTGATAAGGATACAAATGTGTGTACGAAGTACTTGTTTAGCTGTAGCCTCAGTTTATATGATCTGGTTATAGACAGCAGGTCAGTACAGTTTATGTTCAGTCATGACCTGAGTAGGTGAAGGAAAAGCTAATAAAGCAAAGATGATGAGGTGAGATATATATACACATATAGATATTAGCCAATATGTCAGTTGCTTGTAGTGGTCAAAAACTGTATACTTCTGTGTTTCCACATTTTGAGAGACTTGTTGAAATGCATAGCTAAACAGGTCTCTGTTCTTCTCAAATTAGTTATTACACAGTGCAAATCAAATTTAAAATTCACAAAATTATGAATGGCTAATTGAGGGCTACTGAGAGATGACAGTTTCCTAGATCGTTGCAAATTGTTCCAGTGTCACTGTCTACTGCTCTGCTCCAAGGTTTTGAAATGAGTCAGTAGTCAGCTTTAATTTGTTCGGTTTAATTAAATTCCACCTGAATAAATGTGTTGCACAAAGCTGAAGGAGATGCTGAAATTTCCTGGATGTTGTATGCAGTTAAAATTGAATTTGATAGTATACAGCCTTAGATTGTGAGATACTCTCTTCCACAAAGGTGAGCACCATATAAATACTTAAATAATAATTTAGATGAACTTGTAAGGGAAATTATATAAAGCAAAGCAAAATTTCACACAGAATATTTTTGAATATGCCATCATTATTCTTAGAATGATGAAAGTCATCAGTAGATTAGAAGTACATTTCCCATTAAGATTAGCAGCTTGTTTACTTAGCCCGATACTGTCCTGTCTACCTATTATATTAATTAAACAATTACTAGTCAGATATCATAGTATTTTCTGCTAAGATTCATTGCCTTTGGTGGAATGACATTTGTGAATTATGTTTGTGTATATGGTCTGCGATGTAAAGAATTCGAATAAATGCTCGATCAATGTTCTCTTTCTCAATCAGTGCAAAATAGATGAAAAATGCTCCCCCTGTCCCAAACCTCCTGACCCAGAGCTAACGCACGAACTGTGAGATTAAAAAAAAACACCCAGAAAATAAAAAAAAAAAACAAACAACAACCCAAAAGTCAAGCACAAACCACAAGTAAATTAGAGGATTTGTTTAATTTGGCCAAGGGTTGAGTCAGTACATCCTCAAATCTTGTATAACACTTGTGGTCTAAAACTCTTACTCCGTTCACCTTCTTTACTGTGTTCTGGTTGGCAAGACCCTTCTCAGAAGGTGGCCTCTAAAATGGGAATAAATTCCTTATATGATCTGTTCTGAGAGTGTTTGATTTACTTAGCTGAGATCACGCTGACAGGCTAGAATTAAAAAAATGGCATGTCTGTATTTTCAATCACAAACAGTACAGTTATTGTATACGGTTCATAAGGAATAAGCAGATTAGTATTACTGAATCTGCCTAACAGTCATCCAAAGTAGGAGCGCACAGAAAGATTCTGCAAAACTGACCTAACTTACTGATGGAAGCATGTTGTACAATACGCATATCTGTTTAAGCAGTGAAGAAGCCTGGATACACATCATTTGGGGAAACAGTGCTCACAGAGGCCAGGAACAAAACTTGCCACTAAGTACTCACAGAAGGAAATAGATTGTCCAGAAATCCCTCTTCTCTTTACTTTACTTAACAATAGTTACTCTCCTTCAGAGCTGCATAAAGTTGTTTTGTATGATTTTACAGCACATTACTGTAACTTCTAAATCAGTGTAATTGTCTGAGCCCTTCCTTTCAGGGACGTTCACACAGGCTCCATTTCCTCTCTACATGTTCCTAAGGTAATATTCTGTATTACTTTATTTAATTTCACCAATTAGCAAGTTCAGACCTAGTCCTTCTTTCACAAGACCTATTTAGTCTAAGACAATCTTCCAAAGGATATACTTTCTTGCCTGAAAGATTCAATGCATAATTGACCAAGAGTAGCGGCAGATATTTAAGAGATTACTCCCAATGTATTATGTTTTTCTAAATTCCTGTAAGTAAGAAATTTCTCTACTGATGTAGGCATAAATAATTAACTGTTTATTGCAATTTTTCATTATGGTGATATCCTTGCCTGTACTGTTTAAATTTAGAAGTAGTCACAACCAGGTTAATGTTTATAAAATTCAGAAAATTTAGCATCTGTTGCTTTTGTTACTAGAAGAGGTATCCTAGATAATTAATTTTTTTCCACTTTCTGACACAAAAGAAAGAGCCTGAATGTGAAACTTGATTGTGTTTCTATAGCATCCTGTATGTTTTTACACAAAAAGAACAGTTGTGATTTTCATTCTCCTGTAATTTTCTGCATTATTTTAATTTGTGAGTGGCTTTTAAAATCGTGATTGGTATAATCACATAAAATTTCATAGAAGTCTTTATTTGCAACTTGAAAATAAAGTCCAAATTACTGAGCCTAAGATTCAGAAGAGTTTCGCCCAAAGGCAAGCAACAAACAGGAGCTTCAAACCAGATGGCACCTGCTTGTAATAAGTAAAGACCCAGCCTGAAGAAGGCTCTAGGTTACTTGCAGATAATCACTGCAGTATCTTACACGCTCTGCTCTGGGATCCACTGCCTTTCATATGGTATCAAGACATGTGTGTGAGAGAGAGAATATCAGTTCAGAACAATCTGAGCAGAGACACACCTATAGCCAGCTGATAGCACCAGTAAGTATGCTGATACAGCTCAAAATCCACCCTTCTTTAATCTTCCCTTTGGACTGCTGGAAGGTGACTCCATCCTGCTGGGATCCAAAGCCAAAATCTCATAAATCCTGAAACGCTGATCCATTTTTTTTTGAAAGAATTTAACATGCATTCACTTCTAGTTTCAGCAGAGACAAAAGGAAGGATTTGTTCTGATAATGTGCCCAGAGACTAGCAAATACTCTTGGGAATCCACAGGCTTATGTTTGAAGACTTTAATCTGCAGATCACGTCTCCCAGGAAATTTACCTAACTGCAGGTTTACACAGTGAGTTCCCCCCTGGAGGTCTTTTTAGTTCTCTGAACCTTGCAGTCCTTTCCATGTACATGCCATTCTGCATGCGGTGACACACCACGGTGCAATAGGAAGCTTACAGGAGAAGAGAGGCTGCTCCTGGGGTGCTCCAGACTGACAGCAGCTCAGCTGGGAGGGGAGCACTGTCAGTGTGCACGCAGAGAAAAGGAAACAGATACAGAGGGTGAAAGGGCAAGCCCAAAATGTGCTCAGTTTCCCTTTTATGTTTAATCATATTTGGGGCATTTCTGTAACAAACAAAGCATTATGGTATTACAAAACTGAGGTTGTTGTTTTATTAATAAGGTATGTATTAAGCTTAGGCAAATGGGACTAAGCAATGACCCCCCCCCTCTCCTCCAGTGCAAAATTTTGCAACTTTTGGGTGCCAAAAACCCAGATTTGAAAAGCACGGGACAATTCGCTTCAGAAATTTCCTTAGGCAATATAGACACTGTCTTTAGCCCGGTAACAGATGGGAAAGGCTGGAATGGCTAATGGAGTAGGTAGTGAAGTAAGAAGTGGCTCACTGAAGCAGATGATGGATGTAATACTGGACAGCCTTACTACCTAGTTGGATAGACAATAGAGCCCTGCAATTTGATAACCACTATTTGCAAATTGATATTGCAAGAAGAGGTTGGAAGGCAGCAAGTGCTCTTCAGAGTTACTTCACCAAGAAAACAGCAGAAAGGTTTTAAAATATTATTATATTTTGTGTAGAGAATAATGCATTGGATTGATTTGATTGCTAGTAACCGAGACCAAATTCAGTTCCTAGAGTAAAGTAATAAATATTAGGTTTAGACATCACTCAGAGATCAGTGAAAATTAAATTGTATGGGTACTCAGAGAGCTCCATTTTTCAGTACTTTCTTCCCAAAGGGCTGCAAGTTTTGTATTGGATTAGGGTAGCCACTCAATCTGAAGCACATTTGGTTGGTTTGCTCAGGTGACTGTAATTCTCCTCATTCAGCTATCTAATGGTCCCCATTTTGTGACATGACTCTTAGTTTTGCTTTTATAGAGCTATTAACAAAAATATGAAAGAATCTGTTGCTCTGTTTATCTTCCTATTTCTGCCTTCTTCTCTCCCTTCAATGCAGTTTTGTCCAGTCATTTCATTAATTCTCTGTGAATAGGGAGAAGTGGAGCTCACCCGGTGTGTTTGCTTTACTAACTGGCGCGGGGTTAGATTTGATTTCATCTATCATGTCCCTGAGCCTGTGCCCACACTATGCCGTACCAGCATGAATTTCACACTAGTTTCTTTTCTGAGATTCACTGGGCATACTTAGAAAGCTGGTTGTTCTACATTTCTTGTTTGCAGCAGGAGGGAAAAGGCATGGAGGAATCTGTGTTATTCTTGAGAGAGTCACAGGACACCAAGCATAGACATAAGATCATCTCAGTCTTGAAAAAAACCCTTCATCAAACTAAATTAGTGATGTTGCTGCACCTACTGAGCTCACAAGCAGTTTAATTTAATTTTCCTGGATTTTCGGTTGTTTGCTCATTCCAATGTTTATTAGTGGCTTCTGGAAACTGAAGATTACTGTTGTTACTGCCAGACAAAGCCTGATGGGAGACCTACACATGTTTGTAATTAGGTGGTCCAGCTCAGCTGGATATACCTGGCAGTAATAAAACCAAAGATGGTAACCAGCTCAGGATAGAATATATGGAAAGGATAAGGGGAAGCATTGAGGTATCTGTAGGAATCATATGGGTGTGAAAACAGAAGAGAAGACAGGGGCTTAATCAGAGGCCAGAAGGATGCCTTGAAGTTAACAGCAGTTAAGTTCTGACACAAGGATTAGATAAGAATAAAGCATGGAAGTAAGTGGTCATTGCTCACCAATCTGTGTTTTCTCTAAGCTGTGTACACATTTATAATACATATATAATACACATATATAATAGTTGACATAGCAGACTTCACTTGCAGCGTGCATTGCTTAGTCTAGTGCCATGCACCTTCACCATGCTGGTGTTCTGACACTTGGCATATTTTGGAAGTGTTTGAGAGGCATTTTCACAGTATGGTACTATTGGTGGTGGTTGTTTTATTTTATTTTTTTTTTTTCTCTTTATCTCCCCCTTCACAGTATCATTTAAGAACTGTTGAAATAGATGTAGATCATAAAGATGCAATGGTGGTGTCTAGCACTGTGTAGTTCTCTGCAATTTGTGCCCTGTTACTGCAGCTGTGCACTGTCCTAGCAGGTGAAAAGCCAAAGAGCCATTCCACAGTAAAAGAAGAAGTTAAGGGTTGCACAACTGGACATCCTGACTGGTGAGACAGGAGAGATTCAAGACCTGAGTTTTCTTCACCTGCTCTTTTCTTTTTTTCCTCAGTCATTTGTATAAGGCTCTGAGTTGAACACAAATAGAAGAGTTTGGGGTTTGTGGACTGTACCTTTTAGTTAAAAGGTAATTAAACACACCTGGAGACCTCCCAGGATGTCCATTTAGCACAACTCTGTATTTTGCTGCCCGCCTATACCACCAGACCTCTTTGTGTAGAGATGCTTAGTTCTCTGCTAGTGTTTTGCTGGATGTCACTGGATAGAGGTGCACACAGCTTAAACAAGAGGTCTGTGGCTTGCCCTCCATGTCCTCGATGTGATGTGGGGCAGGGGGTGGGGGAAATGAACAGAGGGAACATGCTGTGGGATCATCACCCTTGCAGGACAGCACAGATGAGTCTCAGTAGTTCAGGGATGTTGCAAGAGAATCATTACCAGCTAATCTGAGTAAAGGTTGGTGTCTTATATGTTTATCCTGGCATAAATATATACGTCATTACCACTTGCAACTGAAGAGAGAAGAGTAGGAGTCTTTTAATGCTCTAATTAAAAGAGTAATTTTCTAGCAATGCTTAAACAACTTCCTTACTTCTCTTTCTTTGTACTCAGTTAATAACTGTGACATTTTTCTTGGCTTTAACTGTGTGTCCCTGAAGGCATGTTAAAGACCCCCTGTGATTAAAATAGCGGGAATCGTGTTGCTGAAGTGACATTAACAGAGCTACTTATTAAAATTTGGCCCCTGCTGTTTGCGGTTTCTCAAGACTATACTTCTTTAGCAAATTTTAAAATACAATTACATGATGTCTGACAACTAGAAACTATCCTGTAGCCTAAATGTTAAGTGAGAATTAGAGAAGTAATTATGGACTGTCATAATACCTGGAAACAGAAGGGCTGGTAGATTGTTTAATGTTGCGTTTAACAGATCATTGGCTTTGTTGCTAATGTGAGGCAGATCTCTTGGCTTACTATGATGGTACACAAAGTGGTTGCATGTCCTACTATGTTATTTTAATGTTTTTAAAGTATTTGTGGTGTTTATCTGCCATTCCCAAGACTCTGGTGGAAATATGATGCAACTTCCTTTGAGCCTGTCCTCTTGAACAGCATTTTAAATAAATGCACGTGTATCAGAAGAAAACAAAATTGCTGCTTGACTGCAGCTAGTTTACACCTTCTCCTGAATCAGCGGCTCATGTTTCTCTTCTAATTTATACAGCGATTCTGTTTTCACCTCTGCTGTTTATTTCCCTTTCCCTTTCAGGCAACTGCAAAAAGCCAGAAAATGGCCTTTGTGATAATGCCACTGAGACTTAGGGGATTAAAGCAATCTCATTATCAGTTTACATCCCCAGTTGGAAATTTGAGATTGTTCGGCACATCAAACAGTGGAGCAGGGGCATGTAATGTGCAGCCCAAGGGCCAGATGAGACCTGCTGAGTCATATAATGCGGGTTCCAGCTGCCCTCTTCCTGTAACTGAAGGATGGGGACAACACAGCAGAACTGCTGGCTGGTGTTGCTAATGAACTCGAACCACTATAAATTATTTTCCATCTGCATACCAAATATGGTCCTGTGCACTTATAATAAATGTCTATAGTCTATATGCAAATTGGATGTGGCCCTTGGGCTCTTGGTAAGTAACCTGCATAACCTTCGGGTCTGTAGAAGGTAAGCCTCTTGCTAATGCTGAAATTAGTGCACGAGGCCAGATGCTGCCTTGCAGTGTGAGCCTGAGTTGCTCTTTGCTTAAGAGTAATGGAGGAAGACTAACAGAAACCCCTTTGGTTCATCTTCCACACTAAATGCTTGGGCACCTGAGCAAGAAGGGAGGGAAAGACTATTCTGTGGTTCAGATACACTGTATAAATTCTCTCTCCTTCACACCTTAAATCTTAGCAGTGCATACGTGTAAAATCCCCATCACATCAGTTAGGTCCTCCTGATGGATTTGCAAATGACATTGTGTTGTCAAAATTTTATGCTGTAGAAAGAATTTTAATCATTTTAATCAGTTTCTGAGTTACTGGGAAATAAACTTGGAATCCATCATTTCATCCAACTGTGCAAATGAAATGTATAATTGATATAAAATGTTTTTGTCATACACGGTTTGAACAAAGATCTATGATAGTTTAAAATTCAGAGGGTTCTTCTGTGGCGAAGTTCTATTAATGCATTCATTAACAAGAAATTACGTTACAATGTCTGTGGGGCTTACTTTAGTGAAAGAATAATTTCTTTGTTGGTAGTTTCATCTTGATGTTATTCCCCTCTATTCAGATTCCCCAAAACGACGTTTTTCTAAAACTCATCACTAATATGGTAGTTAACCTTTCTCAATATTACTTAAGAAGGTAATGCTGCGATATAGTCACAGAAAGCATTAAACCTTGAAACCTTCTATTTTACCCACTGTTGTGAAAGTTCAGCACAATTTCAACCGTATTTTTTATTTCACAGATCTTACCTTTAAAATGGCAGTAAAGACCTTGAAATTATAAATGAGGCTTGGCTGGCTGTTTTATATAATGTGAAGATTCTTCTTATATGAAGAGAAGGCACATGCAGGTATTGTCAAAGTATTTGTACCGACTTCACATACTTTTAGCAAGGCACAAAGTTCTAATGTCATTTTTATTATTTCTTTTGTGTTAAAAAAAATATACCGGGAAGTGGTTATGTGAATCTGCAATACTGAAAGGAGCACACATAGTTTACTCAAAATAGCACTAAATTTTTGTTTGTTTATCTATAATTAATTTATTCTTAAACAGAATAATAAAACTTCCAAAGAAATGCCTTTTCTGGGGGATAAAGTCTGACTGTGATAACCCTTTTGCAAATTCTGGCTTTGCTTGGGGAAAGGAAGGTGTCTGTGTTGTGCCATGGACTATTGGGGAATCAGAGGTGACAGGTGCTAGAAGGTGAACTTCTGCAGCGTAAAACACCGGGAATATGCATTGACCTTTACTTGCTGCAAAAGGTGAGGTGAAAGGGCTTTTTTTTTTTTTTTTTTTTTTTTAAATCCTTGTGTGTGTCCTGGCAGATTTTGTTGCCATAAATAATTTCATTAGCATCTTCTAAAAGTGCAATTGTGTTGAAAATGCACACATTTAAAATTTTTAATTCATGCTATGTCTTATTTCAACTTCCATTTATGAGATTAGGCTGTCTTATTTTCTAGCTGTTGTTGACAATCATGAGGGATAAAAATCTGCAATTTCCTTGAAGTAAAAGCTGAATTTCTCATCCAGTCACTTGATTCCAGGAGCTGAGACCAATTATAGGAAGATGCTTAATAATCAAGTCCCAAGAATTTATATGGTTTCATCTGTTACAGAATTTTCAATGAGAATGAAAATAGTTCCAGTGTATTATGAACTGTGAATGATTACGGATCCTGTATGCTATATGAATATACCTTAATGCTATATGAATAAATCAGCTTGGGACTTCCTTGCATTAGATAAATCCTAGTATCAGAGAAGAATGTCATCTATGTATCTAATAAAAGTAATGATGCTATATATCACTACATTAGTAGTGGATTTTCTCCTCGATCTCCTGCATTTTCTGTTTGAATTGTCTCTTCTACCTGATTTTAGGCTGGATGACACTTTTGATATACTATGAACCTTGCAAAAAAATAAAAGAAGCCCAACAAATTAACCAATCAAATAAAAAATAGACCAGAAAAAAACATTCTTTACTTCGTTTCCTAAGGACAGTCTCTGGTAGCTATCAGAAATATTATAAGCTACAGAAGGAAGACTAGGTGAATCAGGGAATTGTACTGCCCCTGAAAGGTTATATACCACCATCTATAACCTACATTCTGATAGAAAAGTACCACTGAATTTGTGGTCTGAGTATGCAGTTTTCAGTATATAGGCATGTTGGATGGCCAACTTGCTGCCATCAGTATTCTGCATGGTATTTTCCCTCAGATTCTTAAAACTGAAGTATACTGCATAGTTCGAAGTCAGAGTTTAAGCGGCAGAAAAAAATCACAAAACATAAAAGCCTTCAATTATATATCAACCAGTCAATACCACAATACGAAAAAGCAGAGACATTTTATTAAGAATTCAAGTGGTTCTTGTTCCTCTATTCTAAGGAGAGGCTATTCTTTATTTAACCTTTATTAAGGTAGGAGTGATCTTGAGAAGCAGCAGTGGCACAGCCGCCAAGTACAGGAGGACACATTTTCATTGTGTTTAGCAGTCAAGGATGTCATAGAGCAAGGTAAGTATTGAGAATCAGCATAGTCTAAATGACCCTCAAATTTAAAATAAAGGATGCAAAGCTCTTACAGATGAACATAACGGTGGGAAAGTAATGTCTTTCTCTGAACAAAAAGGACTGTCTTTGAAAGTAAAAATAAAGAGATATAGCAAAGCAGTAAATACAATGGAGACATCAAACAAACACACCAAAATTGATTACATCCAAAAAAAAAAAAAAAGGTACAAAACAGATCAAAGGCTTCTTAAAGATATCAAACAAGTGAAGTCTATGAGGAAATTAGGATGTTAAGAAGCAAAGACAGAAATTAATGAAAACATACATACCAGCATTTAAAGCAGAAAATGAACAACAGTACTTTAGGTTCAGCCAAAATATTTGGTACTAATAATCCTTTCATCTTTTATTAGCTGAAATTAAAATATAGAATGCGTAACACCTGAAAATTCATGATATGATTGAATTTGGAATCACGATTCTGCAAAAGAAAAAGCTTAACTAGTAATCACTTAAACTTCTTTGAACATGAGAATAAAAGTAATGGAGAAAAAGAAATTAGAAATGGAGAAATGACAGAATATTTAAACATCAAGAAAGAATTTGACTTGGATTCAGCAGGGCAGGGCTGAACAAAGTGTTTATTGGATTAGCTATACTGAAGCCAGTGCTGGAGCTAGCCTACACAGAACTAGCTCAAGTATCTATGCTAGAGGAATATTTTATGATATAATCATGTTGGTGAAAAAACCACATCAGGAACCATCTGTTCTGTGAAAATATATTGGTTCACTGAGGTGATTTCACAAAGTTTTACTTTGTAAAATTGTCATTTTCCCTGCAGTTTCTTACCTCGGGATAGACCTAAGTACTCTTCATTCAGGAAAAGAAGATAAAAAATATTTACCTGAGAACATGTTTTTAAACACAATTTGTCTTTCTAATTTTATGTCCACAGGTCCAAAACCAGGAATTAGAAAGCAAAGGGATAGATTTTGAAGCTTAGAAATGAAGGTTAATGTGACCTTTTTTTCCATTAGTTTATCTAGACTAGACTTCAAATCTTTCTCTTTTCCAAGTCCCCAGCTTACATCCTTTCAGGGTCTTGAATAGACTAGCTAGTTCATTTGAACTTGGGTCATGATGGGATCCTACTTCATGTTTCTCACTGGGACAATACAAGTGGATTCTGGTTTTCTCTTTCCTTTGTGGCATTCTGCCTCTTTTGCTTCACTGGGTATGTGGTTGCTCAGCACATGATGAGACTGAGCCTTCTGTGAAGATAACTAAATAACCAACGTTATTCGTCAAACCACTGGCATGGTGGGGGGAGAGGGCCAGGCAGGGAGAAGGGAGTTCAGGTTTTGCCGTTTCAGAGGTACTAATGCACACATGTTTTATAGGCCAAGGAACTGTTGGAGAGGGACCTGAAAGGCAGTCGTAGAAGCCAACATAGTCTATAATGCTCTGTCTGATAATAACCAGATTATAGCTCCACAGTTCCAACAAAGAAGCACAAGCGGTATGAAAGTATCAATTTGCCCATTATCTCTAATGAAATTAAATAATGCATATGGGACTACACGTTTGAAGAATAAATACACATTAAAATTCTTAACTGTGGAAGATTAAGGCAATATGATTTTTTTAAAGCTTTCATCCAGGGAAAAATAGCATACTGCTTGCTTTAAGTAAGATTAGCTAGAAAAATCCTACAGTGCACCTAGAACAAAGACTGAGTGGCAACAGGCAAATATTTTAATGTGGAAAGATTTTTATTGGTTTTAATTAAGCAATGACATTTTTGTTGAATGCCTTGAATCTTTATTTACCACCCAAAAGCACTGAGCATGACATGAGTTATTTACTGAGTCACTGTGAAATACAATTCAATATTTTCTTATAAATACTTCATACAGAAACAACAGAAAGACCTCACTGGAAACATGATTTATAGTAATATAGGTGTTTCAGGACCTGATTTGAAACACAAGGAAGTCACTTGAAAGAATCCCAATGCCTTATGGGTGTTGACTCAGGTCTTTAAAGAGTGCTATTACATGTGGTAGTTAGAAAAATGTTTTCTTACGACTGACAATGGCCCAAATCCCACAGGCTGTCATCAAAGGGAAGCAGTGAATATGTGTTGAGTTTGGGGGGAATTTGTGTTTGGTTGTTTTGGTTTACTTTCCTGTGTTTTTTGTTTGGTTGGTTGTTGTTTTTTTTAATGGGGTTGGGAAGGTAACACCTAGTTCAAACTATGGGAAAAGTTTTAGACGACAACTGTAGCAGCTGCATGCATGGATGTAGTGTAGAACAAAACATGGATGAGGATTTCACAGGAGTTCGGCACTCTCATATTTCACAGCACTGTCGATTTACTGCCCAGATCAATTTTGTCACGGACATGAGAGAAACAGTACTGTACTACTAGTAACGAATATGTATTTATGAATAGCTACAGCTAAGCTGAGGCAAGCAAGGAATTAGACATTTGTGCTAGTGGTTTGCCCTTAATCTTTTATAAAAAATGGAAGTAGTGCCTACAGCTGAATTGTATAAATCAACTCTCTCTAAATTTTAAAGTCTGTAGCCTGTGTAGTGAGACACATGGTAGAGGGATGGAAGCAGCAGTAAGCTCACTGTTGCATGTAGGTACCTAATCTGTGGAAGGTGGTGCATCTTTCCAAGACTTCCATGTACATAAGGGAAAGAAATCCAGGTTCTCTAACAACCTGCATCTGGTTCCTGATCTGATAATTTCCTGGAGTAGGTTTTGCTCCTCTGAATGTATCTTGCCTCCCTGAAACAAGGCAATTTGTCATTACAGTAACCAAAGGAAACAAATGAGATCAGAACAAACCTACAGTCAATACAGGTCCCAATCAAATATGCACAGTGAACATTTGAAATAGCAAGGTGATCATAACATGAGATCACTTCCTCCCCTCCTATGAAAGGAAAATGAGAATGAACTCTGTCCAGGAACTATAACAGACTCCTGCTGTCCTCCTTCAGATGAAGTGGAAGCAGCCAGGTGATCCTCCTCATGAACACAACTAGTGAAAACTACTTAAGTGTATCCAATCATGTTTTCTGCTTTTTGTGACTATGGTTTTACTTTCTTCAGGGAAGAAACTATTGCTATATATGAGAAGTGATCACCAGAGTAGAAAAGTTTGTGGACACAAAATGTAAGGCTTTACCAAAGAAGAGCAAGGTGTGATTTTTATTTTTTTTTACATTTTGTACAGGCAATGCAAACACATTGTCATGCAGTACATACATCTGAAGCTTTTCTGAGGAACATGCTGTAAATGTGTCTCAACAAGACTGAAGGAAATGTCTAGGTCAGTTATGTTTTTAGAAACTAGACTTGTAGGAATGAGAGCCCAGAGCAACAAGAATTGGGGCAGCAGTCCAAAGCTGTGGAGAGTTACTGCTACGATGGCTGAGAGCAACCCCAGGAGGATGCTGGTGCTGTGGGCTCTGTGCACCATCCATAGGTGGCACGGTGGACTCCTCCTCCAAAGGAGTCACATCCTCAGTGCACCTGAATGTGATAACCTGGCTTTGTCATCACTTTTCTGAGACGTATCCTTTCTGATAAAACCTAGAGTTTTTATCTGTAGGAAGGGGAATTTATTCTGTTAATCACAGACTAGATCCAACTGTTCCTAGTTCTGTTGGCATTAGCCCAGGTGGTAGGCCCTCTGAGCAGAAAATCTGCCAACTGGGAAGTCATAATGGGAAAAAACAGCTGCTGTTTTTCATGTTATAATCCTGGGCATACTGCAGAGCCCAAACCATGGTCTTAAGTTTTCCTTTCACAGCAGAAGGCTTAGCAGTGTTTGAAAGTATCAATACTGCCCAATCACCACAGAGAACAGATCTCCAAAAACACCCAGAGCTTATTTAGTACTCAAAAATACATCTCATAGGTGGTCTAAATATGCTGTTTTAGCTTCTGGATTGCATTTACCACTCTTGCATGAGAGCAATCAGCAGTCTAAAAAGGAGGAACTTCATCCTGTGCTTCAATGAGGTGTATTTTTCTTTATTTAGAGGTTATTAATTGCATTTTCAATGAAGATGAAAAAACATCAAAGGCTTGGTGAACACAGAACACAGGATACACAACATTACAGAGGTAATAAACTTGCTTCTACATGTGCAGGGCTTGTTTCATAAGAATTCCTGTCTGAAGTTCCCCAGTGGTGTCAGTAACAGATCTCATAAACATATTTAGCCAAGTTCTAGCCAATAACTCCTGTGAAGAAAACCACCTTGTCAAAAACCTTGGAAAAAAATTGCATAATTCTATTTAAAATTATTTTTAATAATATGATTTTAAAATCGTATTTTCAAAACAGTGACTCCTGCAGAACAATGACAAGAAAAAACAATTATTTGAGACATTAAAATTTTACTAAATAGCGGTTTTCAACAAGAATGCATTTTTGAATTCTTTGGCTACTTTGCTTAAGGACTTTCAGCTTTTTACAAGATCAAGTGAAGTATAAATATATTCCAAGTATAAGACAACACAGAATCTTGCACCTTTTTCATTTAAAGATAAAGAAGAAAGAACCATCTAGAACTGCTGATAACATTAGCACAGAAGAGACCAAGGTGGAAGAGTTACCTTGGTTTGTTTGTGGTTTATGCTGCTGGAGATATCAGGATAATATGCTTTCTTTCCTTCCATGGGGAAAATCTTACCACATTGCTGTGTGAGTAACTTGTCCCCAATCAATTTCCAGAACAATATCTAACATCGGCTTGTGAAAGTTTTCTCCATTGAAATTCAGTATGAAGTTCACTGCCGCAGTGGTATCTAGGTTCTGATCACTTGTCCATTGAAATGAAATGATAGCCTTCTATTCGTCTCATTGTGCATGAAATTAAGATAGAATCCAGGATGAACGTACAGTTGCACTGAAAAAGTGTTTCTCCCCTGCAACTTCTCTGTACTTAATATGGTAGTACATAACATCCTCCAGTATCTGAATTTACAGTGAGAGCAAACAGAAACTACATCTCGTGTTGTAGGGACGGATGATGAAGAAAATCATATTACTGTTTTAAGAGCAGCACTTTAATTACTTGCATTTCTCAAATATATCCATCAGTCTCAATTGATTATTTTCTACTGCTAAATATTATTAATTGCTTTTAATGTGTCCTGTTCAACACTGTCAGAAACTTTTCACTCCAGCTATGTTCCAGATGTTCAAGCTCTTTGTGTCACCACTGTGAACAGGAATTTTCAGTGTGCTTTTATGTGTGAGGGAGAAACCAATATGTGTAATAGGTAAGATGGAAGCAATTAATTTCACAATATTATAGCAAGTCGAAGTAGTACTTTTTTTTTCTGTAAAAGGGAATTTTACTATAAATATGTAAATCCAGAGGTGCAAAACCTGTTGACTACATTTACCTCTGAACTTTGGTGCATTTTATAACATTTTAAAGCCCTTCAGGCACTATGAAGATAATAGTCTGGGATTTGAATTAAAATACTTTGAGTTAATCTGACTTCTGTTTACATTATTATTTAATGAAAAACATTTGAGAATTCAGTTTTTTCAGTCTTTTACAGAACGAGAAGTAAAAGTTTGGAAAAGTTTTAGGACATGAGGACAAAATCTTTATGCTTTAAAAAATTTTTTTTTTTTTTCCTCAGGATCAAATTTTACAGCTTTCAAAAGAGGATGTATCTTTGGTAACTTTGATTCAGTTTCCTAGGACCATAGAAAATGGTTTGTGGGTGGGAAGAGAGGGTTTTAGCTGTTTCAGAACTCTAAAAGTTTGACAGGTTTCAAGATGGCATTTCCCTTTTTTAGAAACTTTTTCTAGTATCTGTAAAAACAACAGCTTCAGAAAATCGTCTGGTTTTGCTCCCTGCATTAACATCTCTGAGCATGTTCGTTTAAGTCACAGGTTGCTGACCTACATCTGTCTCCTACTGAAACAGCTTCCATATTACAAAATCTATCATCACAACTGGCACTGACACCATTTCTTGAAGTGTTATCACTGACGTGAAGGAGCAGACAAGGAACTGGTGTCCTCTTTTTGTCCCTGTAAAATAATAGATAATGCCTGAAATACAGGCACAGAGCAGCATTTGAACACTTGCTTTATTGCTCCCTGTGTGACCTTAGCTTTGAGACCTCTTTTATAAAGTCCACCTGCCTGAGTACATGAGGATAAAATAAAGATAAACTATAGATCACTAAAATTTTCAGTAATGTTGCTGTTCTTCCTTTGAGAGAGTTGCAAAAACTGTTTGATGCCTTTTTTCTTTTGGGGGCAAATATTTGATGTCTTCATGAAATAGCTCTGTGCAGAAACCTACACAGCATGCCCATCCCTAGCACATCTGCCCTTGGTGCAGGATAATGATCGTTCACTTCATATAAAAATTAAAAGCTACAGAATGTCCGAGGCTTATTCTTGATTTACTTTTGTCTGTGTAAGAAGGTTTTCAAGGTCAACTTTTTTGAGATGGGATAAGAAGTACCTGCTTGTGTTCCTTGACATTTGCCATTCAGAATCTTATTTTCAGATTTTTGCTTCAAATTTTGCCTAGGTTCAACCACTTGAGCCAAATTATTTTGGAAAATTCTGAAGGTACTCACTCATTAGTATAGAAAAATATTGGCTAATATGAAATTAAAATAATTATGAATTATTACTATCAAAAAAGTGGTAAATGTTTTGTAGAGAGGGGCTTCTGTATCAGGGCTGTGCCCTTCACTGTCTATTGAAAATTTGCCCCAATTTGCCCAGGTTCACACAGCTAAATACAGACTTTATTTTTCAGCATTGCTGTTCCCTGAAGATTTTTTCTACCCTTCGCATGTTTCAGGATTTGCAGTGAAGATGTTGGCTGCTCCTGGCTGAAAGGGGAAAGGAGAGGAAAGCTGCCTGACAGAAATGGAAAGGGAAGTAGACCTGCTTAGAAAAGAGAAATGTGGGAGAGCTGGTGAGCATGAACCCAAGGTATAGGGTATTGTGGGAAGAATTTGGAAAATGAAGCTTGTACCCATACAACCTTTTGGAATGAGACAATCAGTTTTTGTGCCTGATTTCTAAGTTGGCCAGGCATTGCATTCAGTGTGTCATTATGCTTCAGCTAATAAACCCTGCTGCAAAATAAATGAGAATTAATTGAGCAGGGTATCTTAGATTAGATAAACCAGGTCTGGGACCTAGGAAACTTAGTTTATCAGGACAATGAGCTAAGATAACAGAGAATCAGGTTTTGAGAGGTTTGAGAAAATGAAGTGAAAATGGAATTAAAAACCGTTATATAGTCAGAATTTCTAAACAGGAATGTTTCTGGTGTTTCTCAATGTCTCAGCGTTTAAATTAGCAATAGAATAATTTTCTTTTAGCACCGGATGTATGAGTACGTGTGCATATGTCCCCTTCAAATTCAAATCTACAGTAGCATAGGCTCTCTCTGTAACTTTTAAAGTGAAAAGAGGTTTTATAGAATATCGTATAACTCAGGATGGCAAGTATATGACAATGGATATATGACAAGTGTATGACAGATGGGAGCACTGTAAAATCTGGCTTTATCATCATTTTACTATGATGTGCTATAGAACTACTTGGTTTTATTTCCTCAGCATGGCACAATTTATTTAATTTCCAGGAGTATTCTGCCTACACACGGTGGTTGTTGTTTGATGAGGCAGAGAGGCACAGAATTTCACTGGAGAGAGACATACATCGCTCCTTATTAAGCAATTTATTTTTGTCCTTAAGTTATAGGACCATTCTGATTGAAAGAATACACTTGTCTTTTATGTATGAAAACTATCCTCTTTATAGAAACATACACATATATACGTTTGTGTTTGAGGTAATCAAAAACCCTCCTTGTGTGACTTTCAAATCTAAATACTGATGAATAGTATTCTCATTCTTTTCAACATGAATATTCCTAACCTACAAAAGGTAATGATGGAAATATCATTCTAGGTCTAGAGGTAGATAGCAGCTTTGCCAAAGAAAAGTCCATAAGGATCTTTAAAAACTATATCATGTATTATAGCTACTTTTTTCAAAATATCAGTACTATATAGTTCTGCTTTTCTACTATATACTTGAATCTTAATACCCATGCAGTATTTCATATTATTTTATTATGGTCACAGACTCTCACTGTAACTCAGAATATGAATATAGATTATGCAGTGCAACATACTCATGAAAAGTATTCACATTAAATACTGATAATCTAATATTCACCAATCAAATAGAATGATTCACCAATAACAGAATGATGTCTGTGTCTTTACAACAGGTAGCTTGCTTATAACATGAAAAGTAGTCTCCAGTACTAAATTAAAAGTCACGTCAGTTTTTATTTTTCAGCCTCTGTCAGTTTAGGGCCCAACTGCTTGGGAGCTGGATCTTTGCCACAGTCTCTTATATTATCATAAGGATGACTTGGGGCCAATATGGTCCACAATTAGGCCTGAAAAAAAGAAGATTTTTATGTAACTTACATCTGTCAGAAAGGTATTCATATTTCTCAGCTTTTCTCTCTTCTTTAGGGCATGTTTGCTGTGAGTTCTGATTTCTATGTTTTTCACTTCACTTTATTCATTGCATGTTCTTGTTTGGGATATAGCGGGCAGTTTTGCCTCCTGTGCTTCTTCTGACAGCATGACTACTTGGGAGATTTATATATTCTAGATTCAATATTCAGCTGCCATCAAATTGCCATATGTGGCTATAAGAAAAAGACTGCTGAACTGCTGGATATGTTGATAATATCAGTTCTCTGACAGTAGTCACTACATGCTGTTTCTTATTCAGGAACTGCAAAAGCCTAATAAATATGAAGAGTACTGTGATAGTCATCCCGTTGCAGGGAGAAGCCTAGGGGTTTCGCCCCAAGTTCTCTGTTGTTCTGTGGATCTATACCCAAAATAGTTCCTTTGGGTCCAAGTTCAGGGGCTGTGTTTGAGGACAAACCCTGTCAAAGAAAGTGCTGTCTAGTGATTTTAATAACATTTCTAGAAAAGCCTTTATAGTTTCTACATAATGTTATCACTGCCTCCCTGACTTAGCACTGCAGTGCCTTTGCCAGGCAAAGAAATTGTATACAAAATACCAGTTTCTTTCCCAGGGTCGTTCTGGGAGTCAGTGCTAAAAAAAATTGAACATAACTTTTCTGAGGCTAGAATCAATACACTAACTACTGTTCAAGTGGTGCTGGGAGGATATTACCTGGTCCTGGGGCACCCGGTAGCGGTCAGAGAGACAAAAAGCTTAGGCTCTTATTTTCACAATAGGGATAAAATGGCCTCCAAGGTGGTGTTTAAAAAGTCCTCTTGAAAAGTTCAGATTTCATAAGACTTATATGAGATGTATTGGCTTATTCAGAGCTTTAATTAAAAATTGTAGAAGGTCCTTTAGTTCATTAATTGAAAGTGGTTGCCTGTAAATGAGAGATTAATTTATGCTTGTTTTTAATTGTTGGATGCCACCACAATTGGTGCTGCATAAAAATACATACAGTACATAAAATATGAATTAAAACAAGTGAATAATTATAACCTCATCAGCCTAAAGGCAGGAGGTATTTTAATATCAGAGTCTAGTAATGGTGCATGAATTAAGAAGGATTAATTTTTCTGAGACAGTTCAGAAGTATTTAGCCTTTATTCTGCCCTTATTTAAAATGCCTCATAAAATACATCTCAGTATTTTACATAATTTAAGGTTCCATAAACCATTTTGTTCTCTCCCTATGAGGTTCTTCAACATACTGAAACACTCCTAAAATCTTAGATCTACAAATCATAATCTTACCAAACAGATCGTTTGTTCTTTGGCTTTGCATGGGTAATCTGTAGTCTCGTGCCTGTTATAGATCAGCGTCCTCAGATACAGAGGTATTTTCCTTATGGAAATAGAAATATATTTAGGCAAATAGGTAGGTGTATACATATATATAAAAGTAAAGAATACTTCTTTATATATATATATATATTCATATATATAAAGGTAAAGAATACATTCTCCATTGCAGGGTATTATTTCATTTATTTGGGTAGCAAATGTGCAACAGAAAGCAGAATCTGCTCCACTGACGAACAAAGCAGAAAGACAAGATTCTGTGGTTCTGTGTTCTGCATGAAATATAGGCATGTTTTAGGACACATACTGCAGAGAGAAACTGGTTCAACATCAAGGCTGCTGACCATCTGCAAAGTATTTCACAACATATGTAATTTTGAATCTTTTTTTTCAGTGACTGTTCAACTGGAGATAGCTATACCATTAAAAATAAGAGTATCCAGGGGCTTTTCTAGATTTGGCTCAGATTTTAGCAGGAAACTCATGTTACCAAGAAGTCAGGCCCTTCCTGGCCTGAGTGAATCATAGAAGATAGCACAGCTGTTAAAATAATGTGCCTGAGTAGATATCAGGAGTTTTTTATTTAAGAAACTGAGCAATGGAAGGTGATATAGTAAAAAATGAAGACAATTCATATGGGGAAAACCATAATAGAAATCTGACCATTTGTAAAAGTTTCACAAGAAAGCAGAAGTTGAATTACCATATTAATGCCATTATTAAGTTTTTGATAAATGCTTTACGCATGAATATTAACACCAGATAGCCTGGTTTCAAGCTATTCACAGAGCACAGAAATATTGTCTCAGCTTCCTGGATGCATCTGTCAGCATATACTTTGATCCTGCTTTGTAACACATCTATTTCAGTTTTGGTTTCTGGGCCTTTCCTCTACAGAGTCTTCCAACTCTAACAGATTATTTCAAAATATGTGGTAGCTTTGTGATGTGAACAGACATCTACTGGGATCAGATTCTTTAAAGTATATATGAATAGTAAATTAGTTAGATGGAGCTCTTGTATACCTGAAAAGTGTTTCAGTTCCCTCAGCATGCAAGCTTTCTCTACATTAAAAAGCAAATCACGATCAAAGACCCTTACATGGGTTTTATATTTTGACCTTGGGCAAGTCACTGAGGCCCTCTGCATCTTGGTTTGAAACTCAGATTTGTGCATGTGCAAAATGCTAATGTTCTGTGCATCAAGGTGTACTTTCATCTTTTTTTTTTTTTTTTTTTTTTTTTTTTTCCTGTGTAGAAACAATGAGTACTAGAGCTGGCTATTTTTATTTTTTTTTTTTTTTCCCAACGTTTGTATAACTTTCTTTCCTTTTTTAATTTCTTTTGGCCAGTGGTATATGTACATTTTGCATGTGTGTTTCCAGTTCCTATCTGGACATTTTAGCCTATCTGCTACTTCAGTAGCAGAGGTTCTTCTGCAGTTTACAGCACAGAGATGCCAAGTTTTGCCTCTCTACTCTTATTGGGTTTTAATCTTGGCTACAAAAGCTTCTGTGACCCCAGAGCTAACAGACTATCTCTATTCTTTGGTTATGAATGCCTCTCTTTCTCCTGCGGGAAGAAAAATTTTTTTTTTTTTTTTCCTCGACAAGGATGGTGTGACCTGATAGGATCTGTTCTATAGTAACTTTCTCACTCTTCAAACAATAGATTATTATTAAATCTTAAATGATTTTGTGCACAGTTTTGCACCCCTTGAGGTATTATGCAGTGATTAAACTACTGAACTACTGTTCATTTGATGGTCCTCCAGGATATTCTACTCCAGGGCGCCGTAGGATTTCTTGACTCTAGGAAGTGCTTGTGCTGATCTTATCTATCTTCCTTTCTGTCTTCCCTTCTCCCTGCTCCCCCTGCCAAGTATTTCCAATAGCAATTATTCTTTTTTTAAAATGTGACTTTAGGAGTGGGAGAATTATCTCCCCACTGAAGGAATAAAAGGCACAATTGTCTGCAGGCTTTGCTTAGCTGGCATCACCAGTCCTAGAGCCAAACCAGTCTTCCTCTGGACAGCAACTCAAACATTTGAAGGAGACAGACTCAGAGAGAAGTACCCAAAATGAAAATGGGAATCCACTTTTCCTGACATCTGTAGCAGAAGCACATGGCTGACTATCTTCGCAGGAAAAGGAGTATGAGGTTAGTAGTTTTGGCATGATGAAAGCATGAGATCAACAAAGCTCCTAAGCAGCTCCTGAGGACAGCAATGTGGCTGATGTAAAACCTTGCCCCTTCAGATTTTGTTACAGAGCATTTGCAGGAATAAGCATGTTTTCTTTCCAGAGAAATGATGCCAGTTGCTTAAAGAAACTACTGATTATGAACTCCAAGCCTCACAGAGGTCAGTAGTTGTCTCTGAAGATCATTTTTCCCGCGTTTAACCAGGAAAGGTGACTGCTGTTTATGTCAGGGTTTCTTTTGCTAAAGTTCTGATCTTTTCGTAAAAATTGAAACAAAGAAGGAGGAGGGGGTTATTGAACTTTATAAATTTATGCGTGGGGTTAATCAAGAACCTTTCTGGAAAATGGTGCATCCTTTTCCTTCTTTGCTTGGACAAGCTTCCTGGAATTTCTGATTTAGCATCTTGACCTTTCCCCCTATCTTCTAAGCTTTTAAAATATTCTCTTTCAGTTTGGTACAGTTTTTAAAATTTCTGATATACTTGTCTCAGCTGTGTCAATGCACAAAGGAAATAATCCTTGATCTTTCTGGAGAGCCTATCCCAGCTAAGAAGATAAGTTGTGTCTGGGATCAAGTGTTCAGGCTACAACTGTCCAGACAAGCTGATTGGTGACATCATGCCTTCTTTCAGAGGCTTGTTTAATATAGTCATTCCTTTCCTTATTAGCTTCTTATCATTCCTCTGCCTCTCAGCACTGTTTAACTTTATGGTGACTTTTCTAGTTAGTTCTTTTAGCTTTTTTTCTGACTTCAGGGACATCATCTAATTAGAGTAAAAGTAGTTTTTTTGTATTTGCTCAATGCCTTTGGAGCACAACTTTTATTGAGGAAAAAAGTAATGGACAAAGAATAGTTTGTAAGACATTGTGCTCTCATTGGTGCCCTAAAACACTGGATGATGGACAGATGTATTTGTATGCTTGTATTCAGAAACTAGTTCTGTTTCTTTTTATTCTTTTAGTAGACAGTATGTACTGATGTGTTTTAAAAGACAGAAAAACTATATAATCCCTTGAAATAATACTGTTACGCATATATGAGAAGTTTGCTTAGTTGTTTGTGGTTTGCTTAGGTAAATGTATAGGACTTTTTGCACTGAATGGAAAATATGATTTAATTATTCTACCTTAACTTAAATAGTCAGCTTAAATTCACCTGCTGCAGGTGTTGGCATCTTTATTCATGCTTGAAGATGTCCATATTTGTTACTGGATTACTTTCGCTCAACAAAGCTTGGAATTATATGCAACCTACAAAGCAAGCATTTATCATTCTGCGATGCATTGAGAACTAGTGCTGCTAAAGGAAAGTATTGTTTCAGGCATTAACAGTCCAGTCTGATTATGAAGCACTGTCCATTTCTGGTGGGAACCAATACAAGAAAGACATCATTACCATCTGTGTCCTCAGCAGAGACTTCATATCTGAACATTTAGCATTTCAAAAATCCTACAGATGTTGATATTGCATTATTCATTTAGTCAAAAACTGCCACAGCTGTGTACTTTCCTGTATATTCTTTCAAACAATCTGGCAGCAGGCTCTAATTTGAGCAGTGCAGAGTACAGACTGCAATTTTGATGGGTATAACGCTGGTATACATGTTTTGTGCCTATTTGGCAAACTTACAATATCTGAAGAAGCAAAATTGAGTATTGTCATTGTACTCCAGCAATTTCAGTATTCCAATGACAATTTAATGGATTGAAAAGGAACATGCCTTGTGTATATGTGAGTGTTCTTGTGGTACTGAAATTATTTTAGAGATCCCTTTCAAAGCAATACATCAGCTTGTCAATCAATAGATTGATGGAGTGAAAGAAGTGGAGTATCAAAGAAAGCAAGAGAAATAGTGAAAGAAAAAGAGGGATTAAAATAATAGAAAAAAAGGAGGGAAAGAGATGGAAGAAAGAGAGTATGAAATGGACTGTATATTAAAAAACTGAAAAGAAGGAAGCAAAATGGAACACAGAAAAGAATACCCAAAAAAGGAAGAATAAATTAATTTATTAGATGGAAAGTAAAAACTCAAGCTGAAAAATTATTATTATTTGGAGAGGTATGGAGGGACTTTAAATGCCACTTGAGTTAGCTGCTTGAAAATTTATCAGATTCAAAACCAGATTTTGTAAAATATTTCTAGTAAGTAACTGGTTAAAAATACTCTGATTTTGCTATGACTGCACACCAGGAAGAAAAAGGGATTGAAATCCAATCCAATTCCCAAATGTCCATTGAATAAGTTTCTTCCCCAGGAATCAGCACAAATGGGTACAAAGCTCTGTTTGTTTATTTCTACTTATAGAATCTGATATTAGAAGTTATTCAGTTGCTTGAAGGTAATTTGTTTTCATAGCTTGTGGCTAGGGAGCCAAATCCCAAGAAGCTGTGCAAACTTTACTAAAAATATTTTAAATCCTTAACAGTGATACCAACAGTGAAAGATGAATTCATCCCGGTGATGTCCTCCAGAAAGAGAGTCAAAGCTTTCTGAATTTTTAGGGAGTCAGCTCATCCTTTTTTTTTTTTTTTAATCAATTAAATGTTAATTGTCAAAAAAAACCAAATTCACAAATGAACATTGGATGATTCCTTTGCAGAATGTGTTGGAAGAAAGATTGAAGTAAGAACATCTTCATCCTATTGTTCTGAGTTTCCTTGAGTGATAGCAATTGAAATCAGTGTTCAAAATGCAATGAACGAATAAGATTAGTCATCTCTGCTGCTGTCATCTAAATCATCTCACTTTGGGAAATATTTACCACTTCCAAGGCAAAGTAGCAGCTTTTGTTTGACTAATGTGGGATGCACAGGCTGTAGCAATACGAATTCTGTGGGCAAGGGGTTTGCAAGGAAACTTACAACTTTTTATCTCTGCCACAAGTTTTCCTTACTTTATTTTCCCTGTGATGAATAAACAATGTGGGAGAGGAGGGCATCCTCCCAGTTCCAAGGAATAACTGGTTGATCTTTGAGGGATGTAGTCAACTGGCTTTTCTGTAGCACCCCAGAAGAAGAATGAAAATCCTGTTTTTTCTCCATTTAGTGGCATTGCCTTATTCCTTCTCTGTTCTTATAGTTCTCTTTTTCTTAGGGAAACACTGTTTTTCCAGCATGTTCTATACTCTGATAAGATGTTTTTTCCAGGGTCCAAAGGAATTAATTTCTCACTGGACAAGACATTTTTCTTTTCAGCTCCTGCACAGCAGCTGGGGAACATAGGCCGTTTGAGAGGCAAGACTGGGACTCTGCATGGCTTTAAATTTCACTCATCCTTAAGCAAGTGCCACTGGTTTTCTCAATCCGCATCTGAAGAGATGAAGGCCCCATGGCTCTTAATGCCAATGAATCCTTGCTCTGGGACTCTGCAGAGACAGCACAGTGTCATCATTTTACACTTGTGTGCAAATTCTGTAGTCTTACTGGACCGGACTTTCTTTAAATAGCACTTTGTGATGATTACAGAGGAGGACCACAC
Source organism: Thinocorus orbignyianus (assembly GCA_013400375.1). Lineage (NCBI taxonomy): Eukaryota > Metazoa > Chordata > Aves > Ciconiiformes > Thinocoridae > Thinocorus > Thinocorus orbignyianus. Next base: position 276,898 of record VXBW01002687.1, on the reverse strand, counting down.
TATTTCAGCTCTCTTTACTTTTCCTTTGGGATTAGTTTAATAAGTTCCCACCTGTCAGATGCAATCTATTCGACTTGCCAGTGTCTTCCTTTTCTAGAGAAAAAAAATTAACATCTTTTGGGACAGGTGTAATGAAACACCTGTTCAATGCCCAGTAACAGCCAAGCCAATAGAGTTCAATTCACATGAAGAACTGGAGGAAGCACAGTTGGTCAACAATGGAATTGAACAGTTTTATAAAGTCAGAAGTGTTTTCACCTTGAACTCCCTGTCCTATTTGGATTACCCAAATGGAACACAAAATGATGACAAAAATTATTTGTAGCATTCTGTAATACTGCAGAGAGACAGACAAAAATATTTCATTATATGTAGAAGACTAGATGTGTAGGAGTAAATAAATGTATGGGAAGAGTAACCCAAGCACTCATTCATTTTTGATGCAAGGACACATTCAAATTAAAAGTAGCAATTTAAAAATGTAAGAGGAATCACAACTCACATAACATATTTAAAATGTGAAACTCATTGCTGGAAAATATTCTCAACAATATCATTGGGAAACACTGGTCATTTACAGCAACAACTGGGAAACTTACATTATAAATATGATATCAAATTGATCATATAGAGCATACAGTCTTAGATGTGAAGGTTAGGCATGTAATTTTGCCATGGAAGGAGTTATTTCTTAATTATTTATTCTAATTTTTTCCACAATGTCTTTTACAGGAATATTTCCTGCTTCTAACAGATGGCATTTGACAATGCTAGATTAAATATAGCAGTGGTCTAATATGGAACATAGAGTTGCTTTCTCATACATAACCCGTCTAATGAACTAAGGAACTCCTCACAAAGGAAAAAACCTGGGCTACTTCAAAGAAGTTCTTTCCTTTTTTTCCTAAATTAAAAATAAGTAAGACATTTACAACACATGTTTGTAAATAGAGGTCTTATTTTTTAAAGTTCTTGCTGGTGTTGTTCTTGAAAAGAAATTTATATCTTTTTTTTCCATATTTAAAAATCTAACTACAAAATATTGTAGTATCAAATGTAAATATTATGTTTTTTCATTCATTGACTACTACCAATATTATTAGGCTATGGACTTTCTCATCTATCCTGCAGGATTTTATCTGTAAACCAGTGTGAAAATTAAAATATGAAATTAGATAATGATGTGTAACATCGTTCCCCACTGCCCTTCTAAAAGCAATTTTTTCTTCCTTCTTTGGATTTCAAAAAAATTTTTCTACCCTGATTTTTAATGTTTCCCCTTAATCCTTAGCCATCCATGATTCTTTGATGAAGTCTAATTTTACCAGCATTTTGTGCAGTAACTTTTCCTGAGTTTTATTAAGCAGGAGTGTACTTTGGTCTTTTCTTTACATGTCCATACTTCTCAACATCAAACAGCAAAAATCCTGGATGGCCTAGCAGTAAAAGGAAAAAAACCCCACGTTTTAAGCGACCATTGAAATTCATGGGGCAAGGTCAGTTTTTACTTGTGACATTATGAGAAATCAAAGGTTTCAGAGCCTAAAGACAGCTGAGGTAAGGGGTTAGGATGTAATATCAATTATATCCATTGTAGTTGTAAGAGACAGGGAAAGGGATTGGACACTACATAAACAAGAAACCCCCAAACAACAACAAAACAAAACTGCGAGAGGGGTCTATGGGAAATAAGTGAGTATATTCACCTGTTCTGATCTTAACTCTACAAATGCTTGTTTCTCAATAAGCATATTAAAAAAGATACAGCTCTGTATTCTAAAATGATCTGTATAGGGATCTAGCCACATATGTATGATCTCAAGTTCTGTGTTCAAGTTTTCCCCTTTCAGTCTGTTCAAACAGTTACTACGTTTTCAAAACCTCCATTGCTTCTCTGTGAATTATACTAACCAGAAACTTGAGGATTGCAAACATGAGAAAATGTATTTTTGAACTTTCTGGGAGCATTATTAGTAATGTAGCATAAGAGAAAATGGCTCTTATTTATTTTTTTCTTAAAAACTAAAGTCCTTTCTAATTGTTTTAGAAATATTAAAAATGGATATATGTTCATCATATAATTTTATGATGCTATAATTTTTGGAAGTTATTTTACTCACACAGTGGAAGGTGTAAGGATGCTGGGTCAGATTCTCAGCTCAGCTGGTTTAAATTGGCATAGATTCACTGAAAGTATCAAAACTACAGCAGCTGAAAAGAAGCTGTGGATATGGCTAGGGTTTTTACAGTTACAATAAGGCACGTGCTCTTGATATTGACATTACAGTTTCTCCGAGGAGCCACTCTTATTACCAGGCCCTGCTGTGCTGGAGCGACATGTACAAAGAACAGAAATTTCCAACATCATGAGAAATGGCACTGTCTCTTGTACATTGGTGACTAGATAGCGTGAACACTGAGCTAGATTTTCTGTCAATGGCTGTTTTGCAGAGAAGTTCTCACACTTTGCATGACTTCTGTAGGAAAATACTTCAAAAGTGGTTTACAGGGAAGAGAAAGAGCTCTTCATTTCCCTGACTTGTTTACAAAGAGATAAGTTTTACATTTAATACATTCTCTCTTGTTTTGAGATTTTATATGTAAAAATGGGCTGATTCCTTTGGTAAGGCCATGCAGTATCTGGCTATATATAATATTCCTCAGAATAGGAGTTACCTAAGCCTATGGAGAAATCTCCACATATTAAGATAAGTGAGGAGATCATTGAAGCATAGAATGGTTTGGGTTGGAAGGGACCTTTAAAGGCTATCTAGTTCAACCCCCCTGAAATGATCAGGTATGTCTTCAACTAGATCAGGTTGCTCAGAGCCCTGTCCAGACTGACCACAAATGTTTCTACCACCTCTCTGGGCAACCTGTGCCAGTGTCTCACCACCCCATTGTAAAAAGCCTCTTCTTTACATCTACTCTGAGTTGATGCTCTTGAAAATAGCTTTCATTTTTGTGTACAGCTTTTTGGGTTTATACCTACCTTGATACCTTTTTTCATTCTCTCCATTGCTGAAAATGGAGGGATGTTCCCTTTCAGTTTTCATTTTCCAGAAAATATATGCTGTTGTGCTTTACAAACTACCACAACATTCCAGACCTTATTTGATTTTTTTTTTTTGATCCCCAGTATGTTAAATAGTAAGTCTACAAGTACTAAGTGAAATTTCTTGAGCTCTAGATTGTTTAATTTATTAAAACCACAGTTCCCTGCAGGATGGTCAAATCATATGTTTGATTTCCTTTTCAGAATTATAAATTAAGAAAAATTGCCAAGAGCTGAGAAAAACTCTATAGCTGATAGCACTGGTCCCCATGTCAAACACCACTTAGTTATTCCTACAGTCTGTAGCAATGCTTCAAAATCTTTCAGGCACTACATCCTCAGCATCCCTTCAGTTTTCTGCATGCATTATGGATTCTTCTCTTGTGGAAAACATTCTTGCTTTCAAGTGTCAGAGATTTTATTTTTTCACAACAATTGTTTTTTAAATTGTCGTATCTTGTTAGCTGCAATATTAACATTAAACATCTTTTTCTTAACTATATGCAAATTTCAGCAGACAGAAGAACCTTGTGCTAATGGACCAGACCTATCACCTTCTAAGACATGAGAAATAAATGAAAATGTAGCTAATCACATCATTATCCTTTGTGTGAGCAGGTCAATGCAAAAAACAGCAAGGATGCCAGAATATGCTACAGTAGAATATATGACAAGGTATGTAGAGGAATTATTTATACAGTATTTTCTTAAACTATATCCTTCTCAAGTTTAGGCTCAGACAAGGAACCTTCGTGGAAGTTTACCTCAGACTACATCCATGTATTGCTAAAGTCACCATTTTCTATTTGTAGTATTTGGGTACTTTCTTGAAGCAGGGCATAAAGACCTTGCCTTTACTAAATTTTCCCAATATTTTTCTTTTAAAATAAAAAAGAAAAATTACATTAATGAAATATTCAACTCAGAATCTCCTTGCTGCAGTTTCAGATTGTAATAAATGTACATGGGTTTAATAAAGATAGTAAAGCTTTTGTAGTTCCATAAGATTTCAACTATAAATTAACATTAAATGGAAAAGTTTGAGTAGGTTATATCCTTTGAACTTAATGGCCCAGATCCTTGGCTGCTGGCAAGGAACACGCAAGGCACCCCAGATGAAGGGTATTCAAGGACATCTTTCAGCATTTCTTACCAAGCTGCTTCTCTATACAGGCCAGGAAACCCAGAAAACTACTCTGAAATATGGCCACTGCTAATTGCAATTACAGAAATTGCAGCTGAAAGACGGGTGGTGGACTTCATGACTTTTTACTGCCTCTATTTCAGCATGATCAGGTCTATCTGAGTTTATATCGTGAGATTAACTTCATAAATTACTTCTAGGACATACCCATGATCTCAAGAAGCTTGTTAGCAAGTGAAATAAATCAACACTCATGCTATTCTGGTTACTTCATGCTTTTTTTTTTTTTTATAATACTGCCTTTAAAATTGCCTTGCACTAGTTTTTACAGGTAGTCAGCTTCAGATTGTCTTTATTGCAGCGTAAGTCTCTCAATGATTGGGTCACGCATCTTTTTAGAGGCAAAACGCAAAATGAAATACTGCTCACCACCAGAATTACATAAAAGGAAATCAATGTTTAGCTTCTCCACTTATTTTCATTTATTTCCTCACAGGTCTTATGTTTAATATGCCTTTGTTAGGCTTTAAAAAAAGTTTATTAGAACACTAATGCTGTCTTATGCAAATCACAAAATACGTCCCCTAACTCCCTCTTATCTCCACTCTTTTCTACCTCCTGAGGAATTGTGTGGCTGATTTGTCCACAAGGAAGCTCACAGGAACCAGCAAAGTGCACACATATGGCTTTTCACAGGTGAAAGTACTAGTCTCAGAACTATTTCCCCTCCTCACATGCTGTAGTCTTAGTGCAATCTGTTGTCAGCTTGATGTTATTAGCGTCGTTAAAATACATTTTATCTAGACAAAAACTTCCCATCTACCAATGTTGGCAAATGTATTTGGTTGCTAATGACAGCTTATTTCTCACCTTTTTCTTTCAAAATCCAGAACAGTGAATGACTGTTAAGCCCTCAGATTGGACTATTTCTTTTAACATTTTGCTAACATAGCTCTGTTGGAGGGAGAGTATCTGGGGTCAGCAGAATGGAAATCTGCATAGGTTATTTTTGCATTTTCTCCAACAAAGTAAGAGATTTTGATCCTAATTTCTGCATGAATCAAACACCTGATATTAAGATGTCTGAAACCTGTTTGGATTTTGGAAATCCATCAAGGAAAAGTGTCACCTACCTTGTCCCTCCCAGTTTTTGACGACACTTTTTACAACTACCCATAAACATGATTTCAGTGGACTGAAGCTCAGGTTTTTCTCTTGGAGCAACATGAATGAGTGTCCCCTGCAAAGGAAGCTCTGTAGCACTAAGTAACTCTAATCAGAAGTCAGGACAGTGACAGAGATTGTTGAAGCCTCAGGACTATATTCACTTCCGGGAAAATTTTGAATGGTGTTTGTTAGGTAATGGCATATCCCTCTCATGTCTGCTTAACCCAGCCCTCTCACCCCTTTCCACACACAGGTTCTATTTCCTCAAAGATCTGCACTTGGAGAAGGATGCATCAGAAACATCTGTTCCATGTTAGGCAGGGTCTTTGCATAAGAAGTTTCTCAAGAAGTTACTGTCTGTAGTTTAATTCAGCATGAAATTGAAATGAAAGTTTTACCTTCCCAAGGATGCTCAACACTCTTCTGGTATGCCAACGTGAATCTATTAATCAGATATTTTCTGGTTTGACTCATTTTGTTCCTCCGCAGTGAGGCATACTGTGATAAAGGTTTTGTCAAAAGCATAATTTTCTCTGATATCATTATCTGTTATTGAAAATATCTGAAAATGCATACTGGTTCCTGTAGCTTATGTGACAGAAAACTCTTCCATTGACACTGCACAGTTGACTAAGAGGGAAAATGGGTTACAGAATTTATTCTGAGTACAGTTAGAAAAATGGGGTGCTCTGCTGCATTTAGAAATGGAGAATTCTCTGAGGAAGTAATTCTGTAAATCAGGTATGAAGTTTTTTCTTGAGGAAAAATAAATGTTTTACGCTGTGATTTTTTCCATCCAGAAATATCCATGTGCCTTTGTCTTCCACCTGAAGTATAGGTTCACTGCAGTGTAGTAATCTATATCTCCAAATACTCAGTGCTTACAATGCTGAAGATGCTTTCACTGGAAATTTTACCAATGCTTCACTGAAGGCTTGATCCTCGTTCTGCACAAGCCATTTGACTTTCCCAGCCTTGATCCCATATCAATGTGCATAAGAAGCGCATCACTTGTGAGAGTCCAATAGGGCTCACACTGAAGCTGAAGCTGTTTTTCCTATCAATATTACATAGTCAAATCCTAAACACCAAAGCAGTATATTTGTTACCATTTTGTTTCAGAAAATAACTTAGACGTTTTTATACTTCTGTCTACTATGTTCAGTCTTTACAGTTTATTGCTAGTGTATTTTAGCAGCATATTTTTCTGAGTGATGGGTGAATCTCTACCATTCCACAGACCTGCTGTGTGTGTAGGTACACACCTCAATTGATCGTCATGGCCATTTCCAACTTGTAGGAAGTCTTTAACCTTCCTATACGCATACGCTTTATGTTAGGTGTAGATTCTCCAACATGAGACCTGTGTGTGCAACCACCTCAAAACATGATTCTAGCTGTTCTAAAAGGCTCTCTGGGGACTAATACTGAGTGCTTGCTCAGCTTGCTTTGAAGACGGCACTCAGGCTCTTTACAGCCCCTATCTCTGTGCATAACCACTGCCTGGGTCAGGAAGACAGGGCAGCAACTTCTCAGGTTTTTAGTACGGAAGTCTGCATGTGAGGTCCACGCTTCACCACATGAATCTCTGTTCAGTGAATTCTTAATGTTCTTAATTAGGTGTAAAGACTTCAGGAGGTAAATCCATGTGCACTTAGGCAACAAAACCTGACCCATGCCTGAAGACTTACGGGCTGAAGTGAAACCTCTGGGGAGATTTTAGACCTCTCAGCAACCAACTGCTTCCATTAATCAGACCTTGGCTAATCAAGATATGATTACATTGAAAAATGCAAATTGAACAGCAGTAGATAAATATTTGACATTGAGTCCCCAAAAGAGGAGTCTCATCACATATGTAGGTTCAAATGCCCAGTCAAATCCCAAAGTCAGTAGTGAATTTTAAGGAATCCTGTTTCACAATTTTTCTTCTCAGTCAAAATCAAGCGACACGCTTAGCATCATATCTGCTGACTATTGATTTTCTTTTTTTCATCTGCTTAGTTGATGAAACTAGGGCTGTGTCACATAAATAGGACAAATGATGAACTTTAGCCTGCTGGAACTTGGCTATACTTCTTCCATGGATACATGAAGAGTGAGGTTTTGATAAGGCTAGAATGACACTGGAATAAAAGTAGTGTTGTATTTACCAACAGAGCAAGTAGTGCTACAGGCATCATTTAATATTTTATAAGAAAAGTGAATCTGGAGATTATGTGAATTTTAATGATCTGGATAGAATGAAGGTCATAAACTTCTAAATGGTTTCTAAGTTGGTTATCTAGTTGCTTTACACAGATTATAACAAACATTTGACAGTCCTTGCAGGTAAACATTATATAAACTGTCAGCTACTCAAAATTTTCTTTTTCATTTTTGTTTTATTTTGATTCGTGCCAGGAGAAGGAGGTGGTTGGAGAACTGTTTCTGTTCAGGAACATTGTCTTCCAAAGCTAATGTCTGGATATTAAATGGCTTTTCACTCATCCTAATATTCTTGATATCCTAAACAATTACTGGAGATTTCTAGAACCTCTAAATGCATCAAAGAGATATTCAGCATCATAAAGTAAATGGCTCTGAAAACAAACAGTGATATAATTTACAACTTTTGCAGTTTTAAAGTAGTTCCAGAGTTTTTTTAAAGGCTTGCTCACCCAGCTCAATAAAAACTTTCCCACTAAGACCACTGGGTGTAGCAGCTAACCATTAAACGTGTATCTACTATAGTGACTCAAATATGTATGACATCCCATTATTATCAGCTATTAATAACCCTCAAATGTATTTTTCTCTAGCTTTCTCTCCCACCCCTCTCAATCTGCATGTGTTTTTAAACCAAATAATCTCAGGTACAGGGAAGAACAAAAAAACCCACATGTATATTTCTATTATTACACTGCACATGTTGCCTTCTAGCATAAAAAATAGGAATTTTTCTCTTGCCCTACTTTGAATTTTTTGTTGCTCATGAAAATAGACAGTTATAAATATTGTGTCCTTTGAATTATTAGTAAGTTTGGTTTTAGTGCTCATCAGACAATCTTGTTAAAAGACTAAAGTCAAATTGTCCTTTTTGTGCTAGACTTGTTTTCTATAAATTGCCAGAAAACAATTTATTCAGTCTGTCTTTCTTCCAGTAATTGATTATGCGGATATTATTTATCGTACTGCTGCAAGCACATCTTTGCATAAATTGGATGTGCTTTATCATTCTGTGTTACATTGTATTTACAAATGCTCTATTTTCTGCTCATCATTGATGACTTTATTCCATGGTAAACTTGTCTTAATTAGAAGGACTGGAGCATTAGTGTTCATTTATCAGCAAGGGAACTTGGAGAGAAGCCCCACCATGCTTTCTATCTTTAGCAAATTCTTTTCCCCATCAAATATGCTTTTTAAATCCTATAGTTATTTTTGTCCATACGAAAATCCAAGAAATAGGAATAATTATTTTCTTCTTAGCACTCCTACCCCACAGGTATTTCTTTTAGCTACTATTAAAGTTCATAAGTGATTTCAGTTTTTAGAATTTAAATAAAAGACCTAATACAGTAAGGAGGTGTACCACACTTGGCATTTTCTCAAGTCTTAATGACTGTGTTCATCAGGTCATCTCTGTTAAGAGAAATAAATTCCCAGACTAGTAATTTACTTGGTTAAAGGGCAGGTTGACTGGGTATCTACACTGTTTACTGTCTTTTTCCTAGTCATAAATGCTGCCCACGCATGATGTTTCAGAATTTAACTGAGTCCAGGGAATGCATTCACAAGTATGATTCATTTTCAGGCATGGAAAAACCTTTTCTCTTTATAGCTTTTTTTCTTCATAGCTAAGAAAGTAGTATTTTGTCATTGCTTTAGTGCAATGTAATTACAGTAATTCATCTGCAGTCAAAAAATTTGAGGTTTGAAAATCTCATCTGTGATTGCACAGGCATAAATGTTATGCTAAAACATAAAAGCTGATATTAGTGTAAATAAGGGCTCAACTTCCTGTGGAGCGCGAGGCACTGCCTGCTTCCACAGAATTAGCAGGCAGTGAAAGCGCTCATAAATTCACAGTCTCAAGCCGCAGAATGCATATCTGAAATCATAGCCCTCTCCTACTTCTTTCTGCATGATAATGGAGGACCCAGCTGCAATTCTTTTTGCTTGAGAAGGAGTTCATAATGGCAGCACAATCCTTGTTCTTTACCCAGTACCAAGAAGTCTGAGGAAAAGTAACAGGAGAATCAATGCATCATCCATTATGTTGAAGCATTACAGCTATTTTCAGCTGTGTGACATCTCCTGTATGGAAGCAGTGAGAAGGAAATGGATCTCCCTTGCTTGATCATTCAAGCTTGATGTGCACACATGCATGTATGAGATAAGGAGGTCTTGGTTTTAGACGTGTATCATCTGAAGATAATAGAGTACCCATCCAGCACACTATCCCTGAGCTTCTTCAGCAGAGATATCTTGTGACAAAATGGTGGAAAGCATGAGAATATTCCTTATGCTATTGTTGCTGAGTACAAGTTCATCATTGCTGGCAGCGTTAGGGATGCCTATATTGCTAGACAGGAGGAAGAGAGAGTGAGACACTGCACAGACCAGAGGGTAAGTATTCACACAGCAGAGCATATAGGACACCTGGACTGCATAATCTGCATCACATTAGGAAGAAGAGGAATTGAAGAAAGGTGAGCTGTTTTATGATAATATTTCACTTTTTTTTTCTTTTTTTCTTTTTTTCTTTTTTTTTTTTTAATAATGGAATAGGGGTCTCAGAGTCCCTTTGCCTTTTTGTTTAACATTTTTGCTTGAGTTCTTTGAGAATAAGAACTAGTGCCTGACGAATGTCTAAAGGAAATAGGCATCGCTCTGCAGTGATGCATGAGTTAAGTTGCATGACTTACCTACCTTTGAATAACGAGGCTTGAGCTGTATGTAGCGTCTCCTCTGATGTTTTCTGCATTCAGATGAGTCACCACTTGGGTTACTGGTTTATGAAGTTGCCTTGGGGGTGCTAATTCAACATGTGCATTGCACATGGAACTATTTTCTTTATAGGCCTCTACAATTACCTTGATAGTCTTGCTCGTGCATGCGTGCAATTGATTGTTAATATAGGATGTTATTTGCAGCAGGTTTTTGGGAATCCACAATTATTCTGAAACCACTTTTTAAGCACAAAAAGCTCAAGAAACTAAACAAGCAAATGTTTATAGATGACCTTTACAACAGCAAGCAGAGATGCAGAATGTATATGTCATTTATACAGATTTACATATAGGTATAGATATTTAAAATATATAGGACATATTTGCATATATAAAATATACGTATTTTGGTTTCCTTGATGTCTCATAGGATGCCTACACACATGCTTCTCTTGATATGAATGGTGTTTCTTTTGGTGGCTGCTCAGGTGCCCCTGTTGCAAGGCTCTGATAAGGTTTTTCTGGAACATTTCCTGTTCTACCCCTTGCTGTTTCTATTAGTTTCTCATTCCATAGAAAAATATACCTTATCTGATATGAATATGGAACCTGTGAAGTTAAATTTTAGTTTCTACAAGCAATGATTGCTTGCTTGAATGTTCATAGAAAGAGAATCTGAAAAAGGCCTAAGTATAGCAGTAATGAATGAAGATTTAAATTTCAGCAGGCATTCATTGAAAGCTTTTTTTTCCTTTGAAGGTGTTCAGTTCTTCTGATGGTAAAGGATTCGTCTAGCTCATGATTTCTAAAGGACTGTCTGGACTTTATAGCTAATTGTAAGTCACTGTGCAGACTCACCAGTCATACAAGGAAAAATAAATTCCCTAACCATACATCTCCTTGTTGCATCCCCTTCCTCAGGGCTTGCTTTATTTCCAAAACCTCAAACTCTAAACCAGAACAAATAAACTCAAACTGCTCAGTAATAATCACCTGAGGCCCTTCCAGCCTTGGCCAGCTGGGAGAAGGCAGCATGCGACCTCATCTGATGACAATTTGCTTTTGTACCAACCTTCTCATTCCTTTCACAACACCATTAAAAACACCATGACCAGTCCAATAACCCCTTACATGCCAAATTGGCTTTAGCCCACAACAAACTGCCCTTTTGCAGCAGCTGAATTTTCACGTGTAATGCATTCCAGAAAAAAAGTGAAATAATTTAAAAAAGAATCTATACTTCAAAATAGGGCCTTTCATAATCTGAAACTGCAAGAACTATTGTTGAAGGGAATGTCGGGAATTGCTGGGAAATAGCAAGACCTGGAGTAACTTGGATTAACTTTTAATTAATTGATATATTACAACTTATAGTGATTTTTGACTTGCAGGAGGTTTTGATGTGGTTTTGAAAGATAACTAGTACATCACTATAATACTATTTGTGTTCAAATGAACTTAAGACTGCATGTTCTCTGGACATCATCAAACGAGGAAAAATGGAAGTACAAACATTTACATCTAAACATATGCTTATAGATATGAAACTTCTGGCATATGCAGAATCTTGAATATGAAGTATGAACATTTATATTTGCGTGGATGTGTGAACTATTAACATTGTATCTTTTGTAAACCATCAGGGAAACCTTTTTTTTTTTCCTGAAGCTTTGTTTTCTTCCTAGGAAGGGGTAACCTGCTGCAGTATTTTGAAAACACTTGATGGATCACGTGAGTTGTTCTGGAGAAGAGCTATGCTGTCCATCAGTTAGATGGCAATATACAGCCTGCACAAATCAAATTCACTTGGAGTTTTATTTTCTCTGTAGCAGCTGAACAAGTACCACAGAAATTGAACTTGTGCTACCATAACTGGTAGTCTAATTTCTTCCAACAAATCAGTTTCACTGAGCCAGAAGGTCAGTGGAACAAGTTTATGACAGTGTGCTAAGATTATGTTGTAAATAAATGCTGATAGCTTTCAATATAGGTAAACTGCAGTGGGGTATTTTGTGATGCTCTATTGCCAGTACAGCATGTAAAACCCAGCACAATTCTACTTACTAGTAGTGGTTTAATTTTCACTGTAAGGAGTGAAAAAACACAGACTAAAAAGCTCCTCTTTAAAAAAATCTAAGGAAAGATCAATGTCAGATATAACATTTAAACCTGAAGAGATCCATAATATTAAGACAACAAATAAAATTAAGCTGAAAATACAACAAATAAAGTTAAAATTGAAAAGTAATTAAGTCTTGCTAACTAGCCTAAAAATGAACTATCATATGACCCTTAGTGGCACACAAACACATACACTGGGGCCCCAGCTCTTTTGAAAACTGTCACTAAATCAGGTCTTCCATTTCAGCCTGAAATCTAGAATGTGGTTAGTTCCCTTGCCTTCTCCCTTCCATTCTTTATCTATGTGGCTAGTATTTAAGTCCCGTAGAGAAATGCTTTCTGTAGTGTTTAACAGAAGAGGAAATAGAGACAATGCAGCTCTCTTGTGCCTCACCAAGTAAAGATGGAAGGAGAGAGCCCTGCAGCTGACACAACTTAATGCAGCCTTTGAGCTTCTCAAGTGCTCTGAACCGTCAATAAGATGGGTTCTGAGGATTGAAAGAAAAATAATGGTCTTCTGGCCCTGCCCTTCTCTCTACCTTTCCACTCAGGGAAGGGAAAGAAAGGACTGCCTGCCCAGGGACACATTTGGAGGAGGAATAAGGAGATCAATTGGTATGTGACTACATTACAGTGCTAATCCTATTTGCAGCATAACCATGTATTGCCCCTTTGCAGGGTCTCTGGCAGGTTTTGGAAGTCAGCAGAGTCAGGTACTGGACAAAGGGGTGGAAGTTTTTGCAAACTTGTGAATGACAAGGAATCCTCGCACGGGTTTGTGTGGCAGAGACTGAACCTCTGGTGAACAGCTTGCTGCGGTAACAATTTTAATGAAAATTGAAAGCTTAAGTGCCACCATTTTCCATATCACTTTCCCCCAAAAATGATTTATTGACCACTTATACATGATACATTCTCCTGTCATGAATAACACACTATGTATTTATTTTCATGAATAATGGCTACCATTTTAATTGATAGTTTCAGACAGGAGAGTAGATTTATTTCTACTATGAATAAAACTGCTCTTAGTATACAGCCTGTATAAATTATTTTAGTATTTATTCCAGTTTTCCTTTTGCAACCCAATATGCTCCTAATCTTAACAGAAATCAATCAAATGAGATCTAATACCTCACTAACCAGCAGCTTCTATAAAGCAGACTATGACATTTTTCTACAAGGTTTTTAAAATTTGTGTTAAATGGTGTTGCCAGGAGCTTTCAATGAACCAAGGAGCTTTTGACTTGACTGATATATCTATCTGTAAGATGTCTGTTTCATTCCCCGTTCAATTATTTATCTTCTACTGGCACCCTACTTGTACATGTATGACATCTCAATTACTTTACTCAAACAAAACATTTCAGTTATGATACCATTTTTTAGGTAAAAATTTAAAATTCAACTACGTTAATAATCAAATATGGATTCCTGCAGTGCCTGAGCTTGTATGGGCAGATGATATATTTTGCATTCATTCCTGAGTGTGACACCAAACAGAGAGAGTCAAGCCTATGAAGGATTCTCTTAGCAAAGAAGGTGATAGCAGTTCAGAACTGAAATCCCCATTACTTGCAAATGATCTCATTCTGATAATAATGTTCAAGTCAATACATGCTATGTGCTCACAAATATGCCTCAATTGTATGCTGCAGAACTACAGATCTGTTAAAGGGATAAACCTGTGTACATTCCCGTGTCTAGTATAAAAACCCAAAGCTTTCTGTGAATCATTTCCAAATAGAATTAAAATGTTATGGAGCGTGCCCTAGCAGACTTCATTAAAAACAAGCAAACAAATCTCCAAACAAACAGAAATTCTTGAACAAATTGCGTTGCAAAGCATTGACCCAAATATCTTTACAATATATTCACCTACCAGTAATTTTAGAGAGCTATTATTTGTTCTTCAAAGTCGAGAACAATGCAGTTCTCTCTTCCTCTTAAATAAGGATCCCCTTGTCATAGCCTGACTAGAGTTTTCTAAGGCATTACTTCAATCCCTATGTAAACATTTACCTAAGGGATTTTACATCCATTCAAAAATCCCGGAATGATGCACCAGTGTTGGAAAGTTTTGAATGTGGCGTTTTATTAAAATTTTAGGATGTCAAGAGTTTGGTGATGGGAACACTGTCAGATATAATGGGTAAAGGACAGAGGAAAGAGTTTGTGAATACACTGTAAATGACTTGATGCAAATGTGAATTTCAAAATGTGACGTAGGTTTTAAAAAAATACAGAAAGGTAGAATTCAGATAAGAGAAAAATATGTTTGGTGTGATGCCTGGCCTTCACCATATATTATAACAGTTAATTAAATTCTAAACGGCAATAATATTCACAACCAGGTTCTACTCTGTACTTTTATTCTTAAAGCACACTGAATTTTTAAAGTTGAAAGTCAGCGTTGTGGGGTAGCATATTAGTAATGTAATATATCAAGATGTTTTAATCGCAAGAGGTATTGCTTACATATCACCATTCATGCCAGATATGCTGTATAATGGATTTACAGTAATTTAGCATTTACAGTACCTTATTTATAATGTCGTCTTTGCTTTTATACATATGTCTTTAGCTAAAGCTCTGGTATTTGAAAGAATATGGAAATACAAGACTATAAGAATTTGAATAACATTTATATATGTCTGCATTAATATGCAATTCCTTCTCTTACTCTAGAATAAATAAGCCATTTTCTTGAGAAAACAGACATGATTACTAGAAACTGCAGCTTTCTGTTTTGTTATTTGAGGTATGAAATCAAGATATGTTTTAATAAAATACTGGAGTCAATTAAATTCAGCTGTTAAGCTAAAGCAAAGACTGATGAAAGTCGATCAAAAGACACCACTCACTGCGGGGAGGCAAGTAAAGCAATAAAGGACTAGACCTAAAGCTAGATAGTTCTTTTTGTTAAGTAGCAGCAAAGTAATTTGCATTATTCATTTCACCATGGGGAAAAAAAGAAGGAAAAAAAAAAAAACAAAAACCAACCAACCACCAAAGAAACAAACCCACAAACCCCACAAACCAGCACATGAATAGACTGAAAAGAGTCAATGGAATCTACCTGGCAAACAAAGCAGAGGTAAAGTAAGGGAAGCAAAGAAAGCAAAATCAAATGTAACAATGCAGCCTAGATGAGTAAAAGAAATACAAAAGGGGTCCAGAAATATCTAGAGAGAATAGAAAGAGACCAGTGAAAATTAACAAAGGGACTGTATATGTGAAGAATCCAAGATGGATGAAAAATGTTCAAAACTTCTTTTTCCTGGTTTTCAGTATAAAGGAAAATGATGAAAGTGGAGAATATTATGTAGGAAGACAGAAAACTATTAGAAGCAATGGGCCAGAATTGAGCTTAACTTGCACACAAGAGCCCTATTTTTTGCCTTCTTTCTCATGTTGAATAATGCTTCTATTGCAAGTAGCCCCCCGGCTACTCTACAAAATGGAAAAAAAGGAAGTGCCAGATAGTAAAAGGATGCCACACGGAGTTACAAAGTGTAATGCAAGCACACTGCTCTGAGAGCATCCTACAGAATCTCTCACTAAAACATTCTTCTATGGAGATATGACAAGCATTACCTGAAATGAGTATCTGTGTAAATTAAATTGTGTTTTTCCTTAGTTCAGGTCCATTCTGTTTGAAATAGAAGTTGGCTATTGTAGCGCATGAGGTCTTTTGTAGTGCATGCTAACACCCTAGCATGATGAAAAAACATGGAAGGCCTGATTTAGGATAATGAGAGCCAAATTAGGCACAGTCTATTCATTCATTTAGATCCTACTCAGAATCTACTTAAAATATATTTGTATTTAAAAGAGTGAATATATCGCAAAAGACTGTCTTATAACAGTGATGTGGATACGCACATCTTCAATTTCATATTTTTGGCTCTATAGGTTCCCCCCCTGCTCTTTTATTTCTGAATACTTGGTGAGGCCTTGTGTATAAATTGGAGATTATCTTGTTGGAAAGAAGGTGATGTTTTAGAGTAAAAGCCTAAATATATTGGAATTGAATGACTTACCTTGGGGACACGTACTTAGAATCCTTTACTAAAAAACTTTCAATGGAAAATTGAGACACATAGTGGCGAATATAAAATGGACCTATGTGTTTGATAGCATAGAAACCCTCTGTTTTGGTGTTTTTGGACCATTGGGATTTTTCATTTTAAAATTACTTCTGAAAATGAAAATAATTCAAATACAAGTGAGTAAAAAGTGTATAAAACTCAAATTCCAAACAAATTGTTTTACTTCTATTTAAAAAGAATGTTTGATTGACCTCAAACATTCTTTTTCCAATAAAATTTCACAGAAGATTTGTCCATTTTGGGTTTTCAATTAAGTTTGTAATGAGAAAAGAAAATCCATGTACTCTCTCATGAAATAAAAAATTAAGTTAGTATAAAACTGCTGTTGCATTATTATGTGTCTAAGGCCATTGAGCAGTGAAATGAATAAAAAGAACAGTGAAGCTGACACTACTCAACATTAATAAAAATTACACTGTTCAGTTAAAAAAAACACCAATAGAAAAATCTGAAGAAGACTCCTTCTCCTTGGCTTTTATTTTTGTAGTCTCCTTGCTTCTTCAGTCAGTTGATAAACTGTTATGAGATCTCTTTTTGCACAAGAAGTTAAGGAAAACACCCTACTCCTGTTCCTACAAGCACTCTATAATATGCTCATCATCATGATGCTGGGCATCCCCAAGGACCAGGAAGGATGACATGGGTTGAAGCACCTCAAACCTACTGCTCTCTTCACAGTTGCTGTGTTAAATTGTCTGGCTTTATACTCAGTCCAGATGTGGGACTCCCCCATCCTGGTCTGATTAACTCTGAGACATTCACACTCTTGATGAACTCGGGGAGAAACACTTATACCACCAGCTGTTTACTTAAAGCAAAGGCCATTCTCCAGTCCTCTTTGTTCTGAAATCAAGTCAGATTTCTTTGCAATGGCTCTGGTCAGTCACACTCTACATTATTGCCTGATCTTCACAGGGACAATGCCCTTGTCTATCTCTTTTGAGTCTTCTACTGTAGAGATTTATTTGTCAGCCACAAAGTAAAAACTGGATAGAAGACCTTAGACCCGGATCTACAGTGACTTTCAAAGGTGAAGATATAAAATAGCATCAAGTAGGATTTGCTTGGTCTGTGCTTTCTTTTGATTGCTGGAATAGCTGTTTGTTTTGCGCAACGTTCATCCTAAGAGACCTGTGGGCTAAAAATTTCTAACTCATGCTATGGCAAGTCAGCTACACTCTGCATGGAAGATGTGGGAGAAAGGAGACCTAGTCAAAGTGTTGTAGCTACAGTCCCTTGTATATTTTTTATTTATACTGATTTGCATGTATCCCTAAACAATTCAAACATTTAAAGCAAAATGTGTTTACAGTCTGCCATTTCATGCTGTAGATTGAGTGTACCCTTAGCTACAAATAAGATACGCAAACATATCAAGCACAGATGAACAGATTCATGCACAAATGAAGGATGGCAATTTGGCCTGGTTTTTCAATATTCCATATGACGAGGATCTTAGAGCAAGTAACTATTTGGGAAGAAATTGCTATCAGTCTGGAATAAATGGAACAAATCATTAAAAGTAATCTCTACAACCTATTTGGTTAAAAGGGGACATCTGACAAATTACTTTCTCTATAATATGTTTCAAAAAAGAGGTTGCATTGTGAATAATACTAATTGTTATTGACAGGTCATAAAAATTATTCAATTTCTGTTTCAAATAAGAGAATGCACATTTTGCCCAAAGTTCGGGGCTGATCTTGACCTGATTTCCTCTATAGATAATGATTTCACATCCACAGGTTGCTATTAAAATGTGAAATTGATAAAAGTGAAGCCTAAATAAAACATTTACTGATTTTGACATGTTTATGCATAAAAATTGTAGGAAAAGGTGCAAGTAGGTTAAAAAGTTTGACATGCTTTAAAAAAAAAAAAAAACAACTCAAAAAAAAAAAAGAAAAGAAAAAAGCTGGATTTCCTGCATATACAGGTCATAGAATTTCATCAAATGAATCCTGCAACAGGACAACAGCTCTGAACAGGTTATGGGCTGTGTCTTGGTTTAAGATCTTATAAATTAAAAATGTGCATGCTCTTAAGGAAATAATTACAAGAGTTTCTTGTCTCTCCTGGTAAAAACAACCATTTTAATTTTAAACTTCCAGTCATCAAATTTTGTTATACTATCAAGCCTGCTACTGCTAAAAATTTTTTCCCCAGGTAGGTCAGTGTGGATCAGGAGCAATTCAACTGATATCCTTCTCTGTGTTAAACAAAACAATCAGTCATCCTAGAATGGATGTTCCAGATCCTGGATAATACTTGCGTCTTCTTTCTGAGTTCTTTCCTGTGTGTCAACACTCTTTCTAAGTATGGAGGACAAAGACTTTACATTTGACCAATGTAATTGGTCTCCAAAGGTAGCAGATTGAGGAGTTACTGACAGTCAATAAACGAGGGAATATTTATTTTAGGAACATCAGGCATGTGGCTTTCAGAGAGGAGGTTGCAACGAGACACTGTCAGAGAAAAAAAAAAAAAAAAAAGGAACGAAATCCAGTGTAATCTGCATTCTGGTGTCTCCACAGAAAGTTTGATATGTAACCCATGGTATCAAATGGGACACTTCCAACTGACTTGAAACAGCTTTGGTTTGGGCCTTAAGTGGATCAGATGTTTTAGGTAAAGCTAGGGAAACTGCTAAGGACTTTGTCAATCTCTAGCAAAAACAGAGTTTTCCATGCTGTTTTTCACTGCTCATGAAAGCTCTGAAGACAGACAACAAGAATGATGAAAGGATTAAAAGATAAAAGATATGCAGGGAACCTGAAAGAGCTAGATGCATGCAGTTTAGAAACAGGAAGGTTTAAGAGATGCACAACTACTCTAAATTCCTTCCAGAACTAATACATCACCCTGTGGTTTCTCTGGGAATAACCTCTCCTCAACTTATTGAAATACAGGATGTGCACTCTAATAGACAGCACTGTCCTTTTCATAAGAAAATTCCACCCCTTCCTTCTTGTAATCTTTTTCTCAGTTTGGTTGCTTTCCTGTTTTTTTGGGTTTTTTTCGACTCAGCTTAGATCTTTGCAATTGAGTTCAGTAGGAGAGAAGTATTTGTAAGTTATAAGGATTGGTTTCTTTAAACTCTAGGTAGCAGTATTTCTACAGTATAAAAGGAAAATAAGTATTTGTGTGAATTGGAGAATAAAAAAATAATCTTTACCCTACCTTGTCTCTGCCTGTGATAAAGAGTGGAGCTGAAATCTTGGTCCCAATGAAGAGTATGGCAGAATTCCCACTGAGTTCAGTAGTGTCTATTATTGAATTTTTCATTAGCATTTATCATTTCCACCCCTCAGCAGTTCAACAATGGTAAAACAGTCTGCGTAATTCATTGCACATACAAAATATGCATATAGAGCTCTTGGCAGAACAAGCTCTTGCATAACATAAAAGCTACATAATTCATTGCAGTAAGGGATGGGCAGCATATGTGTGTATATACTTACTCACATATACCCCTTGTGGGTATCCAAGGCTACAGGATGTTCTGGGAAGGAAAGAGCCCAAAGCCAGAAATTTAACATCTCATGTGTTGATACACTATTACTTATTTCCATGACATATGTATATGTGCTCAAAAGTTCAGTATTTTTATTCACCATAAACTATGCCTTATTATTTATTTTTCTTGATTCTCTCATGAAAAGAGTAGGTTGTGTAAATAAGTTACATCAATCCTATATAAAAATTACCCTCAGCAGTTCATGTCAGTTATCAGATCTATGTATGTCTACCTATGTAGATATCAAATCATAGAGATATAAAGTGTATAGTCATCTTGAAGAATTAGAAATGTTTACAATCTAGATATTCTGTGACTGGTTTGAATTCTCTGTGTGCAGCCACAAGGGAAGAGCCCCTGGACTACAGGTTTGCCAAGTCTTAGAGACAATATCTAGGGTTTCAGTCTATTTGCAAAAGTATTGTACATGCTCATTTTTTTTCAGGAAGGATAATTAGCTGTAGCTCTTTGGGAGCCCCATGGATATCACTTTCAAAATAACTTTCTACTGCATTTTTTTCCTACTTTATTTTCTTTCAAGTGGATGTGCAGTGGTGAATACACTTAAATCTCTTGTGAACCTTCCCATACCTTTTGTCTATTAGATCTCCATGAGTTTAAAAATATCCATCTAATTACAAATCTAATACATTTATTTTGGCTTTATTTCTCACGACAGCAGTCATTGATGCTGACGTGATGATGACAGCCAGATCTCTGTTGATAATAGAGTTAAGCTTAATAACTATAATAAAAATTATAGCAACTCTTGGGTACAGATTAAAAAAAAAAAAAATAGTTCCTTCCTTATCATTTACTATATTCATGATTTCCAGTCAAACTGGTGTTTAAATATTCATTAATTATCTCAGTCATCTGTAGGAAAGACATTTTACATACTTCAGAGCAATAACTGAAAATAGGCAAGTAGGCTGTTTGTTACTAAACTTAACCTTGATGTGAGTTCCTGCGCAGTTGTTAGGGATTTTATAAGTATTGTGAGTCATTCCTTAACCTTTCCAAGGCACAATTTGTTAGTTAATTTCTTTTTGCAATAATTTACCTTAGGAGAAGTCACATTGGTCCAGTGGGAACAGCCGTTCCATTTGTGCTTGCCCAAATTTGTTGACAACTTTGGAACAAGATGCTGAATTCTTGATATTTTCTCTCTTACAAAGAAACAGCAGCCCATACATTTTTTTCTTAGAAATAAGCAGTGGTAAGTACCCACAGTAGGCTGTGGCAGGGTTTTCAGAGCTTTCACTATTCAGGAAAGCCAGACTTCATCAAGGAGAGCACCACTGAGCAGTGCATCAGGGACACAAGAAGTAGCCTGCAAGAATGATGAGTCTTTCATAGTAGGTTGAGAACTGGATGGTTTCTAATACTCGCATTAACTCTTTTAGCACTGACAGAGATCTTTACAGCATGATGTGCAATGAAAAATAGACACTGTTTTCTCCCTTGGTCTTGTCTTCTCTGCCTGAGGTATGTGGTTTTTAGAAGGTGTCCCCAGTGTTGTGCCATGATCACACGTGGACATAGTTTGGGCAAGATTTGAAGGTTCTGCCATATTCCTTGTTTTCTCAACATCTTTAATTTGATCATATGTATCCATGAGATAGCCCTACTCCCAGCCTGGACAGAAATACTCAGTACTGCAGAGGAGGATGAAAACACCTGTATTTGGCAGAGGGTTGTGGAAGATAATTGAGTATACAACCATCCTTTTTTTACATTAGACATATGAGCATTCAACCTTGAATGAAACAGCCTACTATGTGAGTTGATTCACTTTTTAGACTGTATTTCTTAGTTCTTCTTTAATTCTTCCTCCAAATGAAACACCTCCTCCCAGCAGCCTTAGATAAAGCAAAAGGTATTACTGCAAGGTCAGCTGACACACCCTTATTTTTAGGAGCAAAAGTTATTTTCGGCCACTTGCAGTTCTTTTTCATCATCTTCACCTCCCTCCTGCAAGAAAACAAAGCCAGTTGTCTTAATCCTCCATGGTGCTGAGCAGAGTTACATATAAGGGTTTCACAGAAGGGAACAATGTACCTATTTTTAAGGTAAAATGCTTTTGCTTACACAAAAGTTGCATCAAATTTATACAATTTTAAGTTCTCCCAGCAGTAATTTACTCAGCAAATATCCAGTTCAATTTTCATTGTGCATACTCTCGTTTGTGGTTCTTAACTTTCAACAGTTCTTGATGGTCATTTCCTGCCCCGGCATCAAGTCTTTTCCTCCTGCTTCCATTTTAACATCGAGTACAGTATGTTTTGGGGGTTTTGAAGAGCTGAGCTGGAATGTGGGTGAAGATGTCTTGCACTTACATACAGGTTTCTACTGTTTTTCTGGAATGGAGGAAAGCTGAGGAGGCAACTTACTGAGTGGTTTCACACAGAGATAAAGGAAAATTCACCACATATTTTAGAACTGAATCTGGCAGAAGTGTTTTGTATAATTTTCTTTAAAGGATACAAAGAACAGTTGAATTTCTGCGGCCAAAACAGAGTGCAGTTCAGAATACAGGTTTTGGTTAGTACACGCAAATTGTTTGGCTGAAGAGCCTGAAGGTGAGATACAATCCCTCTTAATAGGGTATATTTTGCAGGATTGTCTATAGTAAATGCCTCAAATTGTACTTGGGGAAGGCTGCTATTTTGTAACTAACGATTTTGTTTAGTCTGAAAATAGATAAATGATATAATTTATGAAGCTTTAAAATAAGTTGGGCACTTTAAACACATCCATATCCTTTCTTTTTCAACAGATAGAGGACTTTATTTATGTAATGTACGCTGTAGAGGATCTTCTGTGATCTCCCTTTGATGGGCCAAACTTCACTAAAGGAGCACCTTTTCGTTTAACAGTGGCTTAAGTGAAATAGCATGTGTCATAAGGAAATTATAGCAAAAACCCAAGCACTGGGGACTGAGGAATCAAGGAAGTGGTAGAGATGAAGGTCAAATAGCACCATCACAGAGTTAATTTGCCACTACCTTGCACAAGAAGCGACTGTTTACAGTGGTCTGCTAACCTTCTGCATTGCTTTCTCTCCAGAAGCATAAATGACTGCAAGGCTGCCGTGCTCTTTTTTTCCTGGTCTCCATTGCTCTCCTCCACTAACTCCTTGCTGGCTCTCAGCCCTCATATGACCTGGAGAAAGAACTGCACCTTCCTCTTGAGCTTGCCTGGTGCGTGTCACCTGTAAACCCTGTGATCATTTCCCATTTGACCCCTTGCAGGCATACCTCAGGGTATTCACCTGGGCTACAAAGTCCTTGTGCTCAAGAGTATGTTGGAATGGGAATTACATCACACAAGAATGTAAAACACTATGCGTTGCATCACACAGTTTTACAAAGCTAAGCAAAAGTTAAGCAATCCAGATAGTGGAAACATGATCATTAGACAATTTTTGTAACAGATCATGGCGGTCAGGAGAAGTCCC
This sequence comes from Thinocorus orbignyianus, assembly GCA_013400375.1. Classification (NCBI taxonomy): domain Eukaryota; kingdom Metazoa; phylum Chordata; class Aves; order Ciconiiformes; family Thinocoridae; genus Thinocorus; species Thinocorus orbignyianus. The sequence continues at coordinate 253,388 of VXBW01002687.1, read as the reverse complement.
TATGGACTGGAAGAAAGGAAACAGCACACCCAATTTTAAAAAGGGTACAAAGGAGGACCCAGAAACTACCGACCTGTCAGCCTCACCTCCGTACCTGGGAAGATCATGGAATAGATCCTTCTTGATGCCATGCTTGGGCACGTGGAGGACACGGAGATGATTGGCGACAGCCAGCATGGCAGGTCCTGCATGACTAACCTGGTGGCCTTCAATGACAGAGTTACTGTGCTGGTAGATAGAGGACAACCTGTGGACGTGATCTATCCGACTTCTGTAAGGCCTTTGACAAGGTCCCCCACAACATCCTGATTGATAAATTAGGGAGATACGGATTTGATGGGTGGACTGTTCAGTGGATAAAGAACTGGCTGGATGGTCGCATCCAGAGGGTGGTGGTCAATGGCCTGAGGTCCAGCTGGAGAGCAGTCACAAGTGGTGTCCCTCAAGGGTCCGTGCTGCGACCAGTACTCTTCAACATTTTTATCAATGATATAGACAGAGGGATTGAATGCACCATTAGCAAGTATGCAGATGACACCAAGCTGTGTGGTGTTGTCGATACGCTGGAGGGACGGGACATCATCCAGAGCGACCTGGATAGGATGGAGAGGTGGGCCCAGATGAACCTCATGAGGCTGAACAAGAGCAAGTACAAGGTTCTGCACTTGGGCCGGAACAATCCGCACAATCAGTACAGACTGGGGGACGAGGTATTAGAAAGCAGCACTGAAGAAAGGGACTTGGGTGTGCTGATGGACAGGAGGCTGGACATGAGCAGGCAGTGCGCACTTGCAGCCCAGAAGGCCAATTGCGTCCTGGGATGCATCAACAAATGTGTTGCCAGCAGAACCAGAGAGGTGATTCTGCCACTTTGCTCTGATGAGATCCCACCTGGAGTACTGTGTGCAGGTCTGGAGCCCTCAATATGGGAAGGATATGGACCTGTTGGAGCAGGTCCAGAGGAGGGCCACGAAGATGATCAGGGGGCTGGAGAACCTCTACTTCAAGGATAGGCTGAGGGAACTGGGGTTGTTCAGCCTGGAGAAGAGGAGGCTCCGGGGAGACCTAATTGCAGCCTTTCAGTATCTAAAGGCGGCCTACAGGAAGGCTGGGGAGGGTCTGTTCACAAAGGCCTGCTGTGATAGGACGAGGGGCAATGCATTTAAGTTGGAGAAGAGTAGATTTAGATTAGACATTAGGAAAAATTTCTGTGCTATGAGAGTGGTGGAGCAGTGGAACAGGTTGCCCAGGGAGGTGGTCGAGGCCCCTTCCCTGGAGATATTCAAGGCGAGGCTTGATGAGGCCCTGGGCTACCTGGTCTAGTCAAGGGTGTCCCTGCAACTGTGGGGAGGTCGGACTAGATGACCTTTGGAGGTCCCTTCTGGCCTGGATGATTCTATGATTCTATGAAAGCCACAGGCATCAAAAGAGGAGTCCAGGCAGAGCCCCCCAAACCATGGGGCTGATACTGTTAGCTTCACAGGGGGCTGGTGGCCACACCATATTAACTGGTTCCATGATTCTGTGATTCTTCACAACCCAACTTATGCAAGTGCCCAGTCAACAGCAGCTCACAGCCCTTAAGAAGGGTATGGAAGCTGGAGAAGACCTCACACTGACCTTTAATTTTGTCTTGAAATAAAGTTCCTGATAGATTGCTGAGTTTTGCCATGTATTCATACACTTCAGTTTAAAATGTGTTTAACGTTGTATTTCATAGGCACTGATCTTGAAATATGAAATACACTGTACAAAAATCTGAGCTGATATCCATGTAGAAAATTTATACACACTGAGTATGTCAGCCACTTTCCATCTACCTAGAGGCATGAACGCCAAGAATACTTCAGACTAAAGGATTTATTGATCCTAATGTAGCTGCCATATTCAATCAAGAAAGTCTGAAAGGAGTAAATAGGCATCTGCAGATTGATTCTCCTTTAAGGTTTTCCTGGTAGCATACAGTGGTAACCATTACATAATAATTGCTTCCCAAATAAACTACTGATTAAGACTGACATTCTTCACTCTCGGTGAATATTACTGAAGTCGTCAAGTGATATTGCTGAAGCCAAGCCAGTATGCATATTTACTTAAGTAACCAATCTATTGAAAATAGATTTTGGAAAATAAAATGCCTAGATAAGCATTAGATTCTTGAAGTGCACTAACTAAAGCAAATGTACTAGAATGCTGTTTATAATCTTTTCCTTCTAACAGAAAATTTAGTAGCAACAGGAGGCAGTGGTATTTGAAGTTAACACTAATAAATATCCTGCCCTGAAATATATCTTTATACCTACTTGGAACTTTAAGTCTCTGATGAAAGTATTCCTAGAGTGAATTCCAGTATAATATCATTCTAAATCTATCAAAGTTTTCTGTGACTTCTCCACATCCCCCAAAAAAGCAAGAAGCACACAAAGGCTAATTGGTATTAAAGTGCCTGATACATAATTTATCAGCTTGCCAAGAGTCATCAGTATAATTCCCTTATGATAATCAGGAAATTATTTGTTAGGATATATACAGTACTACATTTTATTGCTTACCGACTTCCTGCAGCACTCTTAAACAAATAACACAGCTTACATGGCAATCCTATGTTTACATTTTTCTTCACAGAAAAAGCCTGCAGATGTTCTAAGTTCTCAGTTTGCCAGAGGGTGAACCAAACCTGGCAGTCAAAGTACTGCAATGACTATGCCTCTGCCAGCTTCTTCTACCAATGGTGTCTTGTGATTTACCATCCTTCAGAGTTCGAGCAGCAGTGACTGTTGACAACCTGACCCATCTAAAGGTGTATGTGTGCTTCAGCATGGAGTATCTTCATGTTATATCTCCTCAAAAACTGTGTGTGACTGTGTCCTGAAGTTAAGTTAGTCCTGCAGCCAAAGTGTGCTCCTTGAGCTAGCAGGCCTGCAAGGAATTCTCAAAGGAAAATGTCGTGGAAGATTTCTTAACTGCAGAATCCTGCTGGTTATCCTAGTAGTTAAACATACTCCTGATCACTGCAAATCCCACCGAAATCTCCCTGACCATACCAAGTGCTTGGTTTGCCTAAAGCAAACATGCAGGACTGAACACATATTGCACTGGAAGCTGCCCGTTAAGTCCTCCTGCCAAGGTCCCTGTGGACCTGCCACAGGTGTTGAGGAAGACACAGACATTAAACAGCAGGAGTAGGTTGACTTGAGGTTACATTCACTTTTCTGAGTTAAAACATCCTAAAAAGTTCTCTGCACTAGGAAGCACTCCCAGTCCCGGAAGCTCCTAGGTGTAACCCACTTAGGTGGCCCACTTTGCCTGTTCACCAGCAGGAAAGAAGAAATAGGTGAAGTTGCTGGGTCAAATGAACATCCAAGCCCTTTCCCAGAACACCCAGTAATGAGACCTAAACCACAGCACGTGTTCCCTGCTGAGCCCCTGCCCCAGCTGCAAGCTCTTGCTGCCAGCAGCACACATGGCTTCAAACAAGCTCAGCCGCTGAAGGGGCCAAGCAGCTCTTGCTCGCAATGGCAGTGTTCTATGCAAGGTGAGAATACTTCCTGGCAAGTGCATGCATTGACCAGGGCCTCTTAGTTTGTGGGTATTACATTGGGTAGTCTGTTAAAAAATAATGTTTTGTGAAACTAATAATTTTACAGCAGGTAATAGAAATATGGGTGGAAGTACCATAAATATTATTTTCACATGGCATGTAATTTTTGCTTTGCTGCTTCTTTTTCTCTTCAGTTCTCCTCCATAAAACTATCGTAATAATAGCAATAATAAAAGTAAAGTAGGAAATAGCAAAAGAGTAAAATAAAATAATTTAAACAAATAACCCAAAACCTTTCTAGTGATAGAAATACTTTCAGACTTGGCAAAATATGCAAATTTAATTTGCTTCATAGAAGAGGATGTTACTAGATGAGTGCTTCAATAGCTGACCCACAGTGTATCTTGACTAAATAGCTGTTTGAAGATACGAGTAGCTAGATGGAAGCAGTTGTCCTCAAGATGGTCTAAATACCTCATGCTGTGTTCATTAAGGACATCACTCAGAGTACTGTGTTAGGATTCATGGGGTTCTCTGCTCAATTTGATCATCTTTAGAAGCTCACAAGATCACAAGCCAGATTCATCAAAGCAAGAGATAAAAGAGACTTTCCTCTGTACAGCATGGATGCAGAGCAATTTTAAATTAAACAATATTTTAATAAATTTATTTTTCATTTCATTAATAGTTTTGCCTTTCATAGTGGACGGGTGGATGACTGTTAAAGCAAGTATGATATTAAAAGCTATGTACTTGTTTATATATAACTTTCATTTTTTTTGTTGAAGCTTTTGTGCAATTACCTGATAGAAAATGGTGTTAATTTGTTACTGTCTTAACATAATAATAAGGTCTCTTAATAACAAGGTTTTTTCCATCCATGATATAATTTACGTAAGATGATAGGCTGCTGTTTGGACTTTCAAATTAGTAAAAGGACAAGATTACTTGTCTAATGAGAGATGGGTTTAGGATCCTGTCATCTCAGTTTGTGAGGGTCTATGATTGTTTAGGCCAAGGAAACTAAAAATGCGAAGGAAAATCATGACTGTCAAAGTTTTAATGGGGATACAATGCAAATAATGAGATTTGGACTTAAAGCATACTTGAAAATATTAGGACTCAGTGAAAGCTGGGAGTGTCTGTGCTGAAGAGCAATCACTTTTCTGGAACCCATTATCTGGGTGATATCTAGAGTTTATTATAATACATAATTAACTTGCATGAGAGAGAGCTTTTCTGTGAAAGTGAATTATGGCAGTTGAAATACTTTTAATCCGTGTTGATAGACTATGGAATCATTACAATGGCTTCTTTTGGGGTTTGTAATTCAGGTGTGTCCTTCTGCGGTTTTCTCCAGAGGCTGATTTGCCAGCTAAGCTATTTTTCTTTGTACTTATTTTTCCTTGGACTGCAGCATGTTTTGGGATTCCATTATAACAGTACATTATTGGAAATATTGACTTTGACAAAACAGTCCATGAAGGAGACTGGAGGCATAACTACTGATATATGCTTTACATTTAGGAAATGTGCTGAATTTTCCACAATACAAATAGAAATTTCAAACTGAAAATTCTGTACAGAAAGACGTCTAATTTCCCTCTCCAAAGTAATGTTTTGTTGAAAACTTATCAGAAGAAAGATAATGCTTAGAAATTTTTTTTTGTGATCTAAAAATCAGGGCTGATTCTTCTAAACTTGGGATGGAGAATCAAGTTAAGAGTATTCCTGTTACAGGCACAGAAGATTAAAAAACAAAGAATAATAAGGAAGTAATTTAAAATTTCCTTCAAACTGCTTCATACCACTGTATAATTAGACATATATTTACTAATCACTGACTACTCCCAGTTTACTGGTGCTTAAATTACTGTCCAGTATCTCATTAATGCTGATGCCACATTAAAATCCCCTCTGAATTCTCGATTAGCAGATATCTTATCTAGAAACTTTTAAGGCGAGTGCAACAAGTATCAAGAAGAAGCAGCTAATTGTAAAGGCTTGCAGACAAATCATTACCATTGAAGATATTTGTGTATCAGTTAACATGACCTTTGAGAGGAATGTTCACCCACATGCATCATTACTTCTGAACACATGTAACTCTGAACTATCAGTTAGCTACATTTGTGTACAGAGATGTCCTTAAGAATAAATTTCTCTTAGCATTTTAAAGAGAAAATGGCAGGTTTCCTGTCCATCAGAGGCAAACGTTCCTGATTGTTTACCTAATTGAGACAGAGTGTTATTATGGAAGAAAGATGGGAGAGCAAGATACGAGTTCACTTAAGACATCTCAGTACTATCTGTGTCCACTTCTTTCCAGAAACAAGGCTTAATCCACAATGACAACTAGACGTGTAAATGACATTGGCACTTTAATTCAATGCCTACATGCTCATATGAGCATGTGAAAGGCCAAATTGGGATAAACCAGAGTGCCGTCTACTCTGGTAGCCTTTCTCTGACAGAGATCACAGGTGGGTGCCTACAGAAGAGTAGATGAAATAANGAAAAAACACAAGAAAGAAAACACAGAATAATTGTCATGGTCTCCTTTGGTTTTTTGATAAACTAAAGGTGGAGGTTTTTATTCTCTGGCAAAAGTGATGTTTATGGTAAAAACTCTTTGTTCAACCTGCTCAGAGAACTGGTGGTCTGAAATCAAACCTTTGTTATAGAGTTGCTACTTTAAAAGCTAGAGAGAGTGAAGTCATTAAAAATACTAGATTTATAATAAATGTCTTTGCAATGTAATGTCTTTAATAGATGGTCTCTTTCACAAGTCAAGCTGTTTTCCTCAGTGTCCTTTGCTGACAACATTGGTACTAAGTCTAGAAACAATGCATAACATCATAAAACCTGCTTTTTAGTGGCCCAGCATCATTAATTCTGACCTATCCTGGGCATTTTATTGCATTTGTCTCTCTGGATTGTACCTCAAACATTAGTTTAACAAAAAGGCTTAATATGTGTGTACAAGGTACATGGTTCACTGCACTCTTAAAGTTCATCAGTTTACTGCTGAATAAACCTTATTTTAATGTTTTTCTGACTGCACTTAGTATCTAGCTTTCGAATTAAACACTGGCTTTATGGTTGGAACCTTTTAAAGGGGTAAATGTGCACTCCTGTTCCCTTCCTCACAATTTCTGTCATTTTTCTTTCTTGCATTAAGCAGAATTGACTTCTATATAAGGAGTTTTGCTAACCTAACTTCCATAGCGTCTGCAGTATTGCTTAGCATGATAAGGCCTCATTTACATAGATGAAGTAAAATTCCCTTCATTATTTGCTTTCGAAGCCAGTGGGAGCTGTGTTCATATACCTGATGACATTATTTAGTTATTAGACATTAAAGCTGAGAGTTGTAGAAAAAGCAACAAACATACTATAAGATTATGAGGCTTCTCAGAGAATTCACAGCAGCCATTTTTAGCAATTGAGAGATAATGGAGAGATTATTCTTCAGGGATCGCGGATGATATACAGTTGGAGAATAAAGGGAATAGGTGGAAATGATTCTGTTCATCTCAGCCTTTGTCTAGCCAGGATTTCCAATGTTTTCTTGGAATACATATGTAGTTCATAGGTATTGGCGTACCTGTGAAGTGAAGGGCCTTTGCTCTTCCCTCCACACCAAAGTTTAGCATCTTTCTAATATGCTGAATATTCATCTAATATTCATCTAATATTCATCTAATATTCATCTAATATTCATCTAATATTCATCTAATATGCTAATATTCATCTTTCTAATATGCTGAAGGGTGTGTTTTGGGGACTAATTTGCAAAGGTGATAGGGAAAGTAGACTAACCATGTAGTTGTGTGAGGAAGGACTGTAGTTTTGTGCCTTTTTCCTGACGGGCTTTGATGTCACAAACCTGCTGACCTCCAGCTGAAATTTTTCTGTGTTTGGGACACTTACTTATGCTCTGCACTTTATGGAGTTTGTGTGTTAAGATGTAACTGTAAGTTATAACCTGAGTTGGGGACCTTATCAAACTTTTCTTTTGCAGGCTGGTTATTTTCCTGAGTTTTGTGGAACATTAATTATCTTCAGGGCTTTAACCTTTATATCAAATTCTGAGATATCACACAGCAATATGCACAAAAAATACATTGGTAGTACGATTGATTATAATTTTTTTTTCTAGGGGAAAAAAAGATAGGAACAGTCTGATATGCTACAAATATGCCTAATAGGCTACAAATCCACTGACTCCAAAGCACCCTTGTAACAGTCAATGAATTAGCATGCTTTATAACTTTATTCCTATTTTTATTATGGAATCTAATTAATTAATTTTCTAATGGTCTGCTATTAACATGAATTCTGTATAGCAACTTATTCCTTCTCACCTAGTTTGAAATGCTCTGTGCTTTCTTTTGTGCTGCTCTCTTACTTAAATTATTGACGGATGCTTTCTGACCTACCTTCTGGTCTTTCTCCACAGTCTGAAGGCTTTAGGTTATTGAACCATACTTGGTAGCTCTGGAAACTGCAATTGCTTTTGCTTATGTCATGATGCTGCTTAAACAGTCCTGTCCACTTTTATTGCTTGATGGGTCAAGTATTTAGATCATCGTGGTCATGAAGCCACATTGTATAATGACTCAAAAAGTAGCTTATATTTGCTGTGACTGGACTGTAATATGCGGAACGCCAAAGTACATTGTCTTCCTTGTAAGCCTGCTTATTTTACGTCATAAAATATTGAAGAGCACAAAGGATTCTGCCAGAAACAACTCTTCTCTTCTAAGGGTTCCTCCTTGGATTTCTTATAAAGACCAAGAATAGACTTTGACTGAACTCAGTGGGTCAGATCCCAACAAACAGAAACATATTAGAGAAATGAACACTTATTTTTCCTCAAGGCATCTTGAAAGAAGTATTTTTTGGTAACAGAAGACACAAGTTAAACACGTGTGCCTTGATTATCAAAGGCTTGTGATCAGTGGAAATATGATTAAGTAAGCATGAATTGAGGAAACCACCTGAGAAAAAGCCCATGGTAAAAAATATCTATTGAAATAACACTTTACGGACATTTGCTGTGTGCACTTATGGCACTATATCAATAAAATAATAACCTAGAAGGAGCTGTATCCCATTTGCAAGAAATATAGTGACAGTGTTTTAAGGAGACTTGTGTGTATAATAAAAGATAATGTGTGATGGCACAAAATATATTGAACAGAAAAGCTGAAAATAAATCCTGAAACCCTTATTTTACTTTTCAGCGTTTGTCTGCAAGCTTCAGAATATTATTAAAATGGAGTATCAAATTGTATTTATTTCTCTGCAAACCAGCTGGACTAGTAATGAAATTCATTTCTGCTCCTTTTCTGAGCTGTTCCTCCAAATGGCATGAGAAGATGTGGGTACCGTCTGATGTACTGAGCATTGAAGTACCCTGGGCTTCAGTGCTCTGACTGGGCCTCTGGAAGAACACACGCCATAACAACAGAAAAACCCAGCAGATACTCAGAAATAAAGTTTCTTCTCTTCTCTCTGATGATGTGACCTACTGGTCAAGGTACTGCTGGTATGACTGGGACTCTTCTTTACATCTCTGTTTTCAGAGCAGGATTTGCGAATGAGGTTCTGCATGTAGCTCTTGGTTTTATTATCTCAAGGTTAAAACTCACATCTGTCATTTCCATGTTGAGTAGGAGCTACTGAAGGCTCCTAGTCTGTGTCATACATCAAGAGGGACAGGCTTCCACTCCAGGGAAATCTGGAAGGCAGAATCATCTGCTGCATCCTGGGGACCATTCTAAGTAGTCAGTGAAACTGGTATTTTTACATTACATGCACTGTCAGGATCTCCGAGAGACTGATTGTTTTCTAAACTGTGAGAGTGTGAGGTCTTTGTATTTTCTAAATATTTTTTTGGATATAGCAGTTGTATGACATAGAATAACATTGACTTTACAAAAGGAAATATAGGCTTATAAAAGCATCAGTGGGCCTGGACTCTATCCTACCTTCCCATATTAAAAAGCTTCCAGGCATCTACCTGATACTTTTTAAGGGATATTCTTCTGAACCCCCATGTGGCAAATGATCTAAAAAACCAAAACCAAGCAGAACCCAGGTTATGAAGAGGTACTGTGATTTTAAAAAAAAAATGCATCCTGCCGGTCAGGGACAGCCAGTACCCACAATCATGTGTCCTATCCAGTGAGAAATGTTGCCTTTCTTTGACTTGAGTTTGAAAAGTTTACTGCTTCTGTCACTGGTAATTCAATGCCTCACCTACAAAAATCGCCTGGTGTGTATTTCTCCCGTGATGGACATAGGAGGCCAAGTAGCATACCAAATTCAGAGAGAAAAAAACCCAACCAATTTAAAATGGAAAGCATCCTGCTGCATATTGGATTAATGTGCTGTCAAGAACTGTATGTGTCATAGTATCAGAAACAGAAAAGAAAATAGAAACACAGATTTAAAAAATCAGCCTTTGGTATTTTCCTTTTCTGACTTTACTGCAGGCTCTTTAGTCATGGAGAGCTGATCAGTCTGTTTTTGATATTTCCATTTTTGCTGCAAGATCAGTATGTGTGAAGCTTCTTCCAGTGTAAGAAATCTAAAATGGGCTTCTAGCAAAGCAAAGTATTGTTCTTGCTTGGCTGTGCAGGGAGCCACTGATGGAAAAAAGAGAGCTGCCCAGCCCTCTGAAGAGTCACCACTATTTGTTACAACACATTGGTCTGTCAACAAACTGAAAATCATGACATAGCTATATAAAAATTCCACCAATTTCTGGAGGCATAAATCAAGTGCCCCAGATGTGTGGGTACTGTGATAGCCCTAATTTTGAAGCTTGGGCTATTCTATGTTTCCATCCCCTTGAATTTAAGGGGAGCAGCACAAGAAAGACAGAAGCACATTCCTCATGAGAGGCATCCAGCTGTGTATATGAAGGATTCAAGATAACCTTCTCAAAAGGAGACCAAGGCTAGAAAAATCCCAGTACTGGGCTGATGGTTGGTTGACTGACCCAGTCCTAAAGCCTCATTTTTCAGCCTATTGTTTTTTTGGTTTTTGATACCTGACTTGAAAAATGTGATTAATATTTTATTTTAAAGGACAGGACTATTTTCTTTCACACTTAACCTCACAGAAGACCCTTTGATTATTTTTTTTCAAGCAATAGTAATAAGAATTAATAACGCATCTCTTCAGGCAGAAAACATGCATGGAAAATCTTTATGATAAACATTTACAAGGTTATTAGCATGGTAAAAAAGGGGAATATGACTGAAATATTTTCAGTCCTTACATAATTAGTGCTATTGAATATACCCTATGGTTATATCTGTTTGTGTATTTCTTTGTATCCACAAATTTATAAGATGTAACAATTATTTGGTCATATAAACATGTATATAGAATATATATCTTTTGTACATACTCCATTTTAAATATTACAAGCTCTTCTGTGAAGTAGTATACCTCACTGAATACAAAAATAACTCTCTTTTTTTATCATACTTTTTCAAAGATGCACAATTTTAAATGTGAAGTAGGTGGAAATACTAATGTTAAACAGCCTCACAAGAGATCTTTATTTGTTTTTACCACTGACAAAGCAAGGGATTTAAGCTTCACCCTAAACTGACACATAAACACCATTATTTACAACAACATTAAAGAGAAGTAGCAGAGAAACCTCTGTAATGCCTTTCAATGATATGGTGTATAGTTTAACAACAGAATAATAATCTGGAGCTGGGAAGTTTATTGGTAGACATAAAGCTGTTGATTCTCTACTAGGGCTGGTGTTAATGTATGGAAAACATAACAAATAAAGCCCTCCTGAAAAAAAAAATAGATTCTTTAGCAAGGATTGAGAAATTATTTACAGTTACTTACAGCAGCAAATCTTGCCACTTCAAAATGAATGAATTGTTCTTCTACCTCTAGTAAATAATTATTGCATTTTGCACTCTCAAAATTTATTTTGTCTTTCAATCTCTGCTTGGAAAGCATTTTCTCTTTCTCAATGAAAATTTAAATACTTGTAAATAATAGAAGTAAGAAAGAATAAACCTATGCTTATCTTTTCTAATTCAGAGCTGCAGTGCTATACTTGCCAGCAACACTACTGAAATAAATAGAAAATTTGTGAACAATGAGATCAAGATTGTTCCCTACCAGATAAGGTAACAAGACTATTCTTAGGTAAGAAATTTTTAGCAGAGAGGAATAACCATTCAACTGCATGTTTTTATGTTGTCTTTTTCTTTTGTTTGTTTGTTTTTTACTGATTTTTTTTTTTACTGCCATCCACTTAACCTCCAGAGAGTTGTCTGCTGATACTGCTGTTACTTTTGACCTTATTTTATCCAGTTCAAGTATTTTTTTACTTTCCATTACTAGAGATATTAGTTCAAGACATCAGTCATATCCTCAAACCACACTGAAATCACACACTAGAAGATATGGGTGTACTTTACTACCCTCATTGGGCATCAGAAATTAATCAGAGCCAAACGCAGGGACTAAACAGCCAGGTTTCAGTCCTTCCAATGTGCAAAGAAGATATAAAATTCAGATCACCATACATCTTGCAACTTAAAAGCATGAGTCTTCAGTCATTACTGAGATTTGTTTGTGCAATAACTTGATTGCAAGTTTAGAAATTACTTTTGAAAGTTAATATTATACAGCACTAAGAAATGTTATGTTTAACATGGATATTGCAGTGAGACAAACAGCTGATTTTGCAGGCAGAACTTTGAAAGTCCAGTATTGGCATTTGTAATCTTCTTTTGACTTGTAAAGTGAGAAACTTGCTATGGGCATCATTGAGAAAGAATAAATACAGCCAACCAAGACATCATTTATATACTGTCACTTCTCTGACCATAGCCACACATTAAAAATAAGACTTCAGGATAAAGAACATCCAAAATATTACATGAAGTGAAACACCTACAAAAGATTACAAGGAAAAATTGACTTTATTAGAAAGATACGTGCTTTGATCAGTGTTAATGAACTGTACATGAAAGGTATGGATTTCAAAGAAATGATGGAAAACCCAATGCTAGAGGGATGTAATAATGTGTCAGGCTTTTTGCCACATACTCCTCACTTAGTAGAAAATTAATGACGTCTATGGCTGGAGACTGTTACTTTAGGATTATTATTTTTGAAGTACTATTAATTATTCCTAATAAAGTTATTTTACTTTGGACACAAATGAACAAACTACTTTATTCTTCTCTTTGGTTTATGTATTGCTCCCTGAGCTCTGAAACCTGCAATACAGCAACAGTACAGTATCACCAGAGTGCCAAGTTAAATGAGTTTTCCCATAAACTCGTACCAATTGATTAGTCAGTTTTCTTAATAATCACTTGCTTTCACTATGAACACATTGTTGGAAAATGAGCAGTCTCAGAACACTGGATTAAATTTGAGGGAGTGAAAGTGATGGTTCATATATCTGAGAAAGCAGTTGCTCTGGAAAAAAATGTGGATGCTGGTATTTCACTGTACTTCCTTATGTGTTTTCGAGGAAATGGCAGAATTTAAATATATCTGCATCTCTTTGTCAAGAAATACTGCACATGAAAGATATTAATGCACCTCAAAAAAAATAACCTTTCTTTTCAGTTTATATATCATACACACCAACCAATACTTACCCCAATTTTATTCAAAACCCTTGACCCATTTCCTTCAATTATTTTTGTCTTTCTCCAACAGACCTCTCCTTAAACTGCAAGGCTATCTGCAGTGTTTGTAACATCACTGACACAATTCTGAAGGCTTCATATGAGTGTCCGGTCTTCTCATCACTGCCTTGATGGCCACCAAGCAGTTTACCCATGTGCTAACTCTGACTGTTTTTAGGCAATACATGGTGTTACTGACCTCCAGACGTGCCTCCATGGCTTTGTGGAGCAGAAGAAGGAACATTCCCAGGGGCTGATGCCCTTGTTCAGCACCACTGGTGTGAGTGAAATGAAAGCCTCCGGTGAATTCATCACTAAGGTATTTCTCAATTCCTGGCAAACCTTAGGGAAAAAGGGGGTTTTAAAATTGAAATGCAAAGCTTAAGGAAACAGCTGTTGTCTCTGAAGATACAGGCTGACAAATGAATCAGTGAAACTTATTATAGTTATCTTCCATTTGACTTTAAGGTGAGTTCTTTGTCCTTTTCAGGTAATACATTTTCTTAATTTTAGTCTGACAGGAAAGCTGATCTGATCTAACAGCACCTCCAGTAAAAGAGAAAATCCTACTGTCCTCCTTCCTTTACTCCCTTTTTAATTCCTCTCCCGCTTTCAGCTCTGTCATTCTGTCTTTTTACCATCAAATTGGCTGGACAGCACGGTTGAACCTCAGTCAGGCCACCGAGCTGTCAAAAAATGAACCCAGCAGTAGGAGGGAACGTGAAGCTGGTAAGGAAAGTAAAAAACTTGGCTGTACCAGCATGAGAGGTTTCTTTCATTCCTCACACTTTTATTTATTCTCATACATACGTATGTACGTATAACGTTAAAGCAGTTCCTCTACCATATTTACTTTTTACTGATTGTCCAGCTCACATTATGATTTCTGAATTTCTTCTAGGAATAGTCTGGAGTCCAACTGTTTCACATTTAACAAAACTTCAGACTCCTCTGCGTAAAGCTAACAGCTTCGGGATTCAGTCAAAACATGCAACCAGAGGCCCAGGTTTTGTGAGAAAGCTTGAAGGCGGATGGCTTCACCATCACAGAAAACCTATTGTGATAAAAAAAGTTTTCTTCGTGTTGTTCTTCTCCTTTGCCTTATGGAGGTCTCTGTAGCTATCAGATAAACTAGCTGAATGTCAGTGTCCCTGCCACTAAGCATATAATACAAAAGGCTTTTAATTCATCCTGTCATTTTCAGCGAAACAGAAGCTGAAACAAAGCTGTTTAGGCTGCCCCAGTAGCCTGGTTTTCCAAGAAATGGGCACTTTATCACAGAATTTTTCATAACAAAAACAAATACCAACAGACAGATGAAATAGAGGAATGGCCTTTTATATGAATAAAGGCACAAGGATGAGTTCCTGCTGATCATGTTTACTGCTTGTGTGCTGCTTATTTGCATAAATGATTTTCAAGGCAGGCATCAAAGAGCACTGGAATTTCAGGCTTAGTTTGTCAACGTGGGTTTTTTTTCTGTAACATGCAGTATAATTCATACGGCTGTCACTTCTAATTGCTTGGTGCTGGTCACTCAGACACATGGTGAGCAATAAGTAAAAAAACCCTATCGACACAATTCATTGGGAATGTTACTTTTGTAGAGGAGTTTGTTTAATTCTTGGTGTTATCAATTAATTATAGTAAGAAATCTTTAGACATAAAGGGGAAGGAAAACCTAGTTTCTTATAATTGCTGATTACTGTTACTGTACAGAAAACTCTTAAAGAAATACTCTTTTGTCTGTATTTTTTCTCATAAACCCTTGTGTATGAGAGAGGGGAGAAAAAAGAACCAAAGCACTTCACAGAGCTCAGCTAACAGGAAGCAATTTTAAACGCCATAAACCACTTTTGAAAGAGGATGACAACAAAGCCACAGGTATTCAAGGCTACTTCAAGAAAATGTGCTTCCTACTGTTACGTGGGCATCACGTCTATATCAGCTCATTTCTTCATTTTTCAGGGCTTTCAGTAGGAGATACTTGATGATTTAGTCTCCGTTCCCTGTACAGAAAAGGAGTAGAAAAGCGCTTGGAACAGAGGGCTAGAATTCGTGGGACGAGAGGACATGAACTAGACCATGGATTGTGCTTCCAGGCGAGAGCACCTACAGCTACTGGGTAAACTGTGGAGAGTGAAAAGAATTATTAAAAAAATCACATCTTATCCACAAACGTTTTACTCCCTTGTTGCAGAAAAAAATAATCAACAGCAGGTAAGAGGAAGGTTAGAAGGGATCATAACCTCTATCTCCTCCTCTCTTATTGTAATGTAACAAGTGGGTAAAATACTGGGGTTATAGCAGAATGGGAAAAATTGGGAAAATCCCAGATCCAGAGGAAAATCAGAGACAAAAAAACACTCTGAAGATTTGCACTGGGATAAAATGCCTGAATGCCCTAAAAGCACTGTTCACGGGAAGAAATGCAAATTGATTGCTGAACAATTGCAACAAAATGCAATCCTGTGCCAAAATAATAGCGGAAATTACATTTACTCATCCTGTAATAAGAAGTTCCTCCTTTTCCCCTCCACTCCCAGACAGATGCTAACATTACATCTGTTGATTTTCACATTAAGTTACTTTGCTATTCACAGTGTAGGCAACTAATCTAAGCTAGTGATCTAGGTTTCCTCTGCAGACAGTCAAAAGGGAGCAGAACCTTCACTGCACAACTTATCCCATCTTAAAATGTGTATCTAGAATGAATCAGAGGAATAATCGAGGCAAACAATAGACATTTCCAGATGGCCACAACTTGGATAAAGATGCCTGTATGTGGTTCTCTTACCTGGATGACTAAATGCAGGTTTCAAGCTTAAATTTAGCGCTATCTCATGAAACATCTTTGGCACTGGTGTTTCCACATCCCTCAGAATTATTAAGTATTTAGTTAATTCTGGAGGCAGGAAGTGCAACAGGAGGATAAATAGTTTGATCTAGAATTTTAACTTTTAATATGGGATTTCACTGGTATTCAATGGACTGTCACAGCAGCAAAGAAGAGCTTAGTATGTAAAATGGGTGGAAAGTTCCAAATGCTAACATATGCGCTCCCTTTAAACCTCAGGCAAATCACCGGAGACTGATTTTCATGCTAGGAATTATCCATAAAGCATTCAGACATGAATAGTAATTTGAATGTAATTGTCCCTTGATTGCTGGCATTCCAACGATTTTTTGACGTTGTTTTCCAATGGTTCAAAATGAGGGTATCTGCGTTTTCTATTTTATTTGTCTTTAAATAAAAACAACTTCTTAACAATAACTGCATTTAAAAACTCAAACTTTAGGAAAAAAAAAAAAAAAACAAACCAGATTTAAGATTGTCTTTTCCCAATTTGAATGATCTACATGCAGATTTTCATAGACTATTGCTTTATTTTTTTCACAGCCTGACTTTTATTAGTCTCAGTTGAAGCTGTGAAAATGCTGCATTTTTGCAAATGAAAACTTTGCTGTGACAAGATAAGCACTCAGAAAATGAGGAACATCTTTCCTCTCAAAAGTCTGTTTTAAGTGACTTGCTTTGAATCATAAGATAATCTTGTGACAGATGATGATATAAAATACATTTTCTAAGTTGGCATTACATTGCCTTAACTGTAGGAATAAAGCCCATTGAAAAACAGATTGCTGTTTCAGTCTTGGTATAAAACTGAAATTATAAACTTGGATGATAAATTGCTGAGCAGCTCAGAACAAAAGATTTCAACTACATAAGAAGGAAAAAGTACTCTCTGAATTTATTATCCAAGTCTTCCATAAAGTTAATGACCTTACAAGAAACATTTTTTGTCAAATAAACAATTTTTTTGCGTAAAGCGATTCTACCCAATAATTTTAACTAGTTCAGCTTTTTAGGTCTCTTGAGTTCCACATTTATTGATTTTTATAACTTCCAATATCTGAAAAAGTAAGATGAAGATCATGAAGATAATATGATTAAGTTGACATCCACAGCTATTTACTGGGTACTGGCAATCTTGTTCACTGTCTGGACATAGAAATGCAGGTTAAGATCATATAATTAAAACTTCATTATCATGCCTACAGGAAAAAAACCTGAGTTAAGATCAATTAGAAAGCTTTATTTATGGTATTTCCCAATGTTGAGTTGTGTTTTTGCAACATTAATATCTTTGTGTAGTTTCTTTTTACTGTGAAAAAGTAAAATAAATAACCCCTTGCTTAAAGCTTCCTTTTCTACTTAAATGTAGTTATTAACACCTTGAAAATAAGGGCTTGCTTTCTCCCTTATCTCTGAAAGTAAAAACCAGATGCATTAATGAGGAATTATGAGTAATAGCATAATATGTATAATTCTGTAATACAAAGAAATTATAGGCTTTTAGAATAACACTATTAATTTTGTACCATTGATCACAATTAGTAATCAACATTTGCTGAACAAGATAAACTTGATAAACTCACTGACATATAGTAATGGCTTAAAAGTATGTTAGAAGGAATGTATGGCAATTTCATTATTTGTTATTGACATATTAATATTAATATATCATCATAAATGTTTCCCCCAGTTCTCATTAGGATTAGATAATGAGCATTGTGGCAGATAGTAAGAAATTTTAATTAGCTAAACTGTATTGAGAACTTGGACTTAGTGTCTGACACTCACATTTAGCCACTGCTATAGTACCGCAACCTAGAAAGTAACGTTATGTGGAAGACTGGGAGCACCTCTGGTGACAGCAATATATAGAAAAGCAGCTTGACAGAAAAAATAAGTTTAAATTTGAAATAAATTTATTACTTGGGCAATACTTCTACTAATTTGAAGAGGAGATTTTCTTGAGTAATTTGTTACATGTTACTGTAGATAGGTCAACTCCAGTTTTACCTCCAGAACTCCGTGAATCATACACAGGAAAGGATAATGTGTATAATCTGGATTGTTCATATCATCAGTCTTGTTAATGGCAGCTATGTACTGTCTTAAAAAATTATAGAGATACAGAAATAGGAATACAGAAATAATTATTCAGGCTACAAGGAGATGTGGCTAGAGCTAATCTATTGCACAAATTAATTTTTAGTAATGAAGGAAATATTAATAGGGAAGTACAGGATGGTATGTTTTGCTACTCTGGCTTCTTGTTTCTCAAGACTTTTTGTTGGATAAAAAAAGTTAAATAGTTTTAGTTATGTGCGGAGTCCAGGATACTTACTTCTATTTGTAACTTCTGTCAAATTAGTTTCTTCTAAAAAAATACTGAAGGAAAATGTCTTATAAAGCTTCTTTGGCCTCCTGACCTACAGGAAGCCTTTTAAAAGTCTAGTTACCTACTTTTCTGTAATTTTCTAATGTATCTTACGAATTTCAGGGACAGACACTCACAGGATAAAGCACTTTCTTTGCTGCTTTAGATACGGGGCTGATTCGGTTCTCTATTTCCTACTCATATGGTTCCTAAATCTTACAGTTAAGATTTTAGTTTAAATTTCAAAATGTTACAGCTTCCAAAAGAAAGGGACTATGGCTAGCAACTGGCTTTAATGGGGCTTAAGCGTGTTTGAAAGGCTTTCTTGAGTAAGCTCAGGGACTTAGACTTCTTGCTACTTTAAAGCTCAGCAGGGCTTAATTCTCCTAGCCTTTCATTGTCACCTTATTTCTGTTAGAAATCCCAGCACTTCAGTATAATTAATTGTGCAAATGAATACTATCAATGTAAAGATAGCGGTACTGGGCCAAAAGCAATGCCTGTATTTCATGCACTCCCCAGAAGAGACTATCCACCACCACAAGAACAAAGAGAATGAGGTCAGTGAAAATCCCTCATTTCCACTTCAAATGAGAGCTAGCTATAAAGAACAATTTTAGCTTGTGGTTTCATTCCTACTTTTAAAATTGATCAAGGAGAGTTCTGTTAAAATATTGTACAATGATATTAGCAATATTAATAGGAAATAATTATGAAGAGAAATAATACCTTTTCTTAAACAGGTCCTGATGTAAAGTACCAGTATTGCTAATGTAAAAGCTTAGCCCTCTCGGTATTCAGTGCTACATTAAAAGAATTTTTATTAACTAATTCAAGAAAGAAATATGATGAATGTCTCCTTCCAAATTCTATCCCTATCTTTCATTGCAGTAGTATCTGGTAATAGAAAGTGCTTCTGGCAATACTTATCTGCATATAGCGCATAAAATTTTTAAGATGTAGAAAGGTCTGTATGGAGGACAGCTTGATCCATACCAAGAATATCATAACATTTGCTGCCTCAATTTAAAACTAAAACTAATAGTTCTACTTTTTTGATCTTATAATCAGGAACTTATAATATATGGGATGAATTCTCAGCAGAGGAAGTTGTCATAGCTCCATCAACTTCAACAATTTATATCATCTGCCAATCTGACCCTGTATCTTTAATCCATCATTAGAGACTCAAAAATTGGTCATTCTGAATTCTTTTTGTCACCTTTGACTTCTTTATACAAGTAAATGCAAAATAAATAATATTTCATGTAGTTGACATTATTTATGTAATTGAAACCCCCAAACTTGCAGAGTTCCCTAGTCTTCCTATGATTTCTTGATGAATAGCATGCTAATAGTACAAACATCTTTTTTTCTATTACTGTTTACTTTTCAGTCAATAGTAGTTTCCTCCAGTCCCAACTAGGATCAAAGCTGTCTTAGACTAGGTAACAGTTATAAATGGAATACAGTTTAAGAAGTGCAATGGGTGGAACATTGCTTGTATGAATTACGAATTCTAGCATTAGCCATCTGCAGCCTGGTAACAAATAACTCCAGAAAACAAGTCTTGGCACAGACTTAAATTTCCTATGTTAAACAGCAAATTTGGGAGCTAGACAGGATTGAGGCAGCATCAAAGAACAGATGCTCTCTGATAGTTGGCTATGGCCCTGATTTGGGAACATATTTAAACACAGAGAAATGCTTAAATGCTTTGCTGCATAGGGAAGGAGGTAAAGCTGTGCTTACAGCTAAAGATTGGCTGACGTGTCCTGATAAAATGTATATCTAAGAGCAGGATCTTTCATGGTCCTGGTCTTTAGGACTGCTCTAGTGACTGGTGCTGGGATTTCTTCTATTTTGATTATCTGTCCATTATCTGTCAGGATGGGAAGCTCCATCAGATAGGAAATCAAAATCTTTTGATTTTGCAATACTGTGTCTGTGTTACTGTATTTGTTTAAGGTAGACCACCTCTAGTTCTGTCAGTAAACTAAGACAGAAATCACTCTAGACATAAGATTAGCAAGTTGATTTGTTTCTTCTTTCAAATTAGCCTTTACCTGAGAAACAACTGTGTCAACTGTACCAGCTTCAGAAAATTCAAAATTAAGCTGCACTCCGGCATGTCTGAAAACAACACATTATAACAGAATTTTATGCTCTTCATTACGTGCCCAGAGCAATTAGGTTGGAATTGCAATTATTGGTCAATATTAACAAAAAAATTAAATGGTTTAGTGTGTAATCATTCTCTTGAACACTCACCAGCAAAATAGCCTGAAGATATCTCAGGTACCTTCGCTAACCCTTTCAGACCTCTGGTCTGAGGAGATGTGAAGGTCAGTATCTGCTATTGCAGTTGTTTTTGCTGAAATTTATCCAAGGTTCATGAATTTGAACTGCACATATCAGGCTGTCTTTTCTTTTTTTCTCATCAGTTCTTCTTACTGGAATACAGAAGAACCACATTTTAGAATATTCAATTACCAGGTTGCTGGGACATTTTTCAGTAAAACTATATTTAGTTTTCAACAAGAAATTATTTGAGGTGCTTCTTTTATATTCTTTTGGAGTAATAATACAATGTCACTCAGAGGCAGCACAGTATCAGAATGCATACAAAACCACAGGAATGTTAAAAACCAGAAATATTGTTGAGAAATTTTTTGGTAGCTGCTTAAGTGGTGCTCATATGAATACCCTGTCATTGAACGCGTATTTTTGTATCAATGGGAAAAAAAGCTCTTAGAGAAGTATTTGAGAGCATATATTTGAAGATATGGCATTTCTATGCATGCCTGAAAATCCTAGGAATCTACATTTCAGCATTTCTCCCTAATCATGACTTAGCTGATAATCATAATTTCATGTAACCTCTACACACAGTTCACCTCCATACTTAGGTATTTCTATTATTGCCAGCTCTGGCAACTGATTAAAAAGTCTAAATTCTCCTTTGTGATGGGAAGCAAAACTTTTTTTTTCCAAACTTAGAACATTTGAACATTGGGCTGGAGCATCTTAAGGACATTGAATTTAAAATCCCCTCTGTTTCTAGGGGTCTTAGCAAATTTGAGATGCCTGGTAGACAAGAGTTAAATGTTAGAGCCAGAAAGAAAACTGAAGCTCATTGAGTAGTCAGATCCAGATGCTTCTTATAGAGGGAAGAAAAAGGGACTAGTGAGTAGGAAGGGAAGAAGCTGCCTTTATCTCAGGAGATGCAGCTGTCATGTAAACACTGAGTGTATAGTGCCATCTGCTTAATGCCTGAAGTTGCATTTGTATCACAGAATGGAAGAAACTTAATTTGAGGATTGTGTTTGTTCTCTAAAGAAAAAGTAAAGAAGGGGGAGCAGCCCTCATTCTTGTAATCTGCGCTGTATGTTGCACCATCTAATTTCCAAAGAAAGGGAAAAAATAAGAAAAATATGTGGATTTTGTATGGAGAATATGGAGATGCAGATGAACAGCGTAATAAAGATGAAAAATGACCCAGGGGAAAAAACCAGTAGCAGCAATTCCCAGTGCTTGGAGGTGGTTTCCGAAACTGCATAGAAAACCTCCAGAAAGCATCAAGCTGCCCAAGCAATCTGACTGCCTCAGCTGAGCAGAAGTTAAAATCTGAAAGAGAAAGGCAGCCTTGTGTGTTCTTTTTGATGAAAAAGATGGATTTGAATACAGACTACCTTTGCCCTCTTGCCAAAAGTTAGTTCCAACCAGACTTCAACCACCAAACTGGAATATTGCTAGCTAGAAGCCTTATTCTGCATGCTATGGATGTGTTTTCCCTTTATGGGAAGAACTAGTGTGTCATTTTTGGGAAAGTTAGTGCAGTCAGCTGTGGTGCAAACTTAAAATTCACCAGCTATTCTAAGCTAGCTCCGTGTGGCTTTACTTTGCCTTAAAAATGTCCGTGCAGACAGGTAGGAAGAGCAGTCAGTGCTCTGTAAAGCTCTAATCTATCTGACAGTGTGCCAGCTTTCTGGTGGAGAAAAGCCTGGAGAAGTGATTGTTCTGGTCAAATGCTGGAGAATTCAATATCTTTTAGGGACACACTACGAAGAATGATAAATCATATTTGAAAAAAATATTAGAAGATAAGATGTTTACTGCTGTGTATTAAAGCATAGTAACATTTTAATGTTGTGTTGGAACCCACTTCTGTTTGAAAGCAAGTTTAAGAAAGATTCCAAGTGGTGTGTTAAATCTTTATTGATAAAAATTGTATGGTACTGTCTCTGAAACTCACTAGAAACGATTACTAATCGCTGCATTCAAGATATTGCATATGACAGCCCTGAAGTTTAAAGCTGGGCAGTAATTTTTGAAAGGATAATGCTCAATCTCTTGCCCTAGCAAAGCTAGGAGCTGCAGTGTAGAGGACAGTTATAATACAGTTATATGGATATAGCATCCAAAAGCTGGAATAGGAACTGCCAGTAGCTATAATGTGACATTAACATATTTCCTTAATGGAAGAGGTAGTTTAGGGAACCTTCCTAGAGAGCCATTACGCATTCCTGCAGTATGAAACTGCTTCTTTTTCCTAGGAGAGTAAGTGGCAGGATAGAGGTAGGTATGTGCTGAAAACACATGTAAGCATGCTGTAAAAAAGCTGTAAACATGCATTAAAAAAGTAGAAGTTATTAAAAAGTTATTTTTTTCTGCTAAGAGCAGTTCTTCAAAATTTATAGCATGTTAGTAAACTGATGATAAATGGTGACATATTTTGACCTAAAACCAAATGTGGTGGCACAGCGCTAGACTTCGCTCTATTATGTTCTCATGCTTGTCTTATTGAAGGTCTTCTTAATGCATTCTTTACTATCTACTCATTTCAAATTTTCTCAAGAGTTTAAAGATGAGTTATAGCATGCTTAGCTCTGTTAAGACAGAAGTGTGAAGACTGCTATTAATTGTGGGTACTCTAGCCTGTGATGTGACTAATCTAGAAAGTTACCCCAATTTGCCTTTATATCCTGCAGTCCCAAGCTTCCTCCTCAGAATCTGAGAATCAAAAGGGAGAATGGCAATACTTCATCCTCCCCACTTCCTTTCCCTCTGCTTCCCAAATATGCAAAAGTGCCGTGTTGAAAGATCTTTACATTCATTCCTCAGTGCAACATTCTGTGGGATTTCTGAGTACGACAGTCCCTGACATTGCTGTGATTAGACTAACCATATCCTTTACTCTCATTATGTAAAGCTTACCCAAAGTTAGCAATTACATGTTTCTTTCAGCACACATACGCACCCACACACCATTAAATTAGCTGGTGTAGATGCCCATTGAGTTCATTGTTAGAGTTGAAAAGTCCCTTATACTCACTTGAAAGAAAAAATATTCCATGCAGAATGTTTTAAAATCAGGGTCATGGGTCTCATATGTTAGTCATCTTCTGTTGTAGGCAATAATGCTACATCTTTCCACAAATCAAATGAACAAGCTCCAGGTTAAAGCCAGCAGTGTTTTCTGCACATACTATTTGCAAGAGAGAGGCTAGCACAGAAACTTAATGCTCTTATATTTAGAAAGTATCTAATTTTCAGCTTAAATGTACCCACTGGTAGTATATAACTGTTCATGCACCTGCTAATGTGGTCTTTCATGTAGTTTGATTTCCATTGCAACAGCTTTGCTCCTGATTTACATATAGAAAGCAACAATATTTTTTCAACTTTCAGACTGTGAGGCTATGTCAAGCTTTGTCAGTCTCCTCTCATAACTTAAGATATCTACTCTTTAAGGATGCTCTCTATAGAGTACAAGAGATCTCAATCCCTATGAGTAGGAAATTGGGCAGGGAAGGCAACCATGGTTGAGCCATGACCTGCTGGTAAGACTAAAGAGCAAGATGGTGTTCCATAAGAAATGGAAGAAGGGACAGGCATCCTGGTAGGCATATAGGATGTTGCCTGGCTGTGTATTGATGAAGTCAGAAAGGCCAAAGCACAGCTAGAAATGAATTTGGCAAGGGATGTAAAGAGAAACAAGAAAGTTTTTTACAGGTACATTAACCAGAAAAGCAAGGTTAAAGAAAATATACCCCCCTTGATGAGCAACAGTGGGGAATTTGTATTAACAGATGAGGAGAAGGCAGAAGTTCTTAATTCTTCATTTTTGCCTCAGTCTTCACTGGCAAACCCTTCCCTCCTAGCTCTCGTGTTGATGGCCCAGAGGACAGAGACCAAGGTGACAAAGTCCCTCCCACTGTAAGTGGAGAAAACATGCATGATCAACTGAGGAACCTCAAAATATACAAGTCCATGGGACGTGATGAAATACATTGCAGAGTCCTGAAGGAACTGGCTGATGTAGTCGCCAAGCCACTCTCCATAATATCTGAAAAATTGTGGTGGTCAGGAGAAGTCCCTATGGACTGGAAGAAATGAAACAGCACACCCATTTTTAAAAAGGGCAGAAAGGAGGACCCTGGGAACTACAGACCAGTCAGCCTCACCTCCGAGCCTGGGAAGATCATAGAATAGATCCTTCTTGATGCCATGCTTGGGCAGGTGGAGGACACGGAGATGATTCGCGATNAGTCCCTCCCACTGTAAGTGGAGAAAACATGCATGATCAACTGAGGAACCTCAAAATATACAAGTCCATGGGACGTGATGAAATACATTGCAGAGTCCTGAAGGAACTGGCTGATGTAGTCGCCAAGCCACTCTCCATAATATCTGAAAAATTGTGGTGGTCAGGAGAAGTCCCTATGGACTGGAAGAAATGAAACAGCACACCCATTTTTAAAAAGGGCAGAAAGGAGGACCCTGGGAACTACAGACCAGTCAGCCTCACCTCCGAGCCTGGGAAGATCATAGAATAGATCCTTCTTGATGCCATGCTTGGGCAGGTGGAGGACACGGAGATGATTCGCGATGGCCAGCATGGCTTTACTAGGGGCAGGTCCTACATGACTAACCTGGTGGCCTTCAATGACAGAGTTACTGTGCCGGTAGATAGAGGACGACCTGTGGACGTGATCTATCCAGACTTCTGTAAGGCCTTTAACATGGTCCCCCACAACATCCTGATTGATAAATTAGGGAGATACGGATTTGATGGGTGGACTGTTCAGTGGATAAGAAACTGTCTGGATGGTCGCAGGTGGTGGTCAATGGCCTGAGGTCCAGCTGGAAAGCTGTGTCCCACAAGCGGTGTCCCTCAAGGGTCCATGCTGGGACCAGTACTCTTCAACATTTTTATCAATGATATAGACAGAGGGATTGAATGCACCATTAGCAAGTATGCAGATGACACCAAGCTGTGTGGTGTTGTCGATACGCTGGAGGGACGGGACATCATCCAGAGCGACCTGGATAGGATGGAGAGGTGGGCCCAGATGAACCTCATGAGGCTGAACAAGAGCAAGTACAAGGTTCTGCACTTGGGCCGGAACAATCCGCACAATCAGTACAGACTGGGGGACGAGGTATTAGAAAGCAGCACTGAAGAAAGGGACTTGGGTGTGCTGATGGACAGGAGGCTGGACATGAGCAGGCAGTGCGCACTTGCAGCCCAGAAGGCCAATCGCGACCTGGGATGCATAAACAAAAGTGTTGCCAGCAGAACCAGAGAGGTGATTCTGCCACTTTACTCTGCTCTGATGAGATCCCACCTGGAGTACTGTGTGCAGGTCTGGAGCCCTCAATATGGGAAGGATATGGACCTGTTGGAGCAGGTCCAGAGGAGGGCCACGAAGATGATCAGGGGGCTGGAGAACCTCTGCTACAAGGATAGGCTGAGGGAACTGGGGTTGTTCAGCCTGGAGAAGAGGAGGCTCCGGGGAGACCTATAGCAGCCTTTCAATATCTAAAGGGGGCCTACAGGAAGGCTGGGGAGGGTCTGTTCACAAAGGCCTGCTGTGATAGGACGAGGGGCAATGCATTTAAGTTGGAGAAGAGTAGATTTAGATTAGATATTAGGAAAAATTCTTTACTATGTGGGTGGTGGAACACTGGAACAGGTTGCCCAGGGAGGTGGTTGAGTCTCCTAACCTGGAGATATTCAAGGCAAGGCTCGATGAGGCCCTGGGCAACCTGGTCTAGTCGGGGGTATCCCTGCAACTGTGGGGAGGTCCCTTTCAGCTTGGATGATTCTATGGTTAATGCAGTAGTACCTCTTCAACATTGCATTTTGTACATTTAAAACTGATCCAGAACTTCTCAGGCAGTATCATTCCCTTTTGGGGGAGGGATTTTCAGCCTTGCTGCGGCTTGTCGTTTCATTTCAGGTTTGTTTCATTGCCATTGTCCTGCTTTTTGGGCTTGAGTTTCCAATGAAATTTTTACATCAAATTGATTCATGAGACTGAGCCTTGAGAAACTCTGCTGTTAATCTCCTTCTGCTCAGTGCTTTACCTTTCAGTACAACCCACCACTATCACTTTCTTGTGGAACTTTACCCAGTTATCAGTTCTTTCACTTCTTCCATTCTCTCCAATTAATCACTTCCCATGTAGCCTATCACAAGATCTAGCAGAGCAGAGATATACCTGATCCACTGGCATTGTTCTTAGGCTTAACAAAGTTTCTGTTTGTATAAAAATCTCTCTGTTGACAGAAAATTAGGACCAACCAGATAAATAGAGAATACATATAAAGGTGACTTTAATAATCAGAGTGAGAGAAGAATGTGGGGGGTTTTTTTGTTTGTTTTGTTTTTGTTTTGTTTTGTTTTGTTTTTTTCTTCTCCCCCTACTATATTAAAACTATCTGCTTTCACAGGTGGTGACACCTGGCTAGAAACTTTACTCTGCCCTCTACTTTAATTAATGCAGCTGGTTTTCTTGGGTGGGTCCTAAATTAACAAGTATTCTGCTCTGCTAGCTTGTATCTAGCTTGCTAGCAAACACAACTGCTTCTTCAGGGAGCTGCTAAATTCAGGTAAGTTTTGACATCAAAATGCAAAATGGTCGGGAAAGAGAGAAGAAAGCATGAGAGTGCAAATGAATAATGTACAGACTGCTGTGTCATATCTGCTTTGTGGTTTCTTATTTCTTGTGTGCCGCACATGCGTGCGAATCTACTTTCAGAACAAACAGATTTTAAAGACAGCGTAACTTCAGAGTGATTTGCAATTTTGCAGTAGTTTATATTCCCATTGTGATTGTTATTCCATAACTTATGTTTAAAAGTAACTGATGGTGTAAAGAAACAACAATAACCCCCTCCCTATTTTTCTCAATTATGGTTGGAATTTTGATATCCCTAACCTTAAGTCTTTGATTTTTCATAAGGCACCCTAATGATTTTCCTTTGAAGGCTTGTGATCCCTGATTTTAAAGTAACTAGATTTATATTTTATTACAGACCTTGGTTTGTTGGCAGATTTAGTCAAGTGTTCTGAGTGTACCTTTGATGGGTTGAACAGGATAAAAGAGTTTCGTAGCTGTCTTTGTAGAGGATAAAGGGCAGAGGCTTAGCTTCATTTTTATTCATAAGGTTTCAGTGATGAGAAATGAGGTTCTAATCCTGCAACTGGAGCAAGCAGGGGGAACCATTTTGCTTGTGGAGTTTTTAACTGAAATCTGTGACCAGCTGAGAGCAATGACAAAAAATGAGCTGGTTTTGGTTTTTGTTTTTTTGTTTTTTTCAATTCTTTCAATTTTTTCAATTCTTTCAATTTTATTGGTAGCACACCACTTTCTCTAATACAGTAGCAACTCATTTTGAGGTACAAATGGAGCATTATTAAAATATAAAACAAATGTAGTTGAATAATAAAACTTGAAAAACCTGGAGAATGCACAGAGACGTGAATATAAGATTTGTTTAACTTAAGCCTGAATTCTTTCCCTAATGAAGGTTAAGGAATTATGATAAGTTCATGGGTTGCATGGCTGAATTGTCTCCAGAGTAAGAATTACTCTGCATGTGAAGTCTAAAAAATAGCAATGTGTGGGAGAAACAGCTTTTGCCTTGCACCCTCATCAAGATTTCACACCAGAAAGCAGTCAGAATCTGAATATTGTACATTGGTTCTGAACTGAAAAAAAAAAAAAAAAATCTCAGGTAGATGTCATTATTTCGGAATTAGTCATTGTGTTATTTTACATGCTTTGACAAGGAAAATACTCTCACAGCTGTTGAGTGTTTCTCAAAGCTGGAAAACAAAATCCAAGCCCTACGTGTTTCCTTCTTCCCCATTTGCTAAATTTGCATTAGTCTGCAGCATTTGCATCAAACTTGTGTGATTTTTTTCTAGAAAAATTCTGCTAAAAATGCAGCTTTAGTAATGAACATTGGTATCTGAATTGGGTTTACCTGACAAAGTTTTGGCAGGGGGTGGCAGAGAGGCTGTAGGGTTGGCCTCTGTGAAAGGTGGAGGTTGGTCAGTGCTGAACACAACAGGCATCAAACAACTCCAAGGTGAACCCACCTGAGAAAACAGCTGAGCCCATCAACAAAGGTGGTGGTGCCTCTGAAAATGCATTTAAGAAAGAGCAGAAAACACTAGGGGGGGGAATGTTCCCACTCATCCAGAGGGAGTGCAGGTGACAGATAAGCTCACTCCAGAGCCATTATTTCTCTAAAGGATCAGCAGCCTGTGGATGAGCCTGCACTGGAAGACTACACCCCAGGGTTGAAGCTAAGCCTGGGAAAGGAGGTAGAAAAGAGTTTTTCTGAACAGTATAAGTGTTTGCTTATTTCTAAGTTTAGTTTACCGCTACCCATATCAGTAACTAAATATTTGCAATAAATTGATTTCCCCAAATCAAGTCTGTTTAGCTCATGATGGTAATTGGTGGGTGATTTCCCTGTCTTTGTCAACTCATGAGCTTTCTTGCACCTCTTCTTCCTGTTTTCTACCTCCACCCCACTGAAGACAGAAATCAAGTGACCAAATACAGCTTTGAGCTTTGGTCTAGTTGTGGCTGAGGCCAGTTCAGTTCTAGCCCGCTGGGCAAAAGCAGAGGCATGATTTTCGTCATCCATCTCTGCTAGAGTAGCAACTGAGCAGTAGTCTTTTAATAGCCCAGTATGCTTCCTCTAACTCAGTTTTGAACAATATTTTCAGTTTCCCTGAAGTCACACAAAAAATACATATCCAAGAAATGAAAAGCTATTTCCCGTCAGTGAGAGAATCAATATACATAACGGAAAACATCGAAAAGACTGTAAGTTTTCAGTAGCTGGAGATAATAGCTCACTCCCAATTAGCTTGGAAATTATATCAAAATGGAGGAACAAACCATGACTTCTGTGATAACCAATAAAGCTGCTGTTGTGACTAGGTGACACACAACCTAGATGATACTAACTATTAAATCCAGGTTTGCCTTTACAACAGAGATGATGATTTATTTTGTAACACTCAACTTTTTTTCTTTGACTCCTGATGTTGTCCCTCCACCAGTTGCTTTGTTGTACTTCACTAAGGCAGCTTCTTTGTCTGTGTTTTATTACTTTATAGAATATTAATTAGAAAAGGTCAATAAGCTGCAGATAAACTCAGTAATCAGTTCAAAGAACAGCTTGAACACTTCTAGTTGCTTGGGACTTTAGTATTGCTAGAGATATTAATGCAACATTTGTACAATGACTGTTTTTCTGAACTTGAATAAAGTTGTATCAGAAGCAAACCTGAGCAAGAAAATGTCAGTGGTCTGCTGTTAACTTGGGATAGGCTTAGTACGTTGCCTGTCTTATGTAGTCGTGAAATATGAACAAAAGAAAGAGATGTGAGTCCCAGAATAGGAAGAGGCATGAGGCCATCTTTACACCGTGGAAACTTGTGGTCAAAAATGTGCTATTTTGTACTTTTAAGAACTAGAACTTGCTTAGATGCTGAATGTTTGTGGTTTCTTAGCTGGAACTTTTTTCTTTCTCTAATTTCTGTGATGATCAGAGAATTCAATCTACCATTCATAACTTTCAGAAAGAGCTGCAGAAACTGTAGCTGTTTAGCAATTTCAACTGCTTTATTAGTGTTAAATGTCTTACTATGAAAAGTTTTGTCTGAGATGGCAAATCCAGTCTGATCTTACCTGAAAACATATCCTTTTCTTTCCCCCTACCTCTCCAAAACCACAGTTGGCTCAGGGTTGATTTGTCCATGTCTGTGCTCCTGTTTAATGCTTGGCATTTGTGAATATATTCATAGGTTTAATTTGCACAGGGTGCTGTATTCTATTTTCTGTTGTAATTTCAGAGTTAGTTTCCTCTGTCTGAGTTAACTGAAAGCTATTAAGCATATCAAGCACTCCAGAACTAGAAGCTGTCCAAAATAACGCTGCTGGCTGTATTCCCTCTTGACAGTAACTCTTTTTGTATGAAAAAAAAAGAACTGAGGAAAGCCTTTCTGTTTTCCAAAGAGTTCATATTGATGGGCCTTTTAATACTGGAATGCATTTTCTACTTAAGATTTTTTTTGGTTTACTATATTCATGACACCATATGCTGTTCAGAAAATTGCTCAAAGGCAAGCGACGGATATTTCATTCATTTATTGTCTAGCCTTGACAGATAAGTGTGGTGTTACCTGATCCCTTTGTGGAGACAACCTCTTCCAACCTGGTTTGGATTTTGTAGGGGCACTGTGCATACTTATTTAGTGCCTCTTTAGGATAAAATATTTTAACGCTCAAAAGTGTAAGGACCCTTCTCCACAGGTGAACACCTTTGCTGTTTGACTGAATTTCCTTAAAGTGGCTATAACAGGTTGGATAAGGTATTTTTCCAGACGGAAAGATTCAGATATGACTTTCTCTAGCTTGAGGGGGAAATTGGCTGATAGATTAATTCAGTGTTTGGGAACCCAGGTTCAAAGAGCCTACATCTGTCTCCCTGTCTATAGAAAATCTGGAGGGCTGACTTAAGTGGTTTATTTTGATTTTGAGATGGAGAAAGTGAGTGGTGAGTGTTTGAGTACAAGCAAATTAGTTTTAGCACAGCATTGAAACAGCTTTCTTTTCTCTTCTCCTCCCCCTTCCTGCCCACCACCACCAATCCCCCCTGTTATTTTAGTTAACATCATTCCCAAATTGACCATTTGCCCTTACTGGTTCTATGGGACCAGTTGAAAGGATGATGTGCCTGTGGAAGAAATGTTTGTGTGATGATAAAGGAAAAAATTAGAAATGTGACACTTGTGCCGTAGAGAACTTAGGCTCAGCAACCCTGTATACTTGAAAGTCAGAGACAGTAACGCACCTTCTGTTCCTAAAAGCTTGGTGTTTTTACAGAGTATTTAGGACAGGAATGAATTGGATTTTTCCGCATGGGGGTTAACTCCTTAGGATTTGTTAGGTTATGATTTGTGTTTGGGGTTTTTTTGTTGTTGTTTGGTTGGTTGTTTGGTGGTGTTGTTTTTTATCCCAACTGATCATTTGTACTCAATTTTTTCTTATCCCAGAAGTGTAAATTTCACTTTTTTTCCTGTAAGGCACTAAGTGCTGCTTGAAAAATATGACTAGTGCTTCACACAGTAAAGGGTGATGACAGTGTGATGATGTTGTTAATAACTATGTGCCCAAATAAGCATTTAAGAATTTCACAGAAGAAGGTTAATGTGGCTCTAAATCTGTCCTGTAAATTGAGATTAGTATCTCATAACTTCTTACTGCCGTGGTCATATAGCAGTTGCATCCAAACTGGGCACCCAAGGCAAAAAGTTTAGTCTTGTGGTACCCGAGAGACCCTCAAATTGAGTCCACCTTTCTGAAAATTTCTGAAATTTTTCTGAGGTATTGTTTCTGCAGGTGGGGCATAGTGTCTGGAGTCTCCCGTTGGATCAAGAAGACTTCTTCAACCATGGAATGTAGAGTGGTGTCACTCTCTGGGCCAAAAGCAGAGGATTTCTCCAAAATACTATTTTTAAAAATAAAACAAAGTCAAATACTCTGTGTTAGAGGGGGGAAAAATAATTGCCTATGCAAAATCACATTTGGGAACTTGTTAGTTCTTAAGAAGGATGTGCCAATTAATTTTCTTTTAAGAAGCAGCAGCTTGCCCTTTCTTGGAATTAAGCAAATCCTTCCTGCAGCTTTTCTTCATCAACTAAAACCTCTCTGATTTGACCTCCTATCTCACCATAAATAACAGAGAAGAGGGTTCAGTGAGTCAGGGAATGGCTTTATGAATGTGCATTTCTGTTTGATAGTCCTATTTTATCAGACTACCATTAAAAACAAAACAATAAAAAAGCCTGTCAGCCTGGCTGTCTCCACAGCTGTCTATATGCCTTTCCCAGCAGTACTGGCTGTCAAGCTCATTATTCTTCCTCTGAGTTGGTTTGACCCGTTCTCGTGCACTTTTGCTAGGCTGATGAAGTTTGTGGGATCTTGTCTCTTGGGAAATATGTTTAGAACGATAAGTTAATTCTGCTTCTCTCTAGTAAGCAGTTCTGCCTGACTTCTCCAGGGCCAGTACGTCTGGGTAGTCTACATTGCTTATCCTATAAGGAATAAGGTTTGCAAGGCCACAGCTGAAACCCTCTCCTTTCCTTAATTTGTACCACTGTGTTTTGTTGTGAGTGGTAACTACTTAAGAGCCTAGGAACCACTGAGAACAGCTAAATCAAGACAAGAAGTCTAGGAGGCCTAGTATTGTCCTTGGTTAAAAACAGAAAGCTCCATAGCTGTTCATGCAATATATAGGTTTGAGGAAAGGGATTTATGGTCTCAGCTTGCTAACACAAGTCAGTGTGGAAGTGAGATTTTAATTCATGAAATTACTACATATGATTATAGCAATTGGAAGAGGGTAGTGCTACCTCACATGCTGCATGAGTAGGGATCAGTGCTAAACACCTGCAAAGAAGGAATGAAGGTCAGATTACAGGGGCTGCTCACAGTCAAATGCTGTTCATTGTGGCCAAACCCAACTTTACTGAGTTTGGGTTTTATTTCCAATTTGCTGGCTGAATTAAACTGAGAAAGGAAGTTCTTTCTTCTAGTCGTGGAATCATAGAATGTGCTGGGTTGGACCTTTAAAGGTCATCTAGTCCAATCCCCCTGCAGTATAGCAGGGACGTGCTTAACTAGATCAGATTGCTCAGAGCTTCATCAAGCCTGACCTTGAAAATCTCCAGGGATGGGTCCTCCACCACCTCTCTGGGCAGCCTGTCCCAGTGTCTTACCACCCTCACTGTAAAGAACTTTGTAATGTCTAATCTAAACCTACCCTGCTCTAGTTTCAAACCATCGCCCCCTGTCTTATCGTTACATGCCCTTGCAAACAGTCCCCATCTCTCCTATAGGCCCCCTTCAATTACTGGAAGGCTGTTATAAGGTCTCCCCAGAGCCTTCTTTTCTCCAGGCTGAACAACCCCAACTCTCTCAGCCTGTCTTCATAGGAGAGGTGCTCCAGCCCTCTGATCATCCTTGTGGCCCTCCTCTGTCGCTGACAGAAGGAATGCCCTTATAGAGCGTGAGTTACTGGGTATGGAGAAAGTAAAGAGAGTTTGTACTTATGTGCTTTTAAGAAAAGGTCTGGAATAAAGAATGGTAAGCTGGAAGCTCTTTTCAGAAAGTATGTAACCAGGAAAACTGTCAGTAAGCAAGTGTGGGTTTTTTTGGTGTGTTTTGTTTTGTTGTGTTTTTTTTTTTTTTTAAATTGTTATTATTATTTTATTCTTAACTGATTTAGTCTTGTAGCTACAAAGTACATTCCCTGCTCAATCATTCTGGATATTACTAGTAGAATGCATGGTACCATGCAGTATGTTTGAAAGGTAAAATAATTTGTAATGTAGAAGTTGTAATGCAGAAATACTTGCCTTTGAGTGGAGGGAAGTCTTTACTTATTAGCTATAAAGTTATTACAGATTAAAGGCAGATCTTTTTTCCCTCCAGTAAAGTGTCCATTGACTTCAACAGTCTGATAAATTCTGATTCAGTAATTGCTATGGCTTCTATTTTTTAAGTATTCCTAGGGGTTTATCATTGCACAGGGATATGGTTTACCTGTTTGAGAGAATGTCTTTATTACAAAAACTGAATGTGGTGATTTGTGGTCTAGTCTTAAAGCGTGTATGGTCTGTGTTTGACTAGATAAGGGAAATCCTTGTTTGGCAAGAACTGAAAACTAAGTGGTGTATCAATAAATGGCTCTTACTAATTGTACATTTAAAAAAAAAAATGCAATCACCCAGCCCCCTAGATAAACAAAAATAAATGGCCAATTCATTGAACTTCAATATTTAATTAGCTTTTCCATAAACTTTAAAAGAAATCCCACTATTATAAATCTTGAAGACATCCCTCTGGGAAAAAAATATATGTTCTCTTTTCATGAGGAGTGACTTGTTAATTGCCTGCAGACATCTTGTTGGACTAATGAGTAAAATAACCTAATAACTAATTGAATCTCCATTGAAATAAAGTCATTAGAAACGTAGTATCATATCTAACTAAATTAACTCAATTTTCTATCCTGAATTATCTAGCTGTTGTGCTTTGATCACAGCTGAATTGGATCATTAATTAAAAGTGAAGCCAATTAATAAGTGTGAACTCTTGTATTGTATAAAGATACTTTTTTTTCCTTTTTCACAAGATATTTTGGGTCTTGACTCTTTGAAAGTTTTCTTTTGTAAATGCTTAATAATATGGTTAGGAAGACCAAACTAGTTGGACTACAACCATTTAGGGAATTGCCAAAAAAACCAAGTTTTTTGTTGGTTTGGGTTTTTTTCTGTTTGGTTCACAAGTTTTGTGCCTGGCATAGATTTTCTTTTAATTGTCAACATTTCTTAATTGGTAGGTCAAAAACATGGGTCTTATTCCATTATATTTGCAGTCAAAATAGATGACTTGACAATGAGGTATAGGGAAAATTACAGAAATCCCTCAAAACAAATACCTGTCTTGAGAAATCCCTTCCTTGCAAAAAAAATATATCTCCACATGTTTTTCTTTTCTTTTGAATTCCTTTCAAGTGTTCCTTTAAAATAATGAAATAAAATAATCTGACATTATCACCTCTGTGAAAAATGCTCGTTTTAAATAGAGCTGTTACAAGGTAGGTAGGCAGTTAGGATTTAAGATATATGAGAAGTAACCAACATTTAACAGAAAAAATATGTAATTTAATGAGAAAGCTCTTATATGTCCAGTAAAAAAAAAAAAAAATTCTTTAGTATAGAATGCTTTACAAGAACAAACTAAAACTTAAGCCAGCACGTATTTCTTTCATAAC
The DNA here is from genome assembly GCA_013400375.1 of Thinocorus orbignyianus. Lineage (NCBI taxonomy): Eukaryota > Metazoa > Chordata > Aves > Ciconiiformes > Thinocoridae > Thinocorus > Thinocorus orbignyianus. Next base: position 217,767 of record VXBW01002687.1, on the reverse strand, counting down.
TCCAAAATAATTTCCCAAGGCAGCAATTTATGTTGCTTGCTTAAAATGCAGCATGAATGATTATGAGGTGACAAAGACTAACGAGACTTCATTGTTACTCAATTGGGACTTATAAGATTGTGCATTATGTGAAAGACTATTTAAAGGAAATAGTATTCAAGAAAATTGGAAAAAAATCAACGCAGTAAAGCTCATTAATTTTAAATCTGAATTAGCTATTAATTCACATGGTTCTGCTTTCAAAGTTCTAAGAACAAAATATTGTTATCTTGTTAATAAAACTGTTGGAATGATAAAATGTAAAGTTGAATTTATTTTGGCAAGAAATAATTCTTTTTATTTCCATTTACTGCTGAGTAGCGTTGTTTCTACAGCAGAGAAACTTACTTCAATTGTATATATTTTTTTTGTGCCTGTCACTTCTTTCATTAAAATATTCCATGACTCTGAAATCCCAGAAAATATTTTCTATCCAGAAATAGTCTATATGGTTATATTTCTGTAGGTTTTGTCACAATTTATGAACTACAATTTTGCTAATGTTATATAACAACTCAAATTGTTAGCTTTTTTAAAGGATTTTTTGGATGTTTCCCGTTTGTTTATTTTAAAGCTTCATCCTTTCTAACAACTTCCTTGGCAAACTGATACTGTAACTTTTTTTTTTTCTCCAAGTTTGTTTCCTCTTAACCGTAAAATTGATACATTAATGTTGAGCTGCTCTTAAATGTAAGGATGTTGACACAGATTAAAAACTGAACTGAATGTGTCTCCAGATAATTGGTGCCAATTTTTACTTTGTCTAAAAGTCTAAAGTATAGATACTTTTCTCTTAGCTCCGTCATCTAATTCTATGAAATCATTTAGGTTGAAATTCTTCTACATGATATTTCATCAGAAAAACTAAATTAAAATAGATATTTTTTTTTCTCTTAATGATGCTATTTGTGATTTTGGTACAGAAGCTCAATCCTGATCAAAACTAGAGGATGAAAAAGAATATTATCCCTTAATAGCTACTAACCTGATAGTTTGAAAGATAACCCTCACTTGAAGTATAAATAATTAAACAATGGTCAAGGGAAAAGGGTGGAGGGGACGTGAGAATTGTTACGCTGAAAATATTACTGGGCAAAAGGAGCACATCTTGTTTCTGTGGTGTCTTTCTGGCTCACACTTGTGATACCTTTTCACGCTGATGCCGCTCTGTAAAAGATTAGTGGTATCAGGTTAGTGGGGTTGGGGATGCTGGGAGATCCCTTCCTCCTCAGTCTTGGTTTGCTTATGCTTATTGGAGTGTCTACTTCCCAGGGTACCCATTGGACTGCTGGTGGTTCCTCGGGCATGACCTGGAGAGGATCAAGCCTGTTCCACCCCCAGCTCTGCCAGAGCTAGTACTTACAGAGGCAGCAGTGATCACTTGCCCACTTAACGACTATGATCATGACTAAATGCAGCTGGGACCAAGGTAAGTCCATCCCCACCCTGAGATCTGGTACTGTTGATTCCATACAATGTCTATGGTCTTTTCTAGCAACGCCAAAAACTTTATTTACTGGGCTCAGCTGATTGTGACGTCCAAAATAGATGGTGGTTCCATGAGATGAGAGAGACCTTTGTTCAGACTCTAAACTTTGAATCTAAGTCTCCAAGCTATGGGTATTTTGCATTCTGTTTTTTTTCCTTTGTGTGCATGTTATTGCTTCAACAGCGTAGCAGGATGTTTTTAGGGTGTTTTAAATATCAGTGGCATGTTAAGAATAGCAACAATATACTCTGGTCTTAACAGTCTTTCACATGAATTATCTCACTAACAGGTTTGTGATTAAAACCTCATCAAAATCACAGCTCAAAAAATGTTTGTGTTGGCTGTGTGACTACTGGGACTGGAAAATCAAAGTTTTATTTAATGAAACATTTTCATGAAATGCAATTTTCAACAGAAACTCTAGAGGGGGAGAGAAAAAGGGGAACTTCAACACTAAATTTTTTATATTAAGTCTTCAGAACAAGACATTTGGCTTTATTCTAACTGCTAGCCATTTAAATGATTTGTTTTTTCCTGTTTGTGTTATGAAATGAGTACACAGAAAACAAGAATTTTGGTTGTCTTCAATGGATTAATTTTGGAGGATATTTTGAATCTTGAAAATAATTTGTAGTCTGGAAGGGCCACTTTTCTTTATTGCAGTCCTTTCCAAAACAGTGTTTGTCCTTATGGAGTGTTAATTGTGCCTTTAACTAGAAAATACGTAGTGCAAATTTCTCAGAGAAGAAACAATCCTAGAATATAATTTGAAAAAATTGTGTACAAATACAGATCTAAGAAAAACAGTTCTCAAAGCTTTTGGTATGTTTGAACAGCTCTTGAAATGTACTTGGAATCATCTGTTCTGGCAATTTGCAATCACTTTCAGTATACTGCACTTGTCGCGTAAGGCAATTTTAAACGAAGAGCACTGAGTAAGGAAAAAAATGTTATGCATGTTCTGCATTTAGAAATAGCTTAGATAGGTCAGATATGAATGTTGTCTGGAAACAGAATTATTTAGCTCCAACAGAGACTGGCATTGCTAATAATCCTCAGAGGCACTGTGTTCTGGATAGCTCAATTTTAGAATTCTGTATTTTGTCACTACAAAAAGTATCACATAAAACAAAGAAAGGACATGCAATCTGGGGCTGATGATTTACATGTTGGTAAACCATCTCCTACACTTTCTTAGTTGTGTTAGTTAGAGAATTTTTCACTGATTTCTGCAGTTAAGATAAAAATGTATAGGCGGCATCAACTCCATATCCAATTAAATTCAACAATAATTTCTCATAAGAAGATAGCTTCCACGCTACAGGAATCAACCTTTCTAAAAAGTCTGCTATACTCTGCTATGGATTTCTCTTTTTGTTTTGTTGTTCTTTCAATCTTTCAATAGAAAGAGAACCGAAATATCGCTCCTAGAAGTTAGCTTTTTGTCATTGGATGTCTGAACTCATTTGTAAGTCCATAGTACTCACAATCATCATCATGTTTTTTCTCATGACCTGTCTCTGACATCCTGAATGAATCATGAATCACCTTCTGGTTTGACAGAGATGTTGTCTTAGGGTTCTGCATCTGCAGGTAGGTTTGAAGTAGGGTAACCCAGATTTGAAGTGAAGTAACCCAGTGCCTGGTCCCTTTCCTGGAATAATAAGCTTGTTGAGGAAAAGCCTTGGTTTCTTGACTTGGCTTGGAGTTCCCAATCAATTATTTTCACCCTCCATCTGTCTTGGGAGTAGAGTCATAGCAACTTTTCAAATTAGAGGCGAAAGCGGTGGTGAGGTTACTAAATTTTGTGGATGCCGAAGGATGTAGAAAGTAGCGATTCAATTAACTTCTCAGTCTGATGAAGCAGAGACTCATGTCCTTTGTTTTTCAGTAGAGCATGTTAACTGGCAACTATAGATGGGCTTCAGCAGGAGAAATACATCTTTTCTGGTCAATCTGCCCAATCTGCAAATAATTGATTTATGATACAAAAAGGAGCAGATGAGATTAAATGACTTGTTAGACTAGTAATTACCTGTGAGTAGGGAGTCCAGGAAGCTTGTATTCTATTCAGTTATTGTTTAATGTAAAATACATGACTGGACTAAAAGCCTTTAAAAATACAAATCTTAATGACTTGTGTTTGGTTTCCCTCAAAAAGATTTGGTTTTAAACATGGGTATAAACCTGTCAGTGAATGGGGCTTGGCTTTAAAAATAAATCACAAGACATGGGACTAAGTAGTGTTTCTCACTCACCTAAACAAACTAATAATCTGCAGAGAATGGAAAAGCTACACGTGTGATTTATGATGTACAAAATATGTGGGATTAGTATGGAAATGGGAAGGGAAAGTAATAGATATGAAATCCACCTTGTACAACTAGTGCCAATGCCAGCAGAAAGCGGGAGCCCTGTTATTTCTGTTCCATTGACATGCTCGAATAGTGGGAACTCACTGAAATGCTATTCCATGTTGCGGACACTGAGGTTCTGGTCATGTACCTGAGAAAAATTCTCTTGTCTCATCCCTTAGTCATTTGCGATCTTTTAAGTGACTTTCTATGTTTGACTGTGGAATAAAATCAGATGTGATTTATCAGGCATGGAAGGATTGTGGGATGCATTCATTTATCTGCCATCCTCCTCTAATTCTTGTGTGGGTTGCTCATCGTGTTTTAAGTGAACACTTGATGTCTTTATGAAATAGGAAGTGAATATTACTGAAAGAGGAGTATTTGTCCAACGGCACTTTTGCTATTATGACTTTACCAGATTCATACAAGACATCTGTCCTTTCAGAGAACTTGTCTAAAAGTGATACGGTTTTGCCATGAGTCACTTATTCATTTGAGGTTTCAGAGACTTCAGAACTACCTTCCATTCAGCAAAGGCGAAAAAGGTCCATGCTTGTTTATGCACTATTTTTTTGAAAGGCTGTTTTAAAGATATCATGACAGAAGAAAAAAAGTCACAATACCTGTTAAAACAATTGTGGAAATAAAAGATGCAAGAAAGTAACCTTGTAAACAGCTGTTCAAGTATCAGAGCATAGAAAGAGAAAACTTTATTCTACAACAGATTGCCATAAAAAGTAATGCATCCATCATGTGGCTGGTGAAGGGTGAAAGTTTATATATGAGCTGTGGTATTATCACTGATTTTAGAAAAAATAACAGAATCTTATGGGGTTGGAAAGGGACCTCTGGAGATAATCTAGTCCAACCCCTCTGCCAAAGCAACTCCACCTGGAGCAGGTTGCACAGGAACTTGTACAGGGAGGTTTTGCACGTCTCTAGAGACAGAGGCTCCACTATTTCTCTGGGCAGCCTGTTCCGGTGCTCTACCACCCTCAGAGTATTCCTCCTTATGTTTAGATGGAACTTCTTATGTTGAAGTTTGTGCCCGTTTCCTCTTGTCCTGTCATCAGGCACCACTGCTGAAAGACTGGACCCGATCCCTTTATTTATAGATATCGATCAGATCCCCTCCTTCAGTCTTTTCTTCCTCAGACTGAATAGACTTAAGTCCCTCAGTCTTTCCTCATAAGCGAGATGCTCCAGGCCCCTAATAATCTTTGTAATCCTCTGCTGTACCATCTTCAGCAATTTCCTGTCCTTCTTGAACTGGACACAGTACTCCAGATGGAGCCTCAGCAGGCCAGAGTAGAGGGGGAGGATGACCTCCCTCAACCTGCTGGTCACACTCTTATTGACGCACCCCAGGATGCCATTGGCCTTCTTGGCCACAAGGGCACATTGCTGGCTCATGGTCATCCTGTTGTCCCCCAGGGCTCCCAGGTCTTTTTCCTCAGAGCTGTTTTCCAGCAGGTCAGCTGCCAACCTGTACTAGTGCATGGGGTTATTCCTCCCCTGGTACGGGACCCTACACTTGCTTTTGTTGAACTTCATGAGGTATCTCTCTGCCCAACTCTACAGCCTGTCCAGGTCTCGCCATATGGTGTCACAGCTTTCCGGTATGTCAGCCACCCCTCCCAGTGTTGTATCATCTGCAGACTTGCTGAGGGTACATTCCATCCCTTTATCCAGGTCATTGCTGAATATATTGAAGAGGACTGAACCAAGTACTGACTTGTACCCTACTTGTTATGGGCCTCCAGCTAGATTTTCTGCCACTAATAATGACCCTCTGAGCGCTGTCTTTCAGCCAGTTTTCAATCCACTTCACTGTCCCAACATATTCTATCTGAAGATTTCCACATAGGTATTTAATTCTGACTTGTGTACAGATACACACACGCACACATACGCATGCGCACGCACTCACACGCAAGCACGTGTATATATATGAAGTTACTGCTGTGAACTTTGCGCTCTCAGCAAAAATGACATTTAAATTGACGCAGTTCCAAATTAAATTGAAAACTAAATTTTTAATACTATCAGGTTTCTTGATAAACATAAATCTCAGAAAATACAGTATGGGCCATCTTCTGTGTAGGTATCATCCTTCTGATTCTGCTTCAGCTGTTAGCTCCATAGATGCACTGTGTTTAAAATCTGTTGTTGTGTAAGTTTTAAGTAAACTGTCTTTCGTTAGGAAAATGGCAGCACTGACATCTGTACAACTGCTTCATAAATACATTTGCTAATAAAATCGCACATTATGCTCTAAGCAATATATATTTTTCTCCATTGGAAAAGGCTCTTTGAAATATTCAGACTGAACAGATTCAGATGATTTCACATTTTTTCCCCTAAGATGAATCATTATTAATAGTGTATACTTGTGTATGTACTTCATTTTTTCTTCTTTAAGCTGTCATTTCGGGATCTTAAAATAGTGAGTTAATTCAATGCTTTGAGTATCATAATAACAAAAAAATTTTGAGCAAAAATACATTCATAAACACTTTGGCAAAAAAAAAAAAATCAAACAAATTATTTTGTAATGATTTTGTTTTCCTGTTCTCCTGATATAAAATGGCTATTAAAAGTAGTTTCATGGTACTTTAGTAACCTTCAGGTGTTTTACAGATTAGACTATATTATTTCCTTTTAAAAGGCTAACTATCTTTATCATCAATGTCATAATTTTAAATGATTTAGACACATCATTATGTTTAGTTATTACAGAAAAAATCTTTTATCTGTGATGGATATTAAACACTAGTTTTATGAAACTGCAATCACAGTTGTTTAGCATATTAGTAACACTTTATTTTAATCATTTTAATAGCACTGATTGTAATAAACTCATTTGGGATTCATGTAGAACTAACATTTATTTCCATAAAGCATTTCACAGCAATTGAACATTAGTTCAGTTATGAATGCTGGTTTGCTGCCAGACTATTTCTTTCTTCCTTTTTTCTTCTGTTTCCTTGTTGTTTATTTTGTAAACCCATCTTTCTGCTTTATTACCAATGAGATCCTTAAATCTAAGGTAATATTCTTAGCTAGCATAAATTGGACCTCAATGGAACTATTCTGATTAACACTGATTGAAGATCTGGATGTTAGCTTTTGCTGTATTTTAGTAAATCATGGACTTTTTAATCCTAGAGTCTTTTTTTGACTTTTTTTTTTTTTAATTTTGTAGACATGCAAATGGAGTATCTTTCCACATACAAATCAGAAAAATAAAACAAAACTGTGTTTATGTACTGTCTAGAGGATCTGTTTTAGATTATGTTAGATTTTCAGGGTATATCTCAAGTAAGAGGATCTGAAGCCATTTGTAAGACTGCTTTCACACTCAAGCCACTTTTCATGATGGAAATTATTCAATAATAACATTACTGTTCTACCGTAATTTATTAAACAGTTGTTGAGACCTGCTTTTTGCTTTTACTTAAAAATGGTTTATTTGCAAGACAAGTATCAGTGTGTTCTAATTTTGATTCAACAGTAATATGGAAAGTTGTAGTCACAAGTTTGAAGTGTAGGGAGGAACTGTTTATACATTGTCTGATAGAAAAATTATTCTTATGACATTGGATAATAACTTGCAAAATAGTTTTCGGGAGACCTTAAACATTTTCAAGAATGTCTTAGGCAATTGTCATGTGTGGAGACTTGCAAGAGCACATGAATTGAACTATAGGTGACATTTTAACAATATTTTTTATTTCACATGTAAATAATCTACTTACATCTATTACATAAAATGAGTGGACAGGTGATTGTTACATAGGGGTCATTAAAAAGACTACTTTTGTTCTAGCAAAGCAGCTAATAACAGATATGCTTGTGAGGGTATGGTTGTTCTTTTGTTAGTTTGTATTTTTTTTCCACAGACTCCTCTTATGCTTCAGGTAAAAAAGTGCAGCATTTGTGAACAGATTTTACAATAAAAAAGTTTGTGAGAATTCACTTTCTATTCTACATTTCTAAAAATGGAAAAAAAGGGAAGGGGGAATTGAAGGCATTAGTTTTCTGCATTAACCATGTGATAAATCGAAAATACCCCACCATTGGAATTAACAGACAGGAAAACTTCAACAGTCTCTGACATGGGCAGAGACTTGTAATTTACCACTTGTAGTAAATTCAAAAACTTTTCAAATTTTTTCAGAGATGTATTATTTAGCAATCATTAAGTCACTAGAACTAACAAGACTTGATGAATTGCAAATTCACACGAGCTCTGTGAATATAACCCATTGCCAGGGTGCATCTGCCACTAAATACAAAAATATTAGACACTCTTTTAAACATTCTTTAAGTTCATCTTGAATATGAACCGGAGGAACCCCCAGCCTCCCCCTCCACCTCCAAGAGTAACTTTGTCAAATAAGAAGTACAACAATGGAAATAAAAGTTTGGACGTGTTAAAACCTCATGTAATATAGCCATTACTAGAAACATAAAATGGCCAGCAAAAAAGTGCATTAACTAGTGCAGAAAGTATTTTTGACGACCTGAGCCAGTAGAAAATCACATATGAAAATCAGAAAGTAAAGGTTCACAGGCTTGAGTTAAGCTTCCAAAACAAAAGCCCATATTGAAACCCAAATTTGTTAGTAGTAGTGCATCTATCTTTGCTATAGTTGTGGTTATAATTTGGGAGGTTGTTTTTTTTNTTGGGGGTTTTTTTTTTTTTTTTTTTTTTTTAATTGCTACTATGTGAGTATTCGCCTGAGTGTTTGTTAGTGCTGCAGGTTGGAGAAACACCGTGTTTTGAAATGTTATCCCCTGGCAGGTTTTCACTTGTACAGGGCTCATGAACTAGATCTTTTTTTGGAGAATGTCAGACTGGTAGCTCACCTTATGGTCTCTGATCCGTAATTGAAATGTGAGGGTCCAAGCTCATTGCTCCCTCAGTGAGCCTTTAACTGAGTGTTTGTGTGTTTGGGATGCTGAGTCCAGAAGATGTGTAATCTAAAGTGAAACCCTGAAACTTTTAAAGTGGGGATGGTGACAGAGTGTGCTCGGCAGCATCAGCTTTGATCTACTGATCTCTTGTTCTGCTGAATTGCTAATGTCAGCCCAGTCTTTGTTAATAAAAAGGTTGAAAGTCGAATGCTGAAAGTGATTAGTGCTACTGGAGCAAAAGGCTTGTGGAGCCTTTTGTTAAGGCTGACTAAAATGACCCCACTGAGTATTAACAGAGGGGAGAGTGCAGAAACAACTGGGGCAAATGCCGCTAAGGGAAGAAAAAAAAAAATCTTGTCAGGCATACACACAGGCAACTCATGAAAGAAAAGGCCATTTAATATCGATAAGAAGAAAACAATCTGCTTGACAGTAAATTTTGCTAGTGTGTGTAATAAATTTCCTGGAGCATTCCCAGATGATTATTGTTACAGCTAGTCTGGTCTAGATAGTAATAAATAAGAAACAAGTCTTTGCTGTCAAAAGGCAAGATGTGGGTTGTCATATTTCTGTATAGTCTCATCACAGAAAGGGTTAAAAACGTCTGACTGAATTGATGCATTGGAAAGACCTCATGTGTCCTCAAATTAGTTCAACTTTTTTAATCTGACCATGGTTCTTAGCCCTTAGTTTAATATCAAGTTCTAGGAAAAATTAAAATGTTTTAGAGGTTTAAGATCCTAAAGCTCCTTTGCCATAAAGATGACAACATAAAAAGCAATTAGAAAACTGTCAAATGAATATATGTCTTCTAAAGCTTTGATGCACTTAAAAGAACTAATTACAAAGAAAACTCCAGTGCTGAATGTACTGATTAGCAATATGCAAATCACAGATAAATTTGGGCAGACAAAGGTCCTCAGAGACCGGAAGTTTGCCAAATGACTTGTAAATGTAGACCTTGATGGTTTAATACGGTATGTGACCGTGTTTTCCTGGAGCTAATCTTATATAGTGGTCATTACGAAAAGGGCAATGGGAAACATTAATGTTCACTGCATCATGATGAGGCTACCTTCTTGCTTCAGCCATACTCAGCAGTAAGAGTCTCTTACCGGTAACATACCATTTCTATCAACAGCTAAGTGACTGGGTTTTACAAAAAATATTATCTTTTCTAACTTCTCATCTATCTATGCCTACAATAAATAAAAAAAGGCTTCAAATAAATTCTCAACATCAGAAAATGTGGCAGAGGTTTTCAGTCCTTCTACTGCAACTGGGCTGTTAAATGTAGCTTTAGATAGGGTTATACTATACTCGCACATTTTTAGAGCTGAGGTGGAACCCTAATGTTCCTTTTCTTTTGGTTAAAAGGTAAATGCAGAACAGGATGTATTGGGGGGATAAAGGTGAGTGGGAACTTACTTAAAACACTGAATTTCTATGTGAAGAGCTCTGCTGGGAAGCACTAACTTGAGGTATCTAAGTAGAAGACAGCACTGATCCTCAGTAAACCAATATCTACTGAACTATACAAGGAAACAAAAGCTTATTTTTTAATCTTTTTATGCTGGTTTTGCTTCTAAAATGGCCTCACTGCTTTCCTTCAAGTCCAGCAAGCTCTACAACCATGGAGCTACATTAAGTTCAGGAAACTTCAATATTCAGAAACACAGCTGAGACCACGATACAAACAGTTGAAATATACTTGGCATTTTCTTTCAGTGAGTAAAGCATATCTGCTACGTTGTTGTCTTCAAGTAGGCAAATTTTAGATATAAGAATACTTGTTATCAATGTAAGTCTTGATCCTTTCTAAAGAAAGTGCAAAGCTAAATTGCTATGATCACAGAAAGGGTGATTTATTCCCCTTTCTTTTTCCTTGAGATAAATACGTTCATGACAGTGGAATAAAGTCCATGTGCAGAAGTGGCCAACAGAATCTTTTTAGGTACTAACCCAGTGTTCGTTTTTTCTGTTTTTAAGATTCAGATTAGAAGAGAGGCAGGGCTCTGCTTTCTAATGGAAACTTTAAACATTTTAGTACGGGTGTTCTTAGGCATACTAATTCCTACACTCAGTGCAGGGTATTCCTGACTTTGGTAAGAACAGTCTTCCCAATAACCTATAATCAGATGACAGTTCTTTTGTAAAATTAATATATTGTCATCTGCTTCCCAGGATATGGAAGCAGACTTGATTTTTGCCTATGTTTTTGAGGCATTTGTTGAAATCAGAAGTGTGACTTAATTTTTTTAGTATTTAAATTAGGTGTGGGTTCTGTATGTTTAACTCTTCATCAGTGAAGAAGAGGTATTAAAGTTCATAAATTCTCATCAGTCATTAAAGCAAAAGATGAAAAGTATGGGTCACTTGTTATCTTAATTAACACCTATCTGGTGTTTTCCAAATGAAGTGTCAAGAAGTAAAGGGCAAATTTGTGTTCAATTAATGCATTCACGATATTTCTCCCATAACGCCTCCTAATACCCTTTAGAAATTCTGTGTTCATTTGGGGAAGAAATAATTCTCCCTGATAAATATGCAATGTGATTTTTTTGCATATTGTACTGATTTAGGGGTCTATTCTGTATCCCTTGTGAAGTCTAAACATTCAATTTAATATAAAATAGGTCATACTACATATAATAAAGGGAAGCATGTTTTATTTTCTGAATAATATTTAACCTGGTCAAATACACTCTCTAAGATGAATTGTATTATTTTCCAAATAAAAATCATCACTGTTAAATTATATAACATATCTTTCTAGAGAATGTTTTATGTAATTAATAGAGCAAGATCCATAATTTAATGAACAAACCATAATTTATAGTGCAGAGTACTATTCTTTGCAGAATAAAAACATATTACTACCATGACTATTTTTTAACATGCCTTACTGATTAAGCGGCATCTTAGCCATCGGGTTGCTTCTCTTTGTAATAAGGGTAAAAATTACATGCTTTACTAGCTGTATATTTATGATACAAATCTAGCATATTGAGCTTTTTCTGCTTAGATTCTTTGGTGGATTACAGTCAGCAACATTAATGGTTTCTGATTAAGCAGAAGCAGTTTTGAGTGGTAATCTGAAGGATGTTTATAACTATGTTGGACATCAAGAAAAAAATAGCAGATTGCCTCTGCTTTTGCCTCTCCCGTGAGAACTGTAGCTGTCTGCAACTGGCTGCTTGGACAGCAAATCACCATGGGTAAATTTTCACTGAAAATGGTGGTCTTACCTATGGGTAGATAAGATGCCTGCATGGAAATCATGATGTCTTTCATCCTTTTTTCCTTAATTAGGTCAAGAATTTCTGTTACTATACTTGCACCTCTTTTTTTTCCTCCTATTCGCTATCCTGAATAATATTGCTAATTGTGTTCTTGGCATGAGCCATTAAAGACTTCAACTTTAGATCCTTAAGTATATCTTATTTTTGAAGTCTACTATGTTGTTCTGTCCCCTCCCCTTGTACGATTTACTAATTAGTTGAATAATTGCACCGAAGTCAAACTGATCAATTTGTGTTGGATATTAGTGGAAAGATAGACAACCACACTTCCAGAGAGTGTCCCTATATTTAGTTAAAGACATTTCCAATTCACCCTCCCAGAAACGTACAAAGGTTTTTTGCCTTTGTGAAAAAGTTACCAGAATCAGCAGTAAAAGGCTGGAAGTAAATGAGCAGAGTAGTCTAATGATACAGGTAAGCAGCTTACCAACTCCGATGCAATTGAAGCAGAGCTTCTTAAACAGTTACCTCCACAAAATTGTTCAAGAATACTTTCAAATGTCATATAAAATCAACAGAAAGAGGTTCAAGGAGATTTTAACTACCTCCGGTTAAAGACACAGGTAATATGTATGGACTTTCTGTTCTTTTCAGTATTGAAATTCCCTTTGTGCTGGTTCCTTTCTGCATTTAAAATCATAAATATCAGATTTAATTTTTTTTAATAATGCTATGAACATTTGCATTGTATATTACATTGTTATGGATGTGTTATTGTTATAGAAGTGCGTGAAGAAGGGAGATCTAGGTGGTTGTGCAGAGATCAGATCTGCTGAGACTAAAGGATATGTTCTAATGTTCTTCAGGGGAAGAAACAGGTTGAGTTCAGTAAAATCTTGAATGAAAGTAGAGGATTGTTCTGAGAGACAAACAGTATCATAGTGTAGAGATAATGACTAACTGCACTGGCTTGTGCTGTTTTGTGAATAGTTTAATCAATGAAACGGTAAAATTCTAATTGTTAAACTAGCTAAAGGATTATGTGAAAGGACTGCATAAAAATCAAACTATTTCAACAGTAAGTGCTTTGTTGGACTCTTGGGCTTCATGTTGTTTATCTCATCAGGTGAGAACTGAAGCCTGGGTTATAGTTAGCCATATGTATAGGACTGTTTGGAAGGAGAGTCTCACAATTCTCAGGCAGAATGAAAAGGCACCTGGAGCAAATGCTGGGGAAACCACGGGTATTAAGCAGTCACAGGGGATACTACTCAAAATAACTTTTAAAATACCTATATTTCTAAATAATCACATGGGGATGACTGACTAACCTGATACAGAAAATACTAGTTTGTTTCCAAGTGGGTTCAGAAAGATACAAATAGTGTGTTTCATTACTAATACGAGATTATTGTTCTAATTAAATAAAACATTTGTGTTTACAGCCTTGCTGGTTTGGCAAGATTATGATAAATGATTGTGAAAGTCCTATTGTGTAAAATCAGATTTGTAGCTTTGGGATAAAACTAGCAGATATTTGGTTTACATACAGAAACTAAGAAACTGATTTACTACGAACTTGATTGCTTTTTCAGCTAGCAAAGACTATGTGTTATCTTGTAGATGAAAGATAAACCATTATGATTATCTGCCTAAAGTTCAACAGTTACTGTATTGGCACAAATGCTACAAGCTACTACAAACTAGTGTAGCTTTCAGCTAGATTTTTTAAACAAACTTGTATTAGTGCATAAATAGTCACTGTTAAAAGGCATAAACAACATACTTGAAAGTGGGGTGGGAGAGGAGTCTATATAAGATTTTTTTCTAAAGACAAGCAACAGCCTATAATTTCCAGAAGGAAATATATTTTCCAAAGCTTGCTTGAGACATGACTGCTGCTTTGTTTATTGGACAACATATTGCAGACACAACTGTTTGGCTTGCAGTTAGATTGTGATAAAACATTTACAGATATGGTGCTAAGAGAACTCAAGGGGAAGAAGGAAGGGGGTTTGTTGTTGGGACTGATCCTCAGCTACGGAATGCAGCCTGAAGAAGATGCTTTGACAGAGAGCTTGGGGGTGAAGGAGCTGGCACTGAGTGGAGTTGTCAGCTGTGGCAGCCCATAAAGAAACATGGACAGGGAAAGGGTGGCTTGGTGGGACCTCGAGCTGGGGTGTACCACCACAGCAGCAAGCACTGCAGGAGCACAGGCCCTCTACTTCCTAGAAGGTGGGTCTGAATCCACTACCAACTAGAGCTGGCTGGCTCTGAAAGTGGAGAAATCCAGAAGGGCAGCAGAGTAGCAACAGATCAGGGCTGCAACAGCCATCCTGCTCTCTTTCCCCTGGCAGGGCTGCAGTGGAGGGGAGAGCGGGCAGCTCCCTCCTCTTCCTCCTGCCACTGGGACCTGTTCATTCTCTCGGCACAACCTCTCTTCCTCCCCCGTAACCACGTTCTCCTCCCAGATTTCCTGATCTAGCTCCACTAGGCTGTGTAAGCCTCGAGGTGGTGCATGATGCCCCTGGCCCTTCCTGCAGGTGACAGGTAGAGAGCCACAGGCATTGTGGTCAGGCGAGGGGGTTAAAGGTAGAAGGTAAACCTGGATGATTGAAAGCAGTCAAAAAGCTACCAAGTGAGAAAATTACAGTGGTAGGTGAGTTAGAATAACTCAGTGAGGAGAGAGAGAAGGGTGGCAGAGGCAACAGCTAGCAGGGTCTCACACTGTTGTAGGGTGATGCTTTTACCTGGAAGACTTTTAGGAAAAATGGCACCTTGCAGCACTCACATCGCCTTCCTGACAGAAAAAGGGGGACATGCGTGATTGCACATGATTGCAAGCCCACACCTTCAGCTGTTCAGTGTGCTTTCCAAAGGACACTGATGTTGTGGAGTGACAGCGAAGGACGTGCTGGAATACTTGGCCTGAAGTGCCACAAAATGTTCTCTCAAAGCAGGCTGCTGCAGAGTCAATAGAGGCATGCCTTTAGAGTGGAAGAGAGTTGCATGTTTGGAGTGAGAGAGAGAAAATTCTCAGGGATTAATTACAAGGTCTTTGCTATTGAGCTTCAAATCAAGACCTTGAAGATAGGAGTTCAGTGTCGAGAGAGAATAAATTTCTATTTTCTGCGTATTAATAGAACAGACTTGGGCCTGCTATAAAGCGTTCCAAGTTTTGGGGAAGCAGTGTTTTTGTTCCTTGGAGGAATTACTGTTTGAAAGAGGAGGAAAAAAGATTCTTTTTCACTTTTTCAGACTGCAGTGAGAAGCTAATCACTCATTTGTGTAGTATGAATTTGTGTCCCTAATTAATGGTATAAAAAGCATCCTTTTTGTAATCCTTATGCATTTAAATTTCATTAAATGTAAACAAATGAGACTCAGAGGAGTTTCTAATCATTCTCATTAGCTTGCACATAATGAAAATAATTTATCATTTTCCTAATTAGACAAAAAAAAATCAGATTTTTAAAATTTAAATTTGCCTGGAATAAATGCTTAAAAAGGGGTTTCAGCAGACTTGGAGCTTTTTAGGGAAACGGTTGTTCTTGGAAGTCGGTAGCAAAATCAAGCCACTTTGAGTTTGTGAAGCTGTGTACTGGAGTTTGTAACTAAAATCAAGCAAACTGTGTAAATCTGTATATAGGAGATATTTTTCAATTACTTCTTGTCTGAAAACCGTAGAATAGCTTTGGGAGAAAAAAGTTAAACGCAAAAGAAAGGGAAAGTGCCAAAAGAGTCTTTCAAAGCTTTAAGTCAAAAAAGGCAAATGATTGTAAGCAGTCAGTATTGATTTTTACATTGTGTAATAGGCAGTAATGTTAATAACTTGCAAGGTAGGCTTAAAGCATAATGGCTTCAGATCAGGAGTTTCCTACACTGGACTGTGGCGCTTTTTTCACATGGAACTTATTTATTGTTTATATAGTAGACATCACCTCTGTGTGCTGTGTGCACACAATTTGTTGACTTGGAAGATGCTAATGTAAAACTACCTACATAAACTTTACAGTGACTTTGAAAATATGGAAAAAATCTCATCTTAGTGTTAATAGACTACTTCTTGTTGGAACTGACTGCTTATCTAGAATTTGGTTAAGATATAGGGAAGACAGATGCTGAGGAAAGACTTCGTTGCAAAGTTGAAGTTTCTGCCTCTGAATCAAGTTGCTCAGAAAGATTAGTGAATCCACAACCACTTTTTAGCACTACCTGAATGGACCTAGAATATTAATATGTATTTTTTTCATTTATATTTCAAAGCAGTATCAGTAAATGAAACTAAAGAGTTAGATAAAGAAATGAGGAAGGTACTTGCTAACTATGTAAAGGCATCTCTGTGTTATGTGCGGGAACTGTAAGAGTTACTTCAGTCCAGTATGAAAAGAATATGAAACTGATCAGGAAAGGGATAAATAAAATCGTGACAGGTTCATTTGATTTTTAAATGAAACAGTTTTTTAAAAGTTCTGTTGCTGTTTATTTCACCTTTTTCTTTCTTACCAAGTTAAGTATCTTTTTAGGCCAAGTGTCAGTGGGGTTTCTTCAGTAATTGCTTCTTTTTTTCTTTTTGTCATTGAATAATAGCTTAATTACCATAGTAAATCTCCATCCTAACTGCTCTGTAAACAAATTCGGCCTCTCCTTAAGCAGGTTTTTTTCTCTTCTAGTTTCTTCCCTTTGTCCAGATTCCTTAATTTTCGAATAATATAATTTCATGTTATGAACAGGTCAGTCCCTTTTTAATTTGACATTACCCCTTTATGTTATGCCTCGTTTCTCCAATGCATAATAGAGTGTTTGTCACTTCTGCACAGGGGAGAGGGCTTTAATGAATTGCACAGGGTGTGCTCTAATTGACAGCAATGCATTCTTTACGTTTTTTTAATTAAGTCTGTAAAACTCCCTCATCTCCAGTAGATATTTTTTTTCCTTGAATTGTGCCCTTCTATTTTATCAGTTTGCTTAATCTTACTGTCACTTATGTGACAATGACTGCGTATTCTTTAATCAGTATATAATATTCGATTTCATCTACTGCTTCAGAAATAACTGACTGATGCAAGAAAAAAATAATTAAAAAAAAATACATAGGGCATGATATGACCCAGAAAAGATTTCAGAAAAATGTCCAAATGATTGAACAAAAGACAGATTTTTTTTTTTAATTTTATTTTTTAAATTCAGCCTACTTAATTCATAATTTCAAGATGGGTTAAATTCATCAGTGTGCATAGGGTCAGTAAAAGGAATAAACTAAATCAAATTTAAGCCCTTTGGGCCTGATTCAGAGCTCTCTGAAGTCACTGGGATATTTTTCTTTGAGTTCAGCACAAATAATACTAATTAATAATCTCATGCTAAGTAGTTTCTCAGTGAAACAAATAGTGAAATATGATTTTAAAACTTCAGCTTGGCTTGAATGTTTGAATGATAGAACAGTACTGTCTAAAAGCTAAAGTCGGTCACTTACATTCTGTTGTGAGGCAGAGCAGAACAGGAGGCTTGGTACAGCAGTTTTTGGAATAGTGGGGGTCTGTAATGCACAGGCAAATTACATGAAAGCCTTGTTGGCATAGTTCTTAGTAGGTGAGCTGTCAGCTCTTATTTTGGCTGTTTGAAAGGTTTCTGTCACCTGTAAAAACCCTTATGGGTATTGAAGGCTGGAACAAGCTTCTAAGAGACTTTTTTTCTTAGTGTATGTTCCTAATTGTTGTAGTAATTAGTTTGTCAAAGTAGAACTACCTAGACTGAGTGCAATTCCTATTTGAACCAGCTATAGCACCTTAGGAAAGCCAATCAATTGTGAATTTTTATAATTCTGAAAGACAAGGGATAATTACAAACAGATGAGAATTCCTTCGTGTATGTGTGTGTATACTACATTTGCTTATATCTGCACATCTGTGAAAAACTAAAAAAGCAAATCTAATTTATTAGCTTGTGAAGGAGTTAGTCAAAAATCAATTGTAAAATCTCAGCCTGGTCTTGCTTTAATTTATATAAGGCACCAAAAGAAAATGTAGACATTCTAATGTTGATAACCTAGACCAAATATATTTCATTTTATCAACACAAGACAGTTTACTGTAGTAAATTGATCCAGTAGTTTTAAATTAATACAAATTGCTGGAATGATGAATCACCCAGAGTTTTGCGGTGAAATGAATTGTTACATTAAAATCCTCTCATTGGAAGAGCAGTTCAATAAAATACACAGTTCAGTGGTAATATTAGATGGGATTAAGCACGCTTAAAACAATGATATTTGTTTCTTTGGTATCGTTCTTTAACATTTCTCTCTTTTCAGCTCTTATTGATTGGATTCATATAGCCAAAGCATGAATTTTAGCCAACACATGAATTCTTACATTTCACTATTCTGCCAATTATGCGTTTCAAGCTATTCAATCAAATGATGATTTTTTTTATTCTGTGCTAGAGGATTCAACTCAGGTTTGCATATGCAACTGTTTCTATAGTAACTGATGCAATTCTGAGAAGGAAACAGCAGTTTAAATAATAATTTTAGAGAATAAAATAGGTGGCATAACAAAATACAGGGTGGTCTGAGACTTAATTTATCATTTCAGAATGCAGGGCACTTGTAAAGAATGTGGACAACATGTGTGACTCCAGAAAATACTTGTATTATGTGAAACAGTGATCAATTCAGAGGGAAAATAGAGAGAAAATGAACCGAATGTAAATATAGTAGTTAGACTAGAGCTTCCATTGAAAAGCTATGTTTGATAGAAACTTACTAGTTTTGTTGATCTTTTTTTTTTATTATTATTTTTTTTAATGGGGAATATTTATCAGCTGAGGGATGGAGTTCTTGAGGAGAGAACAGACAGTTACACGTACCAGATGGCCTTTCTTAGAATAGATGGTTCCTAGAAGCTAAATTACCAAGGAAACTTAAGTCTAGAGGATTTAAATTTTTATTCTTCCTTTTTTTGTTGTGGGTTTTTTTTGGTTTTTTTTTTTTTGTTTTTTTTTTTTTGGTTTTTTTTTTTTTGTAGTTGTTGAAACATCAATTTTAATTTTCTATTTCCATCTTCTAACTACTGAATCGTTGAATTTCTAGGGGTGGTTCTTGTAATTTATTCTTTTTATTTTTATTTTTTTTTAATGTAAGAATTTGAAAACTGTGATTTACATTGCATTGTTAAACCCAGGGTGATCTGATGAAGGAAGGCAGTTATTTCCTGCTGGTGAGAAGACATGAAAAAAAAAAATAAAATTAATGTTTATATATGAAATTCCAAAGTAAACAACAGGTTTTATTTTGTGGTCCTTTATTGAGGCTATCACAGTTTTCTGGTCTAGGTTGTTCACATTCTGTTGTGTAGATGCTTCTGGTGTGAGACGATGATTTTGTAGACACGTGGCATCCAGAATTTTCTCAGATTAAAGTCTTGGGGAAAAATATAATTGAATTTAGTTACAGGCTTTATAGACTGCTTTAGGGCAGCCTCCCCGGTGTATCTGAGTGCTAAGCACACCTACGCCTCAGTTTTCAGGAAATCAGTTTTAATGTCTTCATACAACTTTCGGAGTAATCTGTTACAGAGAGAGACTTGTCCACAAACAGTCGTAGGGTTGAAAACTGGCCTCTGTCAGCAAGGTTGCTTTTTGTTACATCAGATAACAAAATATGCTCTAATAAGATAAAAAGTAATTAAGGCTTCTACACTGAAGTTTAGTTTTGATAACCTTAATTTTATATATGAATCATGCTAGCAGTACTGAAGAAATGCTTCTTTACAGTACATGTTAATGGTGTAACCCTACCCTCTGGCCACCTTCATAGAAAACAGTATTCCTTTCTGGACAGAAGTTAATGAATATAGTCTGTGAGAAGTAAAAAGAAGGATAAAGAATACTATAGACTTAAATAATTCTTACTGCTACAAGCCAGAAAGTTCTTCAAATGTGTTACAAAATGTGTATTTTTAATTGTGTAGGTTTCGGTGTTTACTGAGTTAATTGTCGTGTCCACATCAGGAAAAGACTTTATTTGTCTAGCAGACAGGTAGATACCCTGTTGGCACACCTATTAAAAGTGCTGAAAAGATACAAGATAAGGCCTTGTAAAATAACTTTAGTCATGAACACTTGAAGGAAAAAAAAAAGCAAATGTGTGGATGACTGAACCTTGTATAATGATTCAGGTATCATTTTAGATTGAAACACTCATGCAAGCTAGCAATCTGGGGTTTTTTGGTTGGTTGGTTGGTTTTGTTTTCCTATCAATGTTTGCATCTCCAAGGGGAAAAAAAAAAAAAGAAGCACATACTTATTGATTTTTGAGAACCATTGAGGTATGAGTTGATTTGTTTTTTGTGGATTTTTGTGTTTTGGGTTTTTTTTTGTTTTGGTTTGGTTTTTAAAGTTAACCTATTCAATCTTAACATTATATTTAAATTTTATACTTGCATTGAATGCTAACTTGGTAGACTGTAACTTCATCTAGAAACCCTCGACTTAATCTGTTTTAGACCAGTCTGTTTGGCTTTTTCCCCCCAAGATGTAGTACTTTCATAAAACCCTTTCTCCCAGAAGAAGAAGATTTGGAATGCTCCTTTCCTGTAATAATTACATGTTTATTTTTTAAACAGTAACATATTTAGGGATTTTAAAATTATTTAATTTCTTACGGAAACTCACATTTGTTTAAAAATTTACATCAGATGGTTAGTTAGAAGAGCTATTGAAATGGTAATTTTCAAACTATAGCCTCATCCAGAAGTTTGAATTCAGTGTTCTTCCACTGGAAAATTGTTCTGTGTAAATTGGAACTTTTTGCACTAGCAGTTGTGAAATTCTTCGATATTTACATAGCAACCTGATTACCAGCCAGATTCTTTGTACTGGAAGAGGTTCTGTCAATTTAGTCTTAATAATTGATCGACAAGTTAATATTCAAGTAACACTTTAGTTTAATTAGAGAGGAGCATCTAGTTGTTGAGCCAACTCTTCATACTGTTACATAGCGTAATGGGAAATATGTGCAATTGCAGAGACATCAGTTATAGTATCAGCTGTATGTTTATGATCTGGTGCTGTTGGACAAGCAGTTGAATATTATGAACTTAATTATTTGATTTTCTCCCAAGAACATTTGGCTTAGTCAACTAAATGAAATTACAAGGAACTTTGTAATTTATCCGTTATGCTTTACTATTCAGAAGGAATAGTGTTGGCATGAAAGTTTCATGGATTTCTGTGTTCTTTGCAAGGACTTGACCTTACTGTTGTTTCCCATGTTGAAGCTGGCCTGTGCTTCTGTGGATATGCAGCTGATATATTCAGATTCCTTCTTACTGTTAGCCTATGAATTTAACGGATTGATCTTCCCTACTTCAATCATGCGAGAAAACCTTAAAATAAAATTTAGGACTACGGAATTTTGAGAAATGAGAGAAGTTTAAGTGCCCCACGGGAAAGATTTGGCAGGTTCAGCTGTCAAAAAAACCATGCATTAATATATTCAAGTCTATTTCAATGTAAAACCTGTTAAAATCCCAATTGTTTTTCTAAGAATACTATAAATACAATAAAGAGTAGCTCTACTTTTTCATGTATGTTAACATATTAAAAAAGAAAAAAACAAACCAAACCAAAACAAAAACGCACTTAAATTGGATTTATTTTCTGACCTTTTCCCAGGAATATCTTATACTTTGAAGGAACCATGGGTTTAATTGCTGGAAGGGGTGAGTGATACTGTAGTAGTGGTATTCTTTCTGCTTGTAACATCTAGTAAAGATGCTTTTGAAAATATTTTTACCTAATTTTTTAGTTAGAGAGCATAATAAAAAGACTATAAGTAGAAAACCTATGTGATACTCTGTAAGACACTGATGTAAATTAATCAGGAAACAGAAAAGAATGGAAAAAAGGCAATGAATACCGTCTGTAGGGAACATCACCAGTCCTGTTTACCTCATGAACATGTTGTCCAGAATCTGTAAGATGTTACTTGTCTTTCTACTATTAAACCCTCAAGTTTTCTCTTCTTCTTTGGATACTCCATCAAATGCCTGTAGACCTTTTGTATTCATGGGGCGACCTGCTGATATTGAACAGATCCTATAGACAAGAAGAAAGATTGACAGTAATATGAACATTATTTATCACACTCGTCTTTGTAAGACACTGTTATTTTCTGAAGATGAGTAAATTTTATGTCATGAAGCTGATGGAAACTCAGTCTTTAAAATGCTCTATTAAAATTACATTTTCTTGCTTGAATTACTAGTAGCTCACATAAATGAAATACATGAGTGATGAAACTAAACAGATACATTTTTTTCAAGTAAGTATACCTGCTTTTCAGAGTATCCTTCTAAGAATCTTAAATGAAAATATACAACTCTCCATCAGTGTTCTTGTCAGACCTCTTAATTGCAGTGAATATACATTTCCTCAGCTGTTTTTGAACCAATTTTATCACAACAGTAATGTTACCTCAGTGTTTATTTTCTTGACTTTTTTTTTTATTTCAGCAAACTACAAAAATAATTTATAATAAATATCTTTCACTTTAAGCTATTTCAAACTTTACCCAATCTGTTTCCATTTCTGCCTCATTAATTTTTGGCATATGTTTTAAAATCCATTGTCAAAAATACATTGGACCCTAGAGGGCTATTACCTTCTATCTTCTATATTTCCCTAATGGTGCAGGCTCTCATAAAAATTGCAGTATGAGTTTTGAATAGCTGATTGAACAATGATTTTTAGAAACAATAGATAAATAATAGACAAATTTTCCATTAATAGCACACAACTTTGCTTTATTTATTTATTTGGTTTTTTAATGTTGAATGTAGAGCTAGCTATTTTAATTTAAATTTAGTATTCACAACTTGGTTCATTTGAATGCCTTGGTTATTTCGTAGTAATTGACTAAGCTTGTCTTCAGGGAAGGCATGCTTATAAATATTAGTAACTGTTGCATATTTTCTACTCAGGCCTCATTGGAATAAGTAGGGTTTTTATTTGAATCAAGGAAAAAGTGTGGTGACAGATAATTCTGACTTAAACAGTGATGACTTATGTAGATTTTCTGCTGCTTTGCAATGCTGCTTTTAATTTTTACACATTTGAAAAATGCAACAATTCAAGTTTGTTGTGCTTTAGCATGCTGGAAAACCTTTTAACACTGGCTAAAGCGTAGTTTAAAGTTATCTTGAGAACAGCACTTAACCGAGAGTTTGTACAAACAGGGGAAGTTAGGCCTTTCTATTCTGCTTTTAATATTGGAAGAAAAATCATAGGCCAGATATCCTTACATGACAGGTAAAGGAGTGATTGTGTTCTGCTCTTTAAGTATCCAGAACTGCGGGGAGGCAATTTGGGGGGCTTGTACAACCTAGACTAGCTTGCCTTAATGATGCAAAGTCTGTTACAACACTGTCTGATTCCTGTTGAGTAGAGTGCGCCTGCTATTTCTGCTTCCTTCCCCACTGCACCCTACTTGCTGCTTCTATATCCAACAAATTAAAGGTATTACAGAGCAGATTGACTGCAGCTGGCTATGATGTGCCACAGGAGGAATTCTAAGATGCTCATTCAAAACATCTTTTTTTTTTTTGTCCTGCCAACCACTGCATATTCAGAATGTAGAAAGAGTCTCTATTCATGCTGCAGTCTTCTACTGTGGTTGTCTAGTAGCACTGATGTTTGCATTGTGCTGAAATACAGTGGGTTCAGGCCAATCTTACAATGCTGGACTTCTGGTTGACTGATGGATTAAATAATTTTGTTGTTTGATTAATTTTGAATAAGTGTTAGTCTAGCTATATATTTGCATGTTTCATAATCAACCCCCCTCCCTTTAATTCTACAACAACAGTCCAGCATTCTATGCTCAAACCAGTTCTGAAAGTCTCTGCCTGGTGTATTTTTGGTGAGAGAAAGAACATAAACTAGATGAATTTGGAAAAATAAATTTGTTGAAAGGTGAAAAGCTTTGCTCTGGGAATATTTGAAGAGGAGAACACTTGAAGGAATTGCTTTTCAGAAGTAGAACGTAGTATAAGGGATTTTTGAGGGTTTTAGTGACATGTTTTTATTTGGGAAAGAAATTATTTTAGAACGAGCCATCATCTGTGTATACGTGTGTGCATGTTTTCACTTAGCTTTTTAAAATGAGCTGTTAACTTGTTCCAGTGCATTCCAGTGAGAAGGGCCTACTTTTGCCTCTTTCAGGTGAAAGGTGTGTACCTGGTTGTTTCAAAGCCCAGATGGACTGAAGCGACAACCAGAGTTGGGAGACCTCTTTTTCCATTTATCTTGCTATAGAGATTGATCCCAAATAGGTTGTAGCCTTATGGTAAACCTCATGTCGCTCAGATGCAACAGAGTAGGCAAAGCAGGGATTTTGGTGGTGTGTGTAGTAACCTGGGATATAATGGTAGTTTTTTGTTGTAGTATTATATTCGTTATCCCTTTTAGTCAGAAGTTCAGGAAAGCCTTCCATCAAGCTCACATTTTATGATCTTGAGTGTTATTTCTTCCCTATTATATAGCTCAAAAATATAGTAATCTTTTCTTGAAAACAAATTACTATGGCAGTTCTGGTAAATAAGGAAGACTACTTGTTACATTCTGTTTGCAGCTGTTTCTGGGTTTAGTGGTGGTTTTGCTAGAGTAACAAGAACTCTTCCTAATGTGATATGAAGCAAGGGCATTATGTCTGGTTTCTGCAGTGTTACAAGAGTGCTCTAATCTTCTGAAAGAAATGGATCACTCTAGACCTCATCTTGCACTCATTGGAATAGTGCTTCTGCTGTCTTTAAATGGTGTGACCCGTGTCCGTAGTTACAGAGTCTCACTGTTTCTTTTAAGAACTTCTTTTTTTTACTTCAGTCACTGTTAGCTCTTCATTTCTTGTATTTCAGTGGAGGGGCACAGCTGATTGATTTGGTGTAATACATGACCTCCTGCCCTCTGAGAAGTCAGTGAATTCTTCATTGTTGAAGCTTTTCTAAGAGAGATTTCCAGGGCTCATTTTAAATCTAAATTTGATTCTGTTAGCAGTCATCTCTGTGTGACAGCTTCATTTACCTCACATGCTAATCTGTCAGAAAACATGGCACCTCTTGCTGCCCCCAAATTCACAGTGTTCATTTATTAGCTTTACATTGCAACAAATGCAAAAATAGATTCACCTTGATGCTGAACCTTGCCATTACATGTCAGCCTCTGTACAGCTACTGATGGTTTGGGGTGATAATGGTCTTTTAAGAGGGCTGTAATCTCAGGAAGTAATTATCATTTAGTGATTCAGGAATAATTTGGTTAAATGTTCTCAAACATACAAAATTATCTTCTGTTTTTATGCCATGCATAATGTGATTTGCATGAAAACAACACCTGCATATCTTTGTGAACAGTTTTTCAGAGTTTACATGTCATTATTCTTATGCTGCATTGAAAGCAACATTTTGTGATTTCACAGCAGTCATGAGAAGAGCAGATTTGATGTCTGCTAGTCTTCAAGCACTTTATTAAAGCACTAATTATGTTTCTTATTGATAGCTATGAAAGTATTTTATAAAGGAATCAAATGCCAAAATTGATCAAACTTTTCTTATTGATGGGTGGGGAGTGATGATGAGTGGAGGGGTTTTGCTTTTTCTTTGTAGTGAGAATGAAAAAAATATACTTATTTTTCTTTCAGGTTGAAGTACCCTTTTCTCTTCTCAAGTCTTACAAAGACGTACTGTTTCCATACGACAGAATTGCTTTAATTGAGTGGTTTGGGTTGGTTCCCAGGTTGTTGCACATCACTGGTGTTTTGCAAGTTGAAATGCATGGTATTTGGTCGAAGATATCACAGGAGAGGCAGACTTCCTGATGTTTTGCAGTAAAACATTAGTTGACTGAGGACAAAAGTCAGAACTGTAGTACCGACTGAGTGTTCTGCTGATGATTCCATTGTCTCATTTTTTAGCATCAGGAAAAGAATCGTATCTTCTGATCAGGTTTCCATTTGGAACACAAGTTGGCTAAATATAGAATTACGAATTTTAGAAAAAACTTGTCCTTCATTTCTCTCAGAAGTTGACTAGTGGGATGTGTAAATCATTGGAAAACAATGATAGAGAAGTGATTAATATTGATAACTATTTGACTGCTGATACCTGAGACATTCAGATGCCTTTTAGCAATACAGATGCTGGAAATTTCAAAATTAATATTGTTATAATTAAATTGCTTTAAATTTGTTGTCTATTTCATGCCAGCATTGTGCGTGGCTCCAAATTACACAATGCATCTGTAGAATTTTTGCTTTTACAAACTAGCAAAAAACCAGAGTTGCACAGAGTGATGAAATGGAACTGCTTCTGCCATGACTTTCATTCTGCCAGATATACTGAATATTTGGCACTATTTTTCTTGACTTGTAGCTGTTTGTTTAGCATCGTGAAGAGATTAGGAGTTACTCATGACATTTGAGAGTGCAATTAGTTAGTTTGAGAAAGATACTCACAGTTGTGTCTTTTACCAGTGGCACGTGGTCTAGCATCACTAAGATCTTAATATTTTAGATTTTTGGTTTATTTTGTTTGTATGTGTGTGTGCATGTCTTAATGCTGGTGGTTGGTATGGAGGCTATTTCTCTGCAAAATCCTACTGTGCAAAAGCATTTCTGGTACCCACTTTAGGCATCATGATGAACATGTTCCATGTAAGACAGAGAGTCAGACACCTGTCGTGATCTCCAATATCTCCATCTAATACTAGGTCTTAATTCACAGAGATAAAGAGTAGAAGTGTAAGGGAGAATGCAAACACCTAGCTAATATACGATATAGCTCACTGTCAATATATATATTCTCCTTATTTATTCTTTTCCTCACCTATATTACCACTGTATGCGGGGTAAGACATCACCTAATGCTGTACCTGTCATACTGTGCAGTAAGAGGTACTTGCTGAATATTTTTTATTTTTTTTTTGACTGTGTTCCTCTTGAAACATATAAATTGTAAGACAACAAAGGAAAGGGAAGGGGATGTTAGTCATTGACATCAGTAGAGCAGAATCTGATAGCAGGAGGCTTTATGAAAAACAGAGTCACATAGTAGCTTTCAATATGTGAGAAAACACTATGACCTGTGATACTGAACAGATATGACTAAATAGATAGCACAGACCTACAGCTTCATGTACTGGCAATCATCAGGATTTCTCACAGAAATGAAAATTTCTTCAGATCCGGTAGCTACAGAATAGGATATAGTAATGATGTGCAAGACCTTGTGACCCAGTGAAAATTATGACCCTCTTCATAAATAGTAGTTCTCAGTGGCAGACGGACAAGGAGTACTACTAGAAACTCTCAAAAAATATTCCTAAAACCTGACTTGCAGAACATGAAAGCAATGGGCTTTTAAAGGTTTTTTGGCAAACATTTTTAGTCTACATGAGAAGACTATATTTGAGACCTAATCCATCTTGTATATTGCATCCATTTTTCGTGCAATCTAAAATTAGACCTCACTGGATAAGTTGAAACTAACAAAACGAGTTTTGAGAACAGAATATTTCTGAAAATGTATAGTAATATGCTAAAAGTATAGAAAGTTGAAATAATAAAACCTCTTTCATGTATCTGATTTATATGTGCATATTAGTTTCTTCTTTATATGCAGACGACTTTCTTATGAGTTGCAAGTAGAAATCTTGATTTAGAATTTAAACCTGTGAACATGACCGACTTGATGCCATTTACCTTTTTAATTTCAGAGTAAATATTACTTCTGTATTAGCAACAACTATCTCCATTATACGAAAAACACTTTCAATAGCAGAGGCCCAAGTATTTGAGTTGTCTTCATGTAGGCAGATTTGGAGAGCTGGTTTGCTTGAAAATTACTTGCTTTTTGTTCTTTTGACTGGTCTGGTTTTGGATAGATCTCTCCCTCTCTCAGTGGATACTTAAAGTAGAATGACGAAGGGGCTTGTATGGATTATGAGAGGATAGGAAGACAAGAATGTTATTGCTTTGGCTGCCAGTGCCTAATGGTGTTCACAGAGGAGATAATGGGAAATCAGTTGTCTGCGGCACTTCCAAGACAATGGAGTGCTGGTAGCTGTATTTTTTCCTATTAGTGACAAGCTGTTGATAGGTTTTCACATTCCATGGAGCTTTGCTTCTCCACCCCTTTTATTTTTACTAAATCTAAAGTTAAAATCTAAATTCCACTATTACTAGAATGATTATTTTGCATTTAAGAGCTTAGAAATTTGCACGTTTCCCCTTGTGCTTACAGCCATTATTGGAAAATGGAAATGCTAAATGCTAATATAATCTGCAAATTTTGTTCTGTTGGCAAAAAGTTTCATGCTTTACCATTTTCATACTTTATACTTTTAAATGTACTTTATACATTTAAAGTGATAACCTATTTAATATCATAAAAATGCTGTAATTTAAAGTTAATATTCTTGTGATGCTTTTGGGTATTTGCATGAATACAGTGGCACAGGTGGAAAATATGATCTGTTGTGCTGTGTATGAAGAAGTCCTTAAAGCCATGGATAGGAAAAGCAGGCAATTCTAGTTTCCTACTGCTTTTACGGTTGTGTGACCAAAGTGTAATTCCAGTTTGCATGAGGAAGACTTCAGTTTGTTTTTACAGAGGTGTATACTACTTTTACACCACAGATCCCAGTGGCTGTGTTTATTATAGTAATAACTTATAGAATCATGCTCTATGGTGTGAAAGTGTGCTCTGTTTAAAGGAGGAAAAGCAGTTTGTACAAGACCTGAGCCTCGTTCTCTGTATATACAAGAAAATGTTCTTTAACTGTACTGCCAAAACCTAATTATTATTTTTTATTTTATTTTATTTTTTCCAAACAGAGAAGCAATAGAGTCAATGTCCAATCAGTTTTCTGTAAGTTTTGGCATTAGTGCCAAGTTGGTACCTGCTGCTGCCATGTAAGCACAAGGTAAGGGGAGCCACAGGTACCCAGAGGAGGCTTTAGGAGCTTTTAACAAGCTTGTCCATCTGCTCTTGACTTGTGCGCCAGCAGCCTTTGTTGCAGCTGTGCCCTGATTACAGAGGGCCAAGCACCCTTTCAGATAATCCTAGGGAAAGAGACAGGCCTAGAGCACAGCTCCCAGGGTGCAACCAACAGATGCAGCAGTTCATGCAGGAGGTTGCAGAGAAAAGGATCCTCAACTGAGCACAGATCAGGTTAAACATTCTTGGGTATGGTGGTGATGCACCCACAGGGCATGTTGCCCAGTGAGTAGTTAGAGCAGCTGTTGCCGTCAGGGCAAAGGCTGTGACTCAGGTACAGCTTCAGATGATCAATGCAGCCATGTCCCAGGCTGCAGGGACTGTCTGAGACGCTTCCCTGAATTCAGGAGAGAGAGTGCTCTGTCCTGCAGGTGGTGTGCTGATTTTGGAGAGTTGTGTTGTCAGGTGAAGGAGTTAAAGGAGAAAGTCAGCAGGCCTGTGTAGCATCAGAAAGGATGAGAGAGACAGGATCTTTTCAGAGATGCAACAATTTCAGGAGCATCAGAGCCCAACTGCAGTGAAGTTGGCAGAGTCTGCCCTTAGAAAAGTAAGGACAAGCTCTGGGAAGGGTTAAGGATGGAAGCTGGTGACTCCAGCTCCACATGAAGGCTTTATAACTATGAGACAGGTTTACTGCCCTCAAAGCTGAGGAGGAGGTGGATTTGCTTTTAAGGAAAGCATCTGGACCAATTGACCCTAAGCCATACAAGACCATCGGGAGGAAGCAGCAAATGATAGTGATGGGTGATGCTGTTGTGGGGAACAGACACAGACATCTGCCTATGTGACTACAAATCTCCAGAGGGGGTCCTGGTGGGCAGCAAACTCAGCATGAGCCAACGGTGTTCCCTTGCAGTAAAGGAGGCTGACAGGATCCTGGGCTGCCTCAGAAGAGGTGTTTCAAGCAGGCTAAGGGAGGTCATCCTTCCCCTCTGTTCAACACTGGTAGGGCCATACCTGGAGTACCGTGGCTAGTTTTGGACATCTCAGTGTGAGAGAGATGGAGTTACTGGACAGAGAGAAGTAAAGGGCCACTGTGACAGTTAAGGGACTGGAGCACCTCTCCTATGAACAGAGGTTGAGAGAACTGGGATTCTTTAGCCTGGAGAAGAGAAGGCCTGGGATGGGGGGAAGGGGGAGGGATCTCCTCAATGTGTGCAAATTTCTGAATGAGGTGGGGTTTTTTTTTGAAGAAAAAAAACAACAAACAAATAAAAATCCACAAACAAACAAACAAAAAAGGCATAATAACATTGGAAAAAATGGTTTGTAAGGAACTTTAAATCTTAGTATGTTGTTATTTACCTGCCTCAGCAGCAATAAGCAGGGAAGATAAAATGCCATCTTCTGTATTTCTTTATACCTGGTGATCATGAGCTAGTAGAATAAAATATTGTCCTTTGCAAGTCTTCCCTTGCAACTTATTCCTCAAACACAAACAGTGTTTTGCAGTTACTTATATGCAGTCTCCTGCCTCAAGCTATGTAGAATTTCTGTGAATGTTTTTAGCTGGGTATCTGTTCATATAATCTTTAGCAATCAAGTTTTAAAGTATAGGAGGAAAACATACCAAATCATTTATGGACAGATGTTGTAAAGTGTGTAAAGAAAAGAATTCATCAGAGTTTTGCAACCTGAAAATTAGTTCTCAGGACAAGTATAGATGGCAACTAACTTCTAGTTAATAATACACAGTTCTCCAGGAACAGTGTATTTTTCTCTCCTATTAATGTACTCTGGTAAAATAATAGAATCCCTCAGGCATGGTATTGTCTAACTGCTATATACTGTATGTGTGCAGATATGTCTTACTTGGACACTACTCCTGGAGGTGTGTGCACACTGTAGGTTTTTTGGGGGTTGTATTTGGGTTTTTTTGTTTGGTTTCTTTTTGTTGTTGTTGGGGCCTTGTAATTCAGTGGTGATGTACATATGATAGAACTGAAAAAAGTCAGTGACTACTGCTGACTGAATTAAGAGGAATATAGTAACAGAGTAATGACTGGGAAGGTTGAGAAAAAGAACTCTTATTGGTGCAACTTGAAGTAGGCCACTTGTACAACCTGCAACTGGCCTGTTCTCTGTGCCCTTTAAAAAACCCTAAATTCTTAAAATTAGTCAAATTGAATTAATATTGGTAATACTTTGTGTTTGAATGCTGTAAATTCTCAATTGTGAATTCAAAGTTCACTCTTCACTCTGCTTTGACACCTTTAATTTTCTTCCTTTTTTTTTTTTTTTTTTTAGTTGACTCTATACTTCTTTAGAGCAATACCGTGGATCACGAAAGACAGCTGATTTAGTGTATGGAGTATAGGGTTTTGAAAATATCAAAGGTGTGGCAATGCTGAAGCATTCAGAGTTCCAAAAATGTATCTGGAACTTCTTTACCATCGCAGTGAGAGAATGGCTCTAGTGAATGTCTGGCTCGCTTTATTCCTTCCATCTGCTACTAATAAAAGAAGACTTCCTTTGAAGTTTGGGTATATGACATTATTAGTAGTTATGTATTAGCTCATCCTACTCTTACGAGGATGCCAAGCCCTCCTGCAACATTGCCTTACCTGTTGTCATTCAACACCCGAATTACTTGTTGATTATTCCCGAGTATGAGGAAGAGTATTTAAAGGGAATTTTTAATGTTTTTCTGTTAAAAATTGAATCAAAGCTCCAATGCTCTGAGCTGTATGGAGGGCAAACAGCTTGAAGAATGAATGTCAGGCAGTTTGGCAAAGAATACTTTATCTATTTAATTTTTAGTTGCAACCTCTGCACATGGGAATTAGAGATGGATGAGTAACTGGGAGCAGATGGGTCGGGTAATGGCTGCCAGAGATTTTTCTAACCTGTTCCATAGGTACTATGAAAGTTGATAGTAGGAACCAAGGTGAAAATCTTGTACAGCAATGTAAAGAGCAGCTTATGAAAAGTGTATTTCAGGATTTTATGTCTCATTTAAAGTTGTCAGTGCTATATAAGGGTTTTACCTCTAAGGATTGAACAGTTATTTTAGGAAGGACTGCGAGACTGATAGCAAAGGAAGTTCATGCCCTCTTTGCTTAAGCAAAAAAGCAGCCTGGGATATAAATAGACTTCTTGTCTGTTGTGTGGTTTTAGTCACAGGATTGTGTTCTCTTCTGATTCTTCTGGAAGCTACAGAAATCACTGCAAGGATGTTTGGCACTAGCTATTGAAAAGTTATAGCAAATTAGTAGAATTCTAAAGAAACTTTCACACGTTCCACATTAGTATTTGTAATTTTTTCCTCAGTAGGCTCTAGAACAATCTACCTCTTCATTATGTGAGGCATCTAGAAATACCTGCCAGTGCTTCCAAACGTGTGATACTCAACCAGAAGTGACAGTGTGGGAGCTGCTGTCCTAAGTGAAAGCTACTGAGGGTGGAGATGGGGTGGGGGGGAAGTGATGGTGGTGAATGCACATCATACGTGGTGGTGTCATAACTTTACTTTAACCACAGTGAAAGAAAGCAGTGATATTAGAGTTTATTTTTTGCATCATAAGGCGCTCAAATTAGCAGTCCCGGAGATTGCTATAGTTTACTGCATTCACTGACTTTATGCCATATGATAGAGATTGTTGCCAGAAGGTCAAGGAATGCTATGCCAGCATTATCCAGCTCTTAGAATATGGCTCACCTGGTATGTCTAAACTTGAATTTCTGGATTTTCTCTTTTTGGAAATTAGTCTTTAAAGACTTTATTTTGATTTCTATATAGGCTTTGAGGCTTTTCCACTATTTCTGTGAGCAAAGGCTTTGAACTGATGCTATATTCTGTCATTGTATATATAGATATTTCCTATATTTTTTCTCTTCTCTTCTCTTCTCTTC